>JAAALK010000289.1:90723037-90876487 GCA_019279435.1 Zizania palustris
GTCAGTTTTGCGCCGAAACTGACAAAGCCTCCACCGACTTTGCACCAGGTACCCGGATTGGGCCGGCCCGACTCCGCAGCTCTCTCAGCCTGGCAATCACTCACCGCTCGTGTACCTGAGTCAATCCTGGTCAACATCCCAGTGGGTCTTCTGCTGCTCCTGGCCCATGTACCCGGATTGGGCCAGCCCGACTTCGCGGCCCCTCTGCCCGACAGTCGCTCGCTGCCCGTGTACCTGGGTCACACGTGGCCCAGACGCAGCAGATCTTCTCTCTCTTTTCATTCCTCTTTGACTATCGTTGACAATGACTCATCACTTCTGGAGCCATGAGGCCCACGCTATTCAGCATGGCTCCTCAATCTCCCCCTTGATGAGTGCATTGTCAACACTTCACTTCTTCAGCTCTTCAGTACCTACGAACACATGTGGAAACACGAAAACAAAGCACAAGAAAACAAAGAAGAAGAAAAATAAAGTAAAAGTTTAACCCTAATGACCAAAAGCCGAACAAAAACAAGAAGCAGTCATTATGGTCAACCAAAGGTAAAAGCTCAAAACGAGTGCAATCTCTGAATCATCAACAAGGATATCAAAAGAGTAAGGTTAAATGGGACAAAAACTCCTAGAGAAGGCCAAAACTCCCCCTTAAACTCTTCTCCCAAAATTTCTCCTCCTTGTTGACAAGTGGACTCATCAAGCGAGACTAAAAGCACTCGAAAGAGACACAGACTCCCCCTGAAACGCAACTCCCCCTCAAGATATGCAATGAATGCAACTGGGGTGCAGGTGGAGTGAAGAAAGCATGCTTCTCAGATATGATTGACTACAATTACAACATCTAACAAGTATAGCAAAAGACATACTGTCTAAGACACATGGCATGATCAGTGCAACAGATGATATCTAAAGAAAGTCATTTGCACGCATTTTTCAGTTTTTGCAAACAAAAGCATCACCACATTTTCCAGTTAACAAGCAAAGTAAAGCACGAGATGTAGAAGCTAACTGATATCTACCAAGATAAGCATTGATCAAAACAAAGTGCTTCAACAAACTTGTTATCTTTTTAAAGTTCAGGCTTTTTCATTGTCCTTTTTCATTTTTGCCAGGGGTTATTTGCAAGTCAAACCTTATACTGACTGGCTAAGTCAAGCCTAGGCCAGAACTGGACCATCAGAAGCTTAAGACATTGGTCTTGGCATACATTACATTTTCCTAGATCATACCAAAGTGTTATGGTAAGCAGTCCAGAACAATGCAATGCGACAAAGCAAACCCACCTAGATCTTTTCAACTTAAGCATAAAAATGCATGGAATTTTTATTCATTTTTGATTTTTTGTCATTTTTATAGCACATTTTCCAAGTTAAGGCATAAAGATGTCCAAGTTGCATATCTACATCTATGTGTGGAACTAGCTACAAGGCATGTAACAGATAGCAAAAACACTCAGCCTACACATGCTAGTTACTAGAAGCAGTGGTGATCATTTTTCAAGTTTAAAGCATAAAAGCCATGCATATGACAGATATCAGACATATCAAGTGAACTGAACCAAAGCATGATCATTGACGAGTAATCAAAAGCATGTACCAGGTAGAATAAGTAAAGCAGTTTAATCATATAACAGAAGCAAGCTTAAAAGTGTGATATGTGAATATGCAAGATATGAACACACACAAAAGACTCAAGAAAAAAAAGTAAAGAAGAAAGAAAACTGACGCAAAATATCCTAGAAAGGATACACAACTCCCAAATCCCCTCGTAAACGCTCAAAAGTAGACTGATCTAGGGGTTTGGTGAAAATGTCAGCTAACTGATGATGGGTATCAACATGAACAAGGTCAATGACACCCTTCTCATATAGATCCCGCAGAAAATGAAAGTGCACGTCAATGTGTTTGGTTTTTGAATGGAGACAAGGGTTTTTCCCTACACTAATAGCACTGGTGCAGTCGCAAAACAAAGGAACTCTGGTAGGAAAGAACAACCCAAAATCTCGTAATGTGGAAATCATCCAAACCAACTATGAGCAGCAGCTAGCAGCAGCTACATACTCAGCCTCAGTGGTTGAAAGAGCAACTCCAGATTGCTTTTGAGAAGACCAAGAGACAAGAGAAGAAGCAAGAAACTGGCAAGTACCGGAAGTCGACTTGCGATCCAACCAGCACCCACCAAAGTCGGTGTCCGAAAAACCAGATAACTCAAGAGATGATGATGCTGAATACTAAAGACCGAGATCGGGCGCATAAGTGAGATACCTGAAGATGCGCTTGACAGCCTACCGATGAGACGCGCGTGGTGAAGACTGGAAACGTGCACAAAGTCCCACAGTGAACTGTATGTCCGGTCTTGTCGCCGTCAAGTATAGTAGCGAACCGATCATCCCTCGAAACTCCCTCTCGTTGACCTTGACGCCGCTCTCATCCTTGTCTAGACCCCCAGATGTGCCCATCGGGGTCATCTGTGGCTTCAATTCCCCACCAAAGTCAAATTTTTTCAACATGTCACGAGTGTACTTACCTTGTTGGATGAAGGTGCCGTCCTTAGTCTGCTTGATCTGGAGCCCTAAGAAATACTTGAGCTCACCCATGAGGCTCATCTCAAATTCGCTGTGCATCTGCTCAGAAAACTTGGACACAAGAGAATCAGTAGTACCGCCAAAAATAATATCGTCCACATAAATCTGAGCAACTAAGAAATCTGAAGCAACTCTGAGCAAAAAGAGTGTCTTATCCACATAACCCATCACAAAGCCCTTCCCCAACAAAAACTGCTTCAACCGGTCATACCAAGCCCTGGGGCTTGCTTCAAATCGTATAAACCTTTCTGTAGCTTAAAAACATGTCGAGGAAACTTAGGGTTCTCAAAACCCGAGGGGCTACCTAACATAAACCTCCTCCTCTATGTACCCATTCAGAAAAGCACTCTTGACATCGATTTGAAAAAGCTTAAAACCCTTCGAAGTGGCAAAAGCTAAAAGAATCTGAATGGACTCAAGACGGGCAACAGGAGCGAAGGTTTCTTCAAAGTCAATACCTTCCTTCTGGAAAAAACCCTGGGCAACTAGTCGAGCTTTGTTGCGCACCACAACCCCATCTTCACCTTGTTTGTTCTTGAACACCCACTTGGTGCCTATGGGGTTGCATCCTGGTGGCGGCTCAACTAGTGTCCAAACCCGATTACGGACAAAATTCTCAAGCTCTTCTTGCATAGCGTTAATCCAATTAGAATCAGAAAGAGCATGAGAAATGTCTCTGGGCTCAAAAGATGCAACAAAAGAAGATCCAGCAAACACAGCAAGAGAGTTACCAGATGAACGCAAAGTTCTTTCAGTCAAATCACCGATGATGAGCTCTGAGGGGTGATCACGCTGAACTGCTCGGGTTCCCTGGTGATCTGAAGTCACCTCACCGGAGTCAGCAGCTGGCACCTCTGGACTTGACTTAGGGGGCTCGATCAAAGTGGAAGAAGTGATCAGAGGTCCGCCCTCGTCCTCAGTCGAAGTCTCAGAAGGTGTGGGCTCTGCAGGAGGTGTAGAAGGCCCACCCTCATCAACAGCTGGAGTATCCTCATCTTCCTCGAAGATGGACTCTCCGAGCTCACCATCACTAGAAAGCTCAAAAGAAGGAGTCAAAGAAGGGAAGGACTCATCAAATGAAACCTCACAAGTCTCGACAAGCTGCTGGGATTCGAGGTTCCAAACACGGAAACCTCGAGAATGTAAAGCATAGCCAAGAAAAACACCATCCCAGCAACGAGAATCAAACTTGTCCAAATGCCCTCCCTTCTTGAGCACAAAGCACTTGCAGCCAAACGCTCGCAAGTGGCTCACCTTGGGCTGTCTGCCAAACCGCAAATCGTACGAGGTCTTACCTTGGTAAGCTCTAAGAAAAATACGGTTGGCCAAATAGCAAGCCGTGTTCATGGCTTCAACCCAAAAACGCCTAGGAGTCCTGTGCTCATCGAGCATCGTCCTGGCCATCTCGACTAGCGTGCGGTTTTTTTCGTTCCACAATGCCGTTCTGTGGGGGAGTGTAAGGAGCAGAAAACTGATGATCAAGACCCTGATCACTACAGAAACTAACGAACTGAGAGTTCTTGAACTGAGAGCTGTTGTCAGAGCGAATTGCTCGCATCTGACCATTGTTCTCATTCTTCAGCTTCAAAATCAGATCATGAACAAACTGAAAAGTTTCATACTTAGACTCCAAAAAGAAAACCCACGAGAATCGAGAAAAGTCGTCAACAATGACAAGCGCGTACCACTTCCCACCGACTGAGCGTACCCGAGCTGGACCGACAGTGTCCAAATGTAACAGCTCACCCGGATACGAAGTCATCACCTGAGTAACAGGTGAGTGAGAAGCGGCAACCATTTTCCCATGATGACAGGGATGGCAAACTAGATCCTTCTCCATCTTAAGCTTGGGCAATCCTCGGATGAGGTCCATAGAGCTCAACCTGACTAGCAGATCAAAACTCAAATGACCTAACCTCCTATGCGAATTCCAGAGCTCAGAGGAGGATCCAGCAATCAAACAACGAGAAGGGCGAAAAGAACTAGAGAAGTCAATTCGAAAAACTTGACAGAATGGTAAGATCTGGCAAATCAAAGACCCTCTAGAATCAAACACAGAAGAATTGCCCTTCTTAAAACGCACCTCCAAACAATCCTCAAGAAGTTGCGAAACAGAAATCAAATTAAAGTTCAAATTTTTAACCAAAGCAACATTCTTCAAAGAGAAATGGTCTGAAATGCGAATTGAGCCGATGCCACTTACCTTCCCTTGACTACTGTTCCCGAATGTGATGTACTCTTTGGAGCTCGAGGGAGTGAGACTAGATAACCATCTACGATGTCCCGTCATGTGGCAAGAGCATCCTGAGTCCATGATCCAAACGTCCTCCAGTCCCCGATCCTGCATAATCAGTGGTTGTAAGGGGGAGCAAATGGTCCGGCACCAGATTTAGCAAAAGAGCTGAACCAGTGTCGAGCCATCTGCTCAAAAGAAGGAAAGCAGAAATCATCATGAGAGTTCGGACCAAAACGAGGCTCAAACCGCGGTCCTCGGTTCTGCCTAAAGCCTCGGCCACGAGATCTAGGACCGTAGCCAAAATGGCCTGGAGCTCTGCCGGAACGGACACCACCATCTAGAGCATGGGCATGAAAGCCGTCTCCTCTACCACCACCTACACGACGCGGCCTAGCCTCCAGCCTCATCCCACGTCAAGGAACACGCAGTCTACCACCATGCTGGTAGAACTGCTCCTGACAACTACGAGCACGCTCTGCTCTCTCAACCCGCTTCCTCCTGAAGCAAAACTCTGCAAGATGCCCTTCTCTCTAACAATACTCACAATGGTAGGTGGGCTTCTTGGGATGTGGTTGAGGCTTGGGGTTCTTAGGCTTAGTGGTGTTTGGTGTAGTCTTCTTGGGTTGAGAGGGTCCAGGAAGAGAGTCAAGAGAAGTGTGGAGGAGTTTGGGCTTTGGAACCCAGACGGGCTTCTTGGGTGGAGCTTTGGGTTGTTCATGCATTACTCCATCCTTGGGCTGACTAGCCAGGGAAGACTCAGTGGAGTGAGTCTTGGGCTACCTCTGCTCTGAAGTCATTTTACTCCACTCCACTGCCCGACTAATGGCACTCTCAAAGTCAGCCTTGGTGTAGGTGTAACCTACTCCAAACCTGTTGGCGTAAAAGATTACGCTAACAGGTTTCTGAAGATTAGAAACTAACAAACGAAGTGTTTGCGAAAGAAACTATTCTAAGCCTCCGAAAGGATAATAACTTAGAATAGTTCGAAAGTGTATATTGAATAACTTGTATTCGGTCCCTATTACAGGGTAAAACGGGGGGTATTTATAGGCCCAAAAATTAAGGAAAAAACCTTTTAACCCCTCTATTACAACCGACATAGTGGAAATTATTCGGTACTCTTAATAGGGCTAAAATGGTAAAAGACTAATCTAGTTAGAAAGAAGATAAGTCTTCCATCTTAGCTGGCAAAGAGGTTCCTGGAAGAATCCATGTTCGAAGATGTACTCCGAACTAGAGCTCGTCATCATACTTCGAACTTGACTGGATGCATCTCCGAAATTATATATCGGACATCTTCATCTTAATCACCAGTCTTTGTCTTGTTGCTGCGATAATCTTGAAGATGGAATATTTTCCCCCAACAGTAGCCCCTCGAATACGCTTCTCCGTAAAATCTGTGATGTTAGGGAAGCAGTATACGCAAGGAAACATATTCATGTGCAGAGATTAGCAGACTCAATACACCTCCAAAATGTATAGAGATGCGAACTTCAAATTATTTTCTAAATGAATTGCATTTGAAGTATTTTAGAATTAACTTGGGAAATCCGAAAGTCTTTTTAGACTTGGAAAAAATAGTCGTTGGCTTTTTCCTTCTGACGGAAGTTACATAATGCGTTAATTCCGGAATAAAGTAACGGTCAAGAATGCGGAACGGCATAAGCAAATGGTAAAAAAATTGGAGTCTGAGCTATAAATAGAGGGCCAGACCCTTTCTTGTACCTTTCCACCGCTTTCGTGCAAACAAACCAACTCTCGAACCCTAGCCTCCCTTTTTCCTTCAAAGCAACCCAAGAGATCTAATGGTGAAAACTAGCTTCAAGGGTCCTGGAACGGCTTCAACCTTGACTCGGCAGCAAGTTGCGGTGGCAGCGGCGGCCGCTACATTGGCGGCGACTGCTCCGACACCTATAGCAGCAGCAATGGCGACGGCGGGGGAAAATCCCCAAAATGTTGGTCATCAAGACCTCTGTCCGGCGTCGACAAAATATATGGATCAATCTTATCAGCTAGGGCCGTCAACCTGCAGAAGAGAATCACTTGCGGCCGCAGTAGAGGGTAAGATCAGTTCTAGGGTTATGATTCGCAAACCTGGGAAGGAAATCATTCCATCACCAAGACCCGGAGAAGTGGTTGTTTTCGAAGTTTTCTTCGAAGCTGGGTTAGGACTTCCGGCAGTCGACTTTTTAGCAGAGGTATTGGACTTGTTTCATGTCACTCTCCCCCAACTCTCTCCGAATGTGGTAGCACGTCTTGCCATCTTCGAATGGGCGTTGCGAGCCGAAGGTTGTGAAGGAAGAGCAGAGATCTTCGCAGCACTACAGAGAGCATCATGTCAACCGAAGACCTTCGTAGGCTCTGGAGGTGAAAAGATAGTAGTGGCCTTCGGAAGTATCAACTTCAGACTCCGGGATGAATATGCTCTCCGGTTTCCTACCAAGGCCATTAATGCTAGATGGTATACTGATTGGATCTTGAGATGGTTTTACACCGAAGTTGGGGCGAGCAGCATCCTAGCTGGACCTCTGCGAGAAATCCACTTCCGAAAGGAAGCCTTAGTGCACCCGGATCTAGGCCAACTCGAAGCTCGCTTGAGCTTGCTTCAAAAAATCAGTCGTCACTTGAGCATGCGAGACTTAGCCGAAGAATTCCTAGGGCTTCAAATTTCTCCCCTGATGGCCAACTGGCCTATCATCTTCGAGGAAGATTCAGAAGGCGGTCTTCGAAAAATTTCCTCAACTTCGAGTCCTGCAGGGGTAACTTCGAAAACAACATACTCTGTGTATATTTATTCGAAGAATTAACAAACTTAACTCGTTTTTTAGCTTCTTCAGCCCCTATAACTTCGGAGCAAATCGTACGGCTTCGGAGAAGATTTTGGGCGTTCCAACTCTGACCGAGAAAGAATGGAGAATCAAATTGGTTGGTAGTTGGGAACGATCCAACAGAGTATGGGGGCTGCTGGAAATTGTTCCGCCCCTTCTGATGGATTGGGTACCTTCGGAGAAAGGGCCCAAGAAGAGGAAAGCCGAAGCTGGAACTTCGAGCTCCGCCAAGACTCTGGTTAAAAAGGTGGCTCGAAAGCCAAAAGTTCTTGCGCCTTCAAGCCCAAGAGCTTCAATCTCCGATTCTTAGGAGGATGAAGGTAGGTTGCTTGTGAGGTTGATTGATGAGGATGCAGCCCAAAGAGCTGTACGAGTTGACGAAACTGCGAACGTGCCGGAGTCTCAAGAGAATCTTGAGCAAGCTAAGACTCCGGCTGTTCAAGAAGATTTACCTCAGGACGGAGCCCCTGTGGATGAGAGCGGAGTCGAAGTCACTGCAGCTTCGATTCCTGGTGAAGCAACAACGGCTATTCATGAAAATGCTCCGATAGTCGAAGATTTGACGCATGATTCTGACGAAGATCTTGCCTTCGACCTGCCAAGCAGTCCAATGCTCACCAGCCGTCAAAATGTCGAAGGTAAACTTTGAATAATTCTTTTATCCTTTTTTTCTGCAAAATTATACAATGTATAATACCTTTGTTTTTACAGAGTCCACTTCCATGGAAGAGGTCCGTCCCGAAGATACAATTCCTGGACCTTCGACAACTTCGGAGCCAATTCCAGGAGCCACTCAAATGGGGCCTGGAAAAGGCAAAGGGAAGATGGACCCTCTCCCTGCTCCAAGCTCAGGATCAACTCCGTCTGAATCAACAGACGAGAGCCAATCTACTGAGGGGGGCCAGTCTACTAGGGCTCCGAAGACCACAGCTCAACACTCCGGGCCTTCGCCAAACGAAGATGACAAACAAGCCTTAAGCATGCTCCCCCTTCTAGCTCCTTTCTTGGAGCGAAGAACAGGGCTTCGGACTTTGCTCGAGCCTTTGGATCGAGCTAGTCGCAAAGTCGGGGAGACGGACTTGGTGGCCATCTTGAGCGAGGCGGAGAGTTCAGAGCTTAATGCTGCTATGGAACGCGCAACATACCAGGTACGAAGTATCTGCAAAACAGAATCAAATTTATATACAAATAATTTCTCACCTTGGCTTTTTCTTTTCGCAGCAAACAGTCTTGGCCCGAGCTGCGAACATCTCCAATGAACGTGGAAACATTCGCCTTCGAGAGGAAAATGCAACTCTTCAATGAAATCTGACTATCTCCGAAGGTCGAGTGGCCCACATGGACAACATGGTTTCAATGGAGCGCAGGGCCAGACAGAGCTTGGAGGCTGCGAACAAGGAGCTCGAAGCAGAAAAAATTGTGCTTCGAGCAGAAATTGAAAAGATGCGGGCGGAGCACACTACTATGGGGGCCGAGCTTGTTAGACTCCGAGAAGAAGCTAGCCAACTACCGAATCATAAGAATTCTTTAACTACGGAAGCGGCTAGGCTCTCTGGAGTAATAAAAGAGCTAACTTCGATGAAGGATGCATTGATTGAAGATAAGCTGAAGTCTGTGAAGGTAGCTGCGGAGGTCATGGACCAATTGCTAGGCGTTCTGGAGTACTTCGGTACTACTAGGACGCTTCCTTCGGATGACAACATCTCCTTACTGCGCCGGCTGAAAAGGATTCAAGGAGTAGCGAAGCAAATGAAGACAGCAGGCATTCGTTACGGAGAAATCTCCGGACAAGTGGCTGATGTTGGCTTACTTCGTTACTACGAAGATTTGCGTCGATCGATAACTCCGAGCGCAGGAGAGGGTCCTATTACCTTCGATGACGATCAGCTTCTTACTCCCTCCGAAGGTGTGGCCGCTGCCTGGCAATCCTTTCAAACTTCATGGAGAGCCGAAGGTCGCTCTGCGACCAAGGCCTGGATTGATGAAGGACAATGCCAGAAGCAGGCTCGGTCCCAAGCTTCGAGCAGTCAGCCTCCTCCAAACCCGTAGGTTTAGAATTACCTTAGGATCTTCAACTATGTAAAGCACTACGCTTTTGTACATTTATGAATGAAGATTTGTTTATCATGTTTTTAGGCTTTGCCTCATATGGAAGATGTCGAAGTGTTAGATGTTAACGACGAACTTCGCTTATTATGGGCTACCTTCGATATCTTAAAACTTCACAAGCGTCCTCGATTTCTAGTTCCTCGAGACAGTTCCAGAGCAATTACGTCCGAAATAAGTAAAGATATATTATCTTGTATTAAAGATGAAGCTCAAAGTAAAAAGCCTGAAGAACTTGGAAGCTGTGAAAGGAGCCCCGAACGGCTTCGAACTTGGGCCGAGCTTCAACACGAACAAAAAGACTTTAGAGCTTCGAAGGGAGGCAAAAGAGTTAAACGTAAAGTTGTTAGAACTCCCGGCACTGGAACTAGTCGTTCCAACCCTAGCTCTAGAGATCGAAGAGGTCTTCGATTCCTTCTTGGTATAGATACCAATTTTCATGATGTAATCATATTTGTTCGAATAATAAATATCGAAATAAAATTGTCTCCCTATTTATTAGCCCCTCTTTGGGCGTAAGAAACTTCGAACTGTATTCAAAGATGGTTAAGCACAAAGAAAAACTTAGGAGTGCAATTTTGGGGGTTCGGAGCCCCTCAGTAATTTAAAGATCTTTTAAAATCTTATAAAATGTCTTCGACTATTTGTAGTCTGAAGAATGGCAACTTAGTACCTTCTGTTTTTGAAAGAAATCACTTGAGATAACTTTCTGGACACTTTAGTGTCTTAGATAATTTGTCACTTTGGACTTTCTTAACAGACATTCGAAGCTCATGGCTCAAACTCTGTTTTGTTTTGGCCTCCTTCGGCTCTTTTTTTTGAATTAATTCAAACCAGTGTTTTGGAGTTCGCATTGGTCTCTTTGGACTCTTTTTATGGATGTCTACAAGCCGGTGGCTTGGACTCCGCATGATTTGGTCTCCTTGGACTCTTTTTACGGATGTCTACCAGCCGATGGCTTGGACTCCGTATGATGTGGTTTTGGGCTCTTTTACGAATGCCTACAAGTCGGTGGCTTGGACTCCAGATTATGTCAGCCCCACGTCGGAAACTTCGAACCAATGGTTCAAAGCCCGAAAATATAATTCAAATTAATGACACTTCCCTCTCGGTCAACTCCACGGTTCCAGTGCATCCACTCGGAAGCTGGAAGTTTATGAGGGGTAGGCACTATCTGAACCATATGCTTTATTAATTCGGAGGATGATTACAAATGATTACAAGGAGCCCCTATGCGAAGTATCGCTTTAGGTGCTCCGCATGCCAAGTATGCGCTAACTCTTCACCTTCCAAATTATCTAATTTAAAAGAGTCAGGACATCCTGAACGAACAATTAAGTATGGACCTTCCCATTTATTTCCTAATTTTCCTGGCGCTATAATGCTTCGTAAAACGAGATGACCCGGTCTAAGCTCATTGATCTTAACCTTCGGGTCAAACCAAGCCTTTGTCTGCTGGTGATACTTTGATAAATTGGCTACAGCTCGAAGTCTTGTCTCCTCTGTTAAATCCAGCAAAGCTTGTCTTTCTCCTTCAATCTCCGGTTCGGTGCTGCGAAGTGATCCTCCTTTGAGCTCCGTTGGAGTCATAGCTTCATCTCCGAATAGCAATCTGAATGGAGTGAAACCTGTGGACCTTATTTGCGTAGTTCGAATGGACCATAAAATCTTCGGAAGTTCTTCGGTCCACAGTCCTTTTGCCAATCCTACTATCCTTCGATTTAGCCCTGAAAAAATATTTCCATTGGCTCTTTCTACAGCTCCATTAGACTGAGGATGTCTGACTGCAGCAAAACATAACTGGATGCCTAGATCTTTGCAGAACTTTCTGAAAGGTTCTGCATCGAACTGTGTTCCATTATCAACTGTGAGTTGTCTAGGCACTCTGAACCGGCAAATGATACTCTTCCAAAAGAATTTTTGTACATTGTTCGAAGTGATAGCTGTTAAGGGCTCTGCTTCTACCCACTTAGAAAAATATTCAATAGCTACCACTGCGAACTTTAAATTTCCCTTAGCTACTGGAAAGGGACCAATCAAATCCATACCCCATCTGGCCATGGGCCATACCGGAGCAATAACTTGAAGAGCTGTTGGTGGGCGATGACTCCGTCGGCCCATCCACTGACATCCTTGGCATGTGCGGACTAAGTTCTCCGCATATGCTACTATCGTTGGCCAATAAAACCCCTGGCGAAGTGTTTTTCCTGCCAAAGCTCGAGGGGCTAGATGGCTACCGCAAAGCCCTTCATGAATTTCTCGAAGAATATCTTGGCCTTCGGTTCGGGATATACATCAGAGTAAAGGGGAATATACTCCAGCCTTGTATAAAATACCATTGATTATTTGATAATTCCTGGCTCTGAGTTTCAATCTTGAAAATTGTGGCTCTTCAGACGAATTTTCTCCTCCTTGCAAAAGTTCCATGATCGAATTTCTCCAATCTGTACTTGGAATGCAAAGAATCTCAGCGAAGGGAATTTGTGGCACCGAAGGTGTACTGAGCTCCTCATAAAAAGCCTCTTCTGGTATATCCATAGCTCCGGCTATAGCTTTTACTAAGATGTCCGCTTGCACATTTTCTGCTCTTGGTATACTCCGAATGGAAATACCCTTGAATTGTGCTTCGATCTTACGGATTTCTTCTAAGTACTTTGCAAGTTGTGGATGCCTAACTTGAAAACTTTTATCTACATGCCCTGCTACTATTTGAGAATCTGTCTTTATAACAACTCTTGTAGCCCCTAGAGCACGTGCTTTTCGGAGTCCCAGTAAAATCCCTTCATACTCCGCTATATTATTGGTAGACTTAAAGTTGAGTCTTGTGGAGTACATTGCCCTTTGCCTTGAAGGCGAAATTAAAACTGCTCCAACACCTGCTCCGGATGCTTGGAAAGCCCCATCAGAAAAAACAGTCCAAATTCCTTCATTTGACTTCTCCGGCACCCACGTTGCAGGGGGAGTCCATTCTGCTACAAAATTTGCTAAGACTTGCGATTTGATTGCTGTCCTTGCTAGAAAGGATATGCCGAAGGGTGCTAGTTCAACTGCCCACTTTCCAATTCTTCCAGTGAAATCTTTACTTCGGAGCATATCTCCCAAAGGATACGAAGTTGGTACAATTACATTATGAGCCAAAAAATAATGTCTCAATTTCCTCGAAGCCATTATCAGAGCATAAGTGAACTTTTCGAGCTCGGAATACCTTGTCTTCGCTCCTGACAATGCTTCGGACACAAAATAAACTGGATTTTGTACCAACTTTCCATTGAAATCCATTTATCTGACAAGGACTGCACTGACAGCAGAGCCTGTAGCTGCAAGGTAAAGAAGTAGGGTTTCGTCCGCAGTAGGCACCGTGAGTGTAGCAAGATTACTGAGATACTCTTTAATATCTTCGAAGCTTTTCTGACACACTGGTGTCCATGCAAAATCTTCGGACCCTTTCAATGCTTTAAAGATGGGCAAACTTCTCTCCGCAGACCTTGCCAAAAACCTGCTAAGTGCTGCTAGATGACTAGTCAGCTTTTGCACTTGCTTTAAATTCTCTGGAGGAGCCATCTTCTGTAGCGTAGTTATCTGGGTAGGGCTAGCTTCAATCCCTCTGCTTGAAACTAAATACCCTAACAACTTCCCAGCCTTAGCTCCAAAGATACATTTCTCGGGGTTAAGACGGATTCCACATGCCCGAAGGCTATTAAATGTTTCTGCTAAGTCTAGGCTATGTTGGTGCTTTAAAGCACTCTTTATTACAATATAATCCATATAGGCCTCTACATTATGACCTAATTGATGACCTAGAGCCTTAGCAACTAACCTCGAAAAAGTAGCCCCGGCATTTCTTAAGCCAAAGGGCATTCTTACATAACATAAGACTCCTGAAGGAGTTACAAAGCTTGTCTTGATTTCATCTTCGCGTTTCAACCATATATGATGATAACCGGAGTACGCGTCAAGGAAACTTAATAACTCCGAACCTGCAGTGGAGTCGACCAATTGATCAATCCGGGGCATGGGGTAGGGGTCACGAGGGCATGCTTTATTCAAGGATGTGAAATCAATGCACATGCGCCACTTCCCGGAGGATTTCTTCCTGACGAAGACTGGGTTGGCTAACCATTCTATGTGACCACTTCTCTGATAATCCCAGCCTTCAGCAATATTTCAACTTCGTCTTTGGCAAGAACAGCTCTTTCTGCAGACATTTTTCAGAGTCCTTGCCGAACAGGCCGAGCCTTCGGGTTTACAAGTAAACTGTGCTCAATAATATCCCGACTGACTCCGGTGATGTCTTCATCAGACCAAGCAAAGACATCTAAATTCTCCTCAACTACTTTTTCCAAGGAGGTAGCAACTTCTGGAGGTAAATCTTTACCAAATTGAAATGAATATTCTTTACCATTTTTAACAATAACCTTCGTTGCAATCTCTCCTTCAGGACTTGGTCTTGGGAAGGATTTCTTCGAAGATTCGCTAGGAGCAGAAAAATTTTCTTGATTATCTTGCACACTATTCACTTGTCTTGGATCAAGAGGAGGGCCGTGACCATACTCCGCTCTTCGGGCGGTAGCTTGATCTCCGAAGATAGTGAGCACTCCCGCTTGTGTGGGCATCTTCATGCACAAGTAATTGTGGTGTGCCACAGCTCCGAACTGATTTAACATGCCTCTTCCGAAGATGACGTTGTAGGCATATGGAGCATCCACGACGTCGAAGATTACTTCCTCTGTCCTGGCTAACAATCCTTCTCCGAAGGTAACTTCCAGGACAATTTGGCCGAGTGCATCAAGTGGAGGTCCTGCGAAGCCTTGCAAAGGACGAGCCGCTGGAAGAAGGTGCTTTCTGGAGATGCATAATTGATCGAAGGCTTGAACAAAAATAATGTCTACCGAACTCCCTCCGTCAATTAGCACTCTTCGAACCTCAGTTCGTGCAATGTCAGCAGTAATGACAAGTGGGTCTGCATGTGGAAATTTAATGCCAACTGCATCCTCTGCAGAAAAAGATATTGGTACATGGGACCATTCAGGCATAGCAGCTGCAGACGACGAAGTTCCAATATGCCCCACTTCTCTGACATACTCTCTTCTCTACCTTTTTGACATGCTTCCGAGAGTCCCTCCTCCGGAGATTGGGAGGACCTCTTTTTCCTCGGTCTTGCCCTTCTTCCTGCTTCGGAGGTGGCATAACATTGACACCGGAGGGCGCCTTGCTGGATCGAAGTTCTCTATTCGCGCCACAGCCTGGACAGGCTCTGGACGCACTTCGGCTTGAACTCGGTCAGTAGTACCTCGACCCGAAGTTCTCTCTAAATACTCTCCTCTCAGAGTAAGTATAGCCTTGCACGCATCAGTTGCATGACTTCGGTTCTCACCATGAATGCAGCAAAAGAAAGTTTGGCCTTTTCCGGCCGATTTCCCTTGAGGCCTCCAACTGCTGGTTTTACTTCCCGTAGGTTGTGGAGCTCTTTGGGCAAACTTTTGCGGAGGTGCAATGTTCAGAACTTCTGAACGAGGATGCTTTTTCCCCCTTCTCCTATCATGCTGAGCTTCGAAGACAGGTCCTTGCGGCTATGCCGAAGTTTTCACTTCCAATTTTACCTCCTGTAGTATGGACGGAGTAGCTGCAGTTCTCCGAAGCCAGCCCTCTTCTGACCTTGCATATTCTTCAAAATAGGACATCAGCTGAGAAACAGAAGATATGCTTTTCTGGTGAAGTTTATCAAGGAGGCTTGGATGAATGACTCCTTCCCGAGTTGCGTCAACTACTGAAGGCATAGTTAACCCTCGGATCTGTGACTTTGTATGAGCGAAGCGCTTGAAGTATTGTCTTAAGGTTTCTCCAGGGAGCTGCATCACCTGGAAAAGACTTCCCGTCAACATTGGAGGCACGAAGGTGCCCTGGAAGTTACTCATGAACTTTTTCTTCAATTGCCCCCATGAACTGATTGATCCTGGTTTTAAAGACCAGAACCATCGCAAAGCTACTCCTTGAAGAGCCAGGGGGAAACATTTTGCCATGGTGTCCCGCACTCCTCCACTGGCTTCAATTGTCAAAGTATAAGATCAGACAAATTCTCCAGGATCTTCATCTCCGGCATACTTGCAAGCTTCAAAGTCTTAAACTTCGGGTCGAAGCGAACTTTTTGCAGTTCAGGATGCAGCGGAGACGCTGTATCAAAGGAGGCGTTCTCCGGGGCTTCAGGATAGATATGTTCGTCATCTTCAGGCACTTTAGGAATAACTGGGATGGCTTGAGAGCGAAGCCTATTTGCAGCTTCTTGCCGCCATCTTGCTACTTCGGCTTGGAGACTGGCCATTTGAGCGGCCATATCACCAAGATTGTCTTCATCTCCTCCGGAAGGATCTTCCGGGTCTTGAGAACTGTAAGGATCGGTTCATAGTGGAACTTGAGGTGGAAGAGGAACTCCGGGTGGCCGAAGTATAGATGGAGTTGGCGGAGGAACTCCGTATGCTCGAGGAATGGGAATCCCTTTTGAACTGTTGATCTCTTTTTCAATTTTGATACAGTGATTGTCTAGTAAAACTGTATTTGAACATACTGGTTACTTCTTGGTGTTTGAAGGAGTTCTTGAGTGTTATAAAATTCTCCATCAAGTTTTGTCCACAAAAATAGATTGTAGAGGCATCTATTCGCCCCCCTCTAGTTGCCATTTCGATCCCACAAACCAACTCATATGGACTTACCTTGGTGGAGCCATGCTTTGCACCGCTACATGCCCATAATACCTCAGAAAGCACTTCATGCCACCTTCTAGGAAACTCTTCAATCCTTTTCTTAATAAGCTTAAAGACAGTTTTATTCCTAGACTTGGCTTGACCATTCGCTTGAGTGTAGCATGGTGAAGAGTTTATCAACTTTATACCATAAGATTTGACAAAATCACACAGTTCTTTAGAAACAAACGAAGAACCTTTATCTGTAGTAAGAGTTTGAAGAATACCGAATCTATGTATAATGTGCTTCAATATGAAATCAATTACCTCGTTATGCATCATGTTATTGAGAGGCATGGCCTCGGTGCACTTGGTGAAGTAATACGTAGACATCAACACGAACTGATGCCCTTTTGAAAAGAAAGGATAAATTTAGCTGATGAAGACCAAGGATAAACCTCGGAACGACTATGGCTTGATAATATGGTTAAAAAAAGATGCAAGAGCAAGCTGAATATTACTAAACCTTTGACACGCTTAACATCCTCTGTAGTATCTAAAACAGTTATCAATCATAGTCTGCCAATAAAAACCCGCTCTTTTGAGCATCCACCTGATTTTCTAGGCTGACTGGTGAGTACCATAATGACCTTCATGTACTTCACCCATAGCAAATTTAGACTGATCGACATTCAAACTTTACAAAATTACTCCATAAATTATTCGGCGATAAAGCTCATAATCAAGCAACACAAATTTAAAGGCTTGTCACCAATTTTTTCGATCAACTCGGTTACTAGGATCTCTCAAATACTGAATAATTGGAGTCCTCCAATCATCCTCATGATTTCCTGAAGTACTCGCCAAATTCTCACTTGAATTGGCATTCATATCAAAAATTTGGAGTTCCCCACTGAGTCCTGGACCAATCTGGCACAGGTCGGTCAGACCGGCCATTGCCGGATGGCTAGCACGGGGCGGTCAGATCGGCCTAGCATTGCCAGTAAAACCAACTACACACCGGTGGTTGGACCGGCCATGTCAGGATGGTTAGACTAATGTGTTCTGACTCGCATCGTAAAAATAAGTCAAGCATCGGTTTTTCTTGCGCGAAAAATTTCTGTTTTAATTTGATAACCAGATGCTTGTTGAGCTAAATCATTTGCTATTGAGTTGTCTTCTCTAGACACATGGGAAATTTCAAAGTTATCAAAAGTATCAATTATGTCTAGACATTTATCCAAATAGCTATTTAACAAACTAGTAACGCATTGAGCACTTATAGCTACTTGCTGAACAACTAATAGAGAATCACCATATGCATGAACATATTTAACACCTACGAAGCTTAACAATTCAAGTCCTAGCAATAGAGATTCATAATCGGCTTGATTATTAGTACAAGGAAATTATAGTCGGGCCGAGGTCTCGAAACTCATACCACTAAGTGATATAAGCACAACTCCAACACCTTGGCCATTCTTGCAAGCTGAACCATCAAAATAAAGTTTCCATGGCACTACTTCAATCAAAGCAATATCGCTACTCCGATTGACATCTACATGGTGATCAACTATAAAATTTACAAAAATTTGGCCTTTCATAGCTTTTAAGGGTACATAAGCCAAATAATACTCAATTAAAGCATAAGCCCACTTTCCAATTCTCCCACTTAGAATTGGTTTTTGCAACATGTATTTTATAACATTAGTTTGACAAGTAACAATACATGTGCGAGATAGAAGATAGTGGTGAAGTTTGGTACATGCATAATATAGAATCCACTTTCTGAGTCAACACAGCTCCTTTCACGCTATATTCTGTGACAACGTATAGCCAAAATAGAATCCCGTCTTTTGGTGCTCTTACCACAGGTGGTGATGACAAGCACTCCTTGATTTGATCAAAAGCACATTGCTGACTTGCCCCCCAAGTGAATTCGACCTCGTTCTTTAGCCGAAGTATGGGGACAAAAGAATCAATCTTGCCAGACAAGTTAGATATAAAGCGACGCAAATAGTTTACCTTGCCTAGCAACTTTTGCACATCTTAAGAAATTGCCCACTGACATGATAAATCACACTTAAGCAGGTTCATTTTCAAGCCATACTGATGTATTCTTTCAAAAGCAACTCTCAAATTGGCTAAATGGTTTCTCATAACAACTGATTTGACTACAACATTATCTATGTAGACCTCTAGCATAACTCCTAGCAAGTCATGAAAGATCAAGTTTGTAGCATGTTGATATGTAGCGCCAGCATTCTTTAAACCAAAAGTCATCACAACCCACTCAAACAAGACGACAAAACAAGGGCATCGAAAGGCCATTTTGTAAACATCCTTTCAGCCATAAAGATTTGATTATAACTGTTGATAGCAAAAAATGGCATTAATGGTCAAGATTGTTAAAATATCAATTTTGGTAATTTGGGCCAAAAATACACAAGTCCTGGATCAGGACGAAGCATTACAGGGCCGAAGGCCCATCGAATATGGGGCTTCGGAGGCCTTTTAACGGCCTGCTACCTTCGGCCCGAAGGCCCTCCAGAGAGCTTCCTCGCCGAAGCTTCGGCCCGAGGAGTAGGCTTCGGTAGGCCTTATCGAAGGCCCACTTCGGGTTGTTTTCAAGATAGAGTTTGAGTATGATTCCTACTATATTTATCACTAAACTTCATTAGGCCGAATCCTACCAGATTAGCCTTAGAGATAAGAATACTAGCCCTATAAATATAGGGGTGAGGCCGGTCATTAAACACCCCCCGACAAAAATCAACTTCAAACCCTAGTTTGAACCGTACCTTTAATTTTATTTTTCCTTTACTTTCTGTACAACCTTCGTGGGTTTGCCTGGAAGCCCTCTGTTGGCCACGTAGAAACTATGGTAAGCCTTGTTACTTCACATGTGAAGTATCTGTTAATCTACGTAACAGATTGTTATCGCCTTGTTACTTCGCCTGTGAAGTATCCGTTAATCTATGTAATCGATTGCTACCTTCGTTTTTCTACTGCAACACTTAGTAAATTCGGTCTCCAGGCCGAATTGGCACTTGATCTCTGTTCTGTTGCAGGTTTCCACGCTCGGAGCCCCTTCGCTGGAGGTGTCCGAAGCCAGGAAAGTGGTTTCATAGGCAGCCAGAACACCCTTCGGTGAGATCCCTACTTCGACTACTCGTGCTGGGCCCGTCACACTGTTGTCATTCTGGTTGAGTTCCCACGCTAGCACGCTCCGCAGCAGGCTTCGCCACATCAATACTCTACACCGGACGAAGTTGTGCCAGCACACTGCATTGGAATATTTTTGTCGTGTTTCTTAATTCGCACCGAACCCTGCTGTTCAGAGGTTATTATTGCATCAGAGGTCTGTTTGGAGCCTGCCTTCGATTAGATCGATTCGAACGATGAAGGCTATCTTCGGTGAAAACGTTCGCACTAGACGCCAAAGGCCCCCTTCGGTGAACCCTTCGCACGGTACCCTTCGAACTAGTTAGGCTCTGTTCAACTGGCTTATTTATTTTATTTATATATTTCTTTTCGGCTAATTGGATTATTTACTTGTGATCTGATGACCTAGCGACTCCACCCCCCTTGTCCCTAAGTATCTGCACACTTTTGGATCGTCGAACTGACCCAAGTGCGGGGGCACGTTCTCGTGCCAACACACTTTTTGGCGACTCTGTTGGGGAAGGCTACACCAACATGACAAGTACGTCTACATCGGCTGCGGGTACGTCTACAATGACTACTATGTCTACATCGCCGATGGATCCCATGGGAGGCACAGATATCGACAACCGCAACATCATGATGCCTACCCTTGAAGATATCCCTGAAGAGGACCGGGCAGAGATCGAGGCAAAAATGAAAACGCTACAAGACCTCATGCCTGGGAGCTACGTCAAGACATGCGCGGGCTTCATCAAGCACGACGTCAACGTCCCTGACCTCGCTCGGACCTAGGTTATGCTGATATCGCCTCCTTTAACTTTTAGAAATTGAGCAAAAAATAGCCACATCAGTAGATCAAGCTGTTAACGCTTCGCTAGCCAACCGTTTAGACTCGGCAATTAGCTCTCAAGTAGAGGCGACACTTAGAAGGTTTGGCTTTACCGAAGTCGTACCTCCATCTCCGATTGCAATCGTACCTCCGATAAATCACATTTATAGCAGAACTGACGGTAGTACCAACAAAGCCATTGCGTCTCTGGCCTCGACATCTATGGCCGAGACCAGTCACCATGCTTATGGCCAAACTAACACTGCCTACTATGCGCCACCTCCACCTATGCTCACGCATGTTTTTGCCATGTTGCCTACGCTGCATGCTCTCGCCCAAACGCATAGGCCCGAACACGTCATACATCTCGAGCTAGCACATGAGAAGGACCCCCGTGGCCGACACGCCGACATACCTCCATGTGTCGCACCCCCGCATGAGAGATGCACACAGACAGGTGGCCAAGACGACATTGAGGAGTGGATCCACGCGCTGTTTAGGGAGTTCAGAGGCTTCATACCTAGGGGTTGGGCTAGGGTTTACCGAAAGTCGTACCCTGACCATTCTGACACTATACCATACCCTTGCGGCTATAGAGTCCCTGAATTCACTAAGTTCGATGGTGAGGGTAGCAAAACCACACTAGAGCATGTCAGCCAGTTCTTAGCACAGTGTGGAGAAGCTAGTGGGTCAGATGCTTTAAAGCTTAGACTATTTTATCTTTCCCTATTCGACACCGCTTTCACTTGGTTTTCGGTGCTCCCACCGAACTCTGTCCAAACGTGGGCTGAATTGGAACAAAAGTTCCATGACTATTTTTATATGGGTGATATAGAACTTAGGCTTTCGCACTTGACATCAGTTAAACAGAAATCTAGCAAGAGTGTCTCTGAGTACATCAAGCGCTTTAGAGATACCAGAAACCAATGTTTTAGTCTCAATATTTCAGAGAGGGATTTGGCGGATCTAGCTTTCAATGGGTTGCGTTCTGAGATTAAAGAAAGGCTAGACAACCAAAACTTTTTAGAGGTTAGCCAAGTCTTACAACAGGCTTTAGTCTAGGAAGGTCGAACCAAAGATAAAAAATTTGTCAAAACATTTAACAAACCTAGTGCTGAAGTCCACATTATGGAACACTCCGACGAGGAAGAATCAGAGGAGGAAGAAGATTCGGCTGACATGTATGTGGTTGAATCGGTTTGGAACGCTAAAAGTAAACCCATCACTTGTTCTGAACTACGGCCGTCTCCCACGAAGAGTCGACCTAGTGAAGTCATACTCGTTTGATATAACTAAGTGTGATAAAATATTTGATTTTCTCTTGAAGAGCCAGCTTTTCAGGTTGCCAAAAGGCCAAGTCATTCCATCCACCGACGAGCTAAATAAATGCCCCTACTATAAGTGGCATGATTCACATTCCCATTAAACTAACGATTGCAATCTTTTTTGTCAGCAGGTTCAATCGGCCATAGAAGAAGGATGATTGAAAATAGATCCCATACCGAAGATGAAGCTGGACAAAGACCCCTTTACTGTTAATACCGTCGACCTCGACGAGAAGAGAGTACTGATTCGACTAGAGCGGGCCGAGTCAACTAAGGGGAAAGCGGTCATTATTGGAGAATCGCGCATAGGCACACTCGTACCAAAGAACCCTGAAGTAGGAGTGTGTAAAATAAATGTCAGCACATATCCTTCGGCTAGGGTTCGCAAGAATATGAAGGTGACATATCAGATGTTGTTGAACAAACATGAGAAAAAACTCAAGGAAACAAGCCCCCGCGCAGAAAGGCTAAGACAACTGAAGGGGCCAAGGCAGTCAAGAGGTGGCTTCGGACCACATTGGCCGAACCCTCCGCACGATGGCTTCAGACCTCAGTGGCCAAACCCTCTGCATAGTGGCTTCGGACCCCAGTGGCCGAACCCTCCGTACAGTAGCTTCAGACCCCAATGGCTAGACCCTACGCAGAACGAGTTTGGCCCCCAATGGCCAAACCCTTCACATGACGAGCTCGGACCCAGATGGCCGGACTCAACTCCGCTCTAGGCAAACCCTCCGATAGGAGGCTTCGGCCCACAATGTACGAACATACCTCTGGCCTGGCAGGACCCTTCACTAATATGGTCTGAATAACTTCAACATGGCCGAGCCCCCTCCGGGCAATGGGTTTGGCTCATAGTGGGCGAAGTCGCTGGAGCCACCAATGCCTCTGTCGTACAATAATTGGGCAGGCACCCCGTGGGCTCCGTACACCTCGCCCCCCGAGTACCCTTCATAGAATAACATTGTCCCCTGTTTTCCTTTGGAGAATTATAACTGGCAGGGACAAACAGACGCGACGAAGGGAGACGTCTTCCATAAGCTATCTGTAGTGCCTCCGAATCTACTTGCACAAGACAGATCCAGGGGATATGGATGCGAAGAAACAAAGGAGGAGTCTGAAGCCATCACCATGAAGGTGGGGTCACAGGAAGTCCCAATCCCGAAGGCCCCTTCATCGAAGCTCGGCGGGGGTGAGTCCCCTAGTTCAACCGAGGCAAGTGCCGAAGCCTGGTCCGATCAGCCGAATGAGGCCGATCTGACCAACAGGGTCCGCAGCGAAGTGCCCACCAATTATAAAACATGCGAGGCCGACCTAGGTGGTACCCCTTTAGCTAAAAATCATAGGAACAAGGTGGTGGCGTCTGGTAACAAGCCACGACCATCTTTGGCACCTCTGGGCATGTTCAGATCATAGAAAATGTGTCTACAATGCCTACGGGCACAGGAGCTACGCGAGAAAAAGGATGAGGATGAACGAGACACCATCTTTGAGGAGATCCTCCTTCGGCTAGCTGCGAGACAAGTATGGAAGATCATGCCGGTTGAGACGACCGACCCAGCTCCTGTTTCGAGCGATGACGATGATGACATGTTCGACGACGATTATACGCCTGTCTCCGAAGGACCCGCACCTCAGGCGATGGAAATCAACGTTTTCATGCTTCCCACCTAGTTCGCCCTACCACAAGACGAGGCTGAGGTCGCTCAGTTGAACCTAGGCCCACGCAATGCTATTTTTGAGAAACCCGAGGATACAACTCGCCACCTATAACCTCTCTACATTAGGGGTCACATTGATAGGAAGCCGATCTCCAGAATGCTTGTCGACGGTGGCGCCACTGTTAACCTAATGCCTTACTCTCTGTTGAGGAAGCTTGGCATGGGTGAGGAAGACTTCAAGAAACTAACCTAATGCTGAACGGATTCAACGGCGGGAGTTCAGAGGAAAAGGTGTACTCTCCATGGAGTTAACAGTAGTTAACAAGACGTTGCCAACATCATTCTTCGTCGTTGACGTGCAAGGTAACTACAGCGTGCTGCTCGGGCGTGACTGGATTCACGCGAATTGTTGTATTCCTTCTACTTTGCACCAATGACTGATATAGTGGGACGACGATGACGTAGAAGTCATATCAGTAGACACTTTGGCCCAGGTAGCATTGGCCGATGTGTCCATCGACGCCATCCACAATAAAGTAGAGTGTCTATCAGGTAGGGAGCTTTCAGATTATGACTTCGTTAACGTATCCGCTGGACGTTTCATACCTATGTCTATAAAGTCGACTGGTGTAGCACGGCTATTTCTAGATTAGTAGCCATGTCTAGCAAAAGTAATCTTGATTGGATGAAGTCTCGCGTAGAGCAATATCGGTCTTGTAAAGACGGTATTGCTGAAGCCATTAAATATTTTAGCGAAGTAGAGAAATTAGGACAAGGTTTTGCGTCGGCCGATCCTTTAGAAGAAGTTGAGATAGACAATGGTAGCATTCTAAGGCCGACCTTTGTAAACCAAAATTTACAGGCTGATGAGAAGGCCGAAGTAATAAAGTTGCTTCGGTCGTACGTTGATTATTTCGCATGGGAGTATAGCGAGATGCCCGGATTAAGTCACGAGCTCATGGAGCATCGACTACCTATTAAACCTAGGTTTAGGCCTTATAAAGAGCCCCCTCGTCGCTTTAATTTGGTTGTGTATGACCGAGTTAAAGAGGAGATAGAACGATTACTCAAGGCCGAGTTTATTAGGCATGCAGGTATGCCGAATGGGTCGCTAATATTGTGCATGTAGAGAAGAAGGGGAGCAGCAAAATACGAGTTTGTATTGATTTCAGGGATCTAAACAAGGCCACTCCAAAGGACGAGTACCCCATGCCGATAGCCAACATGTTGATCAACGATGCCTCAGGACACAAGGTACTAACCTTTCTTGATGGTAACGTTGGTTATAATCAAATTTTTATGGCCAAAGAGGACGTCTACAAGTCAGCCTTTAGATGCCTTGGTTTTGTCGGCTTATTTGAGTGTGTAGTTATGACTTTTGGTTTAAAGAATGCTAGCGTTGAATATCAACGTGCTATGAACTTGATCTATCATGACTTGCTAGGAGTCATGTTAGAAGTCTACATAGATGATGTTGTAGTCAAATCGGACGCTATGGGAAACCACCTAGCCGATTTGAGAGTTACTTTTGATAGGATGCTCCAATATGGCTTAAAAATGAACCAGCTCAAATCACTACTAGATTTTCACCCTAGGACAACGGCGGCAAAACGTTGCAATAAGAGTCGAACGGTTGCAATATGTCTCGTTTGCAACCAAATCGCATTCGTTGGTGGGCATGGCAAGTATTGGCGTGGTCTAAAGTTATCACAACAGTTTTATAGTACCATTGCATAATATGATTGTTGCCAAAAGATAGGACATTGCAATAGATTATTAATGCAACGATGAACATCGTTGCAACAGATACTATTGCCACAAGATAAGCTATTGCAATAGATTATTACTGCAACGATGAACATCATTGCAACAGATAATATTTCCACGAGATAGGCTATTGCAACAGATTATTACTGCAACGATGAACATCGTTGCAACGGATGCTATTGCCACGAGATAGGCTATTCCAATATATTATTACTGCAATGATGGACATCGTTGCAACAGAGGCTATTTCCACGAGATAGGCCATCGCAATAGACTATTACTGCGATGGTGGACATCGTTGCAACAGAGGCTATTGCCACGAGATAGGTTATTGCAATAGAGTATTACTGCAGCAGCAAACATCGTCACAATAGAGGTTGTTGCCACGAGATAGGCAATCACAATAGATTATTATTGCAATGGTAGACATCATGGTAACAGAAGCTATTGCCACGAGATGGGCCATCACAATGGATAATTACTGCAATGCCTGATATTGATGCAATAGTTAATAGATACAAAAAGTATCTGTGGTGGTAATAGACAAAATTGCCATGTCATCTTAATGGTTGTAGTTAGGTTTATATTTTTTTCCACGTGGTTTTGTAGTTGTAAGTTATACATTTGCAACGTAAAATCATTCGTTGAGGTAGGAGCTTTTGCAACAAAATTTCTTTTGGCAATGAAATATATTTGCAACAAATTAGTTTCGTGGTTGTAATATGTGATGGATCGCAACGATCAAATAATTTGCAACAAATATTTTTTGTGGTTCAATAGTTGTTGCAACAGATTTGCAATCTATTGCAAGAATTATTTGCAAACAACCAATATTAACACAATGTATCCTGCGACTGAAAAGTAAAAGTAATATGTGCCTACACTCGTTGTGCTTCCTTAATTGAGTTTATTAGCTAGATGTGAACTAATTTGGTCCATTTTAGCTTCAGCAATCACCCTGCAAAAGTGCAAACAATGCATATTAGTTAACTTCACAAACAATGTGTTGTACTAAACAAATGTTCACATCAGAATGGTAATATTTGATGATCTGATATTTTATGGTCAGCAGTAAAAGATGTCATTTTCATTTCGTACCTATCCCTTCCTTCGTCGTGTATGGTTCTTAGCTACGACCACCAGTTGTTGTGAAGAAATAAAAGTCGCTGGCACTATTTCATTGTTGGTATTGAAAAGATTTCTAGCCAAACTATTAGAAGATCTGTGTTGGTCGGCAGGCTGCCTATTTTCTTTCTCTTTAGTTAGAATGCTTGTCGGTTCGAACTGTGAAAGAATAGATTTTTTTGAAAAATATTAGTTATATGAAGTGCATAAAAATGATGATTATATCCATTTGTGCAATTATAGTATTACCGGAATTATTGTATTTTCTTCTTCAACATTGTACTGATTGGTCTCCCTACTTGGTGTTACTGCAACCTGCGGTGTAGGGATGATTCCTTGGTTATCCTAAAATTTGGAAAGTACTTTCATTGGCAGCACACATCTGGATGAAAATGAAACAATGCTGAAATTATTTATCGAAATATTTTACCTTGTGTATTGCTTCTCTTTGTTGTGCAATCAAAGAAAGAAACTCTTGTCTGAGTTGTTCTCTCAGTTGTTCCCTCAGTTGTTGCCTTAGTTATTCCTTTTCCACTTCCCTGTCTGTGGCATCTGTTTCACGTTGTTCTTCCAATTTTCTTATCTTATCTTCCAACTCATTGTTTCTGTTCTGTGCTGCAGCTGCAGCACGTGCTTGATCTTCAAGTTTGTCATTCAACAGCTGGCTTTGTGTTGGATATCTTGCCATGTATCCATGGCCATGTAGACTAGATGATTTGCTTTCGGTGCTTAGCCTGTAGAATGACTGGAAAATAATGATTTCCTCTTCAATAGTTAGGACTGATCTTTTTGACATTTCTTCTCTCTCAGAAATCTTAGCAACTACATCATACTAATTGAAGGGGGCTGAGAGGATTATACAAATTCAGTAGCTTATAAAGAGATTCAACGTAATAACTTATTCAGCTTGATAATTTTGCATTAGATAGTGCTCACATAGACATCCTATGATTCACTGTTTGACCATTGTCCATCCTTCGTGTAAGTAGCCATCCATAGCTGCAAAACGCTTGGCTCTGCACCAGTTTCCAAGTCTCTCTAACATGGCAATAATGTACATTTATATCAATGGCTGAACATTTTTTAAACGGTTCAAACTTTGTATATATTTCAAGCATGATTACCTTCTCGTAGCTTAACTAGGAGAAAGGTTTCGATCCCATCAAATGATTTGTCTTTTGTTGGTGTCGGTTTTCAGAGTTTTGGCAGCTAACCTTCTAGTAAAGGAAGAACAATGAATAGTGAAAATTGAACAATGTGTGCTTTCAGGGACAATAAAATTGTAGCGAACCTTGAATTCATTTCTACCAAAATAAAGCATCAAGTAATGCCACTCAACAATCTCTACATCTTCTGGCTTATTCTTCATTCGCTCTTCATAGTTGTTGTAGGCCTTGTACGTTGCACTGAATGTTGATCGCCATCCTTTGTACCTTTCCCTAGCAACCTTAAAAATCTTTTCCACTGGATCCACTGTATTAAGAAACTCCCATCGTGTCTCCAATGTTCATTTTAGTGTTAATCAAGGATGCTGAAAACATGATACACCACCAAACTTTTAAGAATCAACATTATTGGAGGACAAATGAAGAACACACTAGAATGTCATTTGATATTTCATCTTTCACATTTTTCTTCAAGTCTTTCCAGCTTCTAACTCCAATTAGTGGGGCTCTCTTCCTTGTGAACATTACCACTTCATCCACAAAAGTGCGGGAGTTTTCTCCAATGGGCCCTCCCATCATATTTGAAAACTGGATCTGTAGTTTTGGGGAATGAGCTCTAATTCTCTTGTTGGCTGCTGATAATCCTTTGAGTGGACCACGTCCCCATCTCTTCGGCTGTTGGGCACCAATTCCTTAAATAAATTGAATCAATAGAAATGATCATTGTCAAGTAGGAACCATATAAGTTTTGCAGGTATGTTGAAAAAAAGAAGTATGCAGAACAAACCAGCTCTAATTCTCTTGTTTTGCCGAGCATGAGATGACCAATCTTCAAGTTGGTTTGGGATGTCAATAATTTCTTGCTCAACATTTGCACTAGCAGCACTAGACTGCTGATCTATATATGACACTACAAAGAATTATAAAAAAAGTTATGAAGACAAGTTGGGGGTATATAAAAATATTAGTACATTATGAAACAATTTGAATTACAAATTTCTGGAAGATAGCCTTTCTGCCTCAACCATTACTTGTAGGATTTTATTGATTCCTCCCTGAAGTCATCTTTTAACTCTACACATAAATCAATGTCAGTGCAAGGTGGTATGCAAAAATACTTTTTATTTTATATTTGTGGCCGATGCGGCAACTTGTATTTCATACCCGTGTCTGTTTCTTCTTGTAGCTTGGCAAGCCAACCTTTGTATTCATCAATTGATTCATCTATAAAAGCTTCAGGCTCATTGAACATATGATCCCTAGGTCTTTTCATGGGTATTATGCTAACTGTTGTAGTTGTTTCTTGCTCCTTGGTTAGCAACAATCTGATTTCTCTTTCCCTCATATTGTTTTTAATCATTAATTCTACATATCTCGTAAAATCAATGACCTCAAGAGTAGCTAAATCTCTACCACATCGATTTTTGTAGTATAAGAAGTCTCGGGACAGCATACCCAAGCTGATACCAAGGTTGCAAAAGTTACATCAGCTCTATCGATTTTGAACATTACAAATTCTCTCTCTGGGAGTCCCCTCTTGCAATGAACATATAGAGTCCAGTTTTCACACATCCTTTTAGCACTGCAAACATATGGTTTAGGTTGATCTCATATCACGTTGATATGATTGATAAACATGTTTCAATCAAAATAACTATAGATAGAGATGGAGATAATAAATTCTAATAACATGCATACATTGATAATTTCATGTTTGTACTTAACATGTCAATTATTTGAAATTCGAAAAAATTAATCAGAATTGTTCGTAGTACTAGCCATATGAGGGCACATAAATTTCATTGTATGGCACTAATCATAGGACTTACACCGTGGTGTATGGATGACTGAACCCTTGTTAATCTTCGAGCTCCAAGGTGGCTTCAACATATCTGCTCGCGCCCAGGAGAGCATGATCCTCACCAGCATTGGTGCCCTCGGTTGGCGCTGTAGATAATGTCGTAGGAGTCAGTGGGAGTGATGTCCTGGATGGAGGCAGAGGCGGCGCCGTGGTTGAAGGCAGAGGTGGCGCCATGGTTGCAGGCAGAGGCGGTATCATGGTGGGAGGGAGAGGGGGCACCATGGATGGAGGGGAGATCACGTCGCTTGGCAGAGTGTGGTGATGAGATTATGGGAGGGGTTGCAGTTTCCATAATATTTTACGAATTAGTGCGGAGATCAGTGGGGTTAGTTTTTTGGAATGAAAAGTTTGGCTGGGTTAGCATTTGCACCGAATGTTTTGGTGGGTTAACAATTGAACTAAAATTATATAAAACTATGTTTGATTTCATTTGAATTGAAATTTTACACAATTATGTTGGATTTCATTTGAATTGGACTTGTACACAACTAAGCTTGATTTCATTTGAATTGGAATTGTACACAACTAAGTTTGATTTCATTTGAATTGGAATTGTACATAACTAAAATTGATTTCATTTGAATTGAAAATTTACACAACTAAGTTGGATTTCATTTGAACTGGAATTGTAAACAACTAAGTTTGATTTCATTTGAATTAGAGTTGTAAACAACTTAGTTGGTTTTCATTTGAATTTAAATTGTACACAACTATGTTGTATTTCATTTGAATTGGAATTGTACACAACTAAGTTGGATTTCGCTTTAATTGGAAATGTACACAACTAATTAAGTTGGATTTCATTTGAATTGGAATTGTACATAACTAAGTTGGATTTCATTCGAATTGGAGTTGTAAACAACTAAGTTTGATTTCATTTGAATTGGAAATGTACACAACTAAGTTGGATTTCATTTGAATTGGAGTTGTAAACAACTAAGTTTGGTTTCATTTGAATTGGAAATGTACACAACTAAGTTGGATTTCATTTGAATTATTAGAATTGTACACAACTAAGTTGGATTTCATTTGAATTGGAGTTGTAAACAACTAAGTTTGATTTCATTTGAATTGGAAATGTACACAACTAAGTTGGATTTCATTTGAATTAGAATTGTACACAACTAAGTTGGATTTCACTTGAATTGGAAATGTACACAACTAATTAAGTTGGATTTCATTTGAATTGGAATTGTACACAACTAAGTTCGATTTCATTTGAATTGGAGTTGTAAACAAATAAGTTTGATTTCATTTGAATTGGAAATGCACACAACTAAGTTGGATTTCATTTGAATTGGAGTCGTAAACAACTAAGTTTGATTTCATTTGAATTGGAGTTGTACATAACTAAGTTGGATTTCATTTGAATTGAATCTTCCTTTGAACTTGGAACTTTTTGTACAATCCAAATACAACACAACTATTCTAATTGCAAAAATTGGTATTTTTCTGCCTCAATTTACTATTTTTATTTCATTAAGTGTATTTCTAGGATTTAAATGGAAATAAGTGAGGCGCATTAGAGATTATTTAACTTTTGTTGCCTTGTATGTTGAGAAAGTGCTGGTAGCATAGCGGTGCGGGGTGCTCTGTTTGGGATGTGCGGTTTGAGGTTCGAGCCTTGATGCCGATAGGTGGTTTGAGGTTCGAGCCTTGCTACCCACATCCATTTTTTCATTTTTGTTGTTATGTACTTTTTAAATTTTCAGCACTTTTTTATTGATGTTTAAATCGTCGTTTGAACTTGAATTCTTTTAACAATCAAAATACGTCATAACTTATCAAAATTGTCGTTTATTGTTTTTATTTCATTAAGTGTATTTCTATGATCAAAGTCACAATAAGTTAAATTTGAACTACAAGCACATGAAATACAACACAACTATTCTAATTGCAAAATTTGGTATTTTTCAATTTGAACTACAAGCACATCCAACCTCACATCCAAACGCAGTTGCTACTACCATGAGACTATCAATGATTGCTTGGCCCTTGGCATCCAAACTTATAGAAATACATCGAACCTCACATCCAAACTTCTATTTCATTCTGATAACATGCTGGCTACTGCATTTCATTTTGATAATATGCTAAACTTGTAGAAACAATTAAAAACACATCGAAACAATTAAAGATGAGTAAAACTGATAAATAATCGTACGTTCAAACAGACAGGTTGTGCATTAGCATAAGTAAATATCAAAGTTTTGTTGCAGGGTAAACAAACAACTGAGTCCATATATGTACAAACAAACAAATGCATTAACATTTTCTTCAGTTTGGGACCTAGGACTTGGGGCATTCTTCAATTGGGGTTTGGCGCAGCATGAGGACCTGGGACATGCAGTATTAAAAATCAAATTAGTATTGAAGTTGTTGGACCTGGGACATGCAGTATTGAATTTGCTGGTGTATGCAGCTACAGACCTAGAAAACTACTTTATTGGGCGGGAAGGTAGGGTTTCTTATTGATTGTTGCTCGAGCCTCTAGAAATCTCAGAGTGCTCTTCACTAACTTGTTGATCCTCACCACCCTAGTTAGCGGTGGCAACCTCCCAAGAACCCCAACCTTGGCCAGCGTTCTCGTCGTTATCCGGTTGATCATCAGCCGACTGAGGGTGATCATCGGTCGGCTGAGGTACCTCCCACTACTGCTCGTCAACCCAATGTTGGACCCATTCTACTTCACTTGGCAGGATAGGCCCCATAAAAGGGTGAGGGTTACCATTATCTCAGGGTAGAGGATCTTCGTCGCCCGACACGATGTTGGCAGAGTTGTTGTCTAGGAGGTACACATGAAAAGTCCATGATCGGCCGATGCCGTCAATGTTTCTACCCAACTTGAATGTGATGCTAGGAGGGATGTCAGTATGATGGTCGAACAACACCTTCACCAACACTCGCGATAGACTAGGGTCTGAATAATGCCAGTAGACTAACTTGCCAAATGATGTAAATGCTTGTTGGATGAAAGTTAGTTCTTTGAAATCTAACGGGTAGCCAAGAAACATAAACCAACCCAAGCGAGAAAAAGGCGACGAGCGGTAGTTGATACCTTCGTCGTGCTTTACCACCCAGATGAAGCGATCGCCAATAATGTACGAACTGTGCAAAACAAGCGAGTCTCTTTCAAAAATGGATGCCATCTGGAAGATGCCAACACCCAGGGGATGCCTACTGTATCTAGCCACCCATAGTTGCAAAGTCTAGATGAAGTGTTGGCGGATGGCGTGAAGAAAAGCTTCGAGCTCTACCTCATTGACGATGGCAATGCATGAGGCAATGGCGAACTCCTCATGGGAAGCTACCACATGGCCGGAAATGCAAACATTGTTGTGCTGGCGACTCTCGGGGCCACCGCCATCGTCGATGGTGACACTGAACGGGAGAAAAGGGAGGGGGTTCGCTGGGAAATTAGCCATGGGGAAAGGATCGGAGGAGACGATGACGAAGAACTAATGAACTAATTTGGGGAAAGGAAAGGAACCGCACCGAGGAGTTAGATAGACGGGCAAACCAAGGTAGCAAGCGAAGTAGTACTGCAGTAATGCTTCTGGACCAAGATGAGGCGCAGAATAAAGGATAACTCCTTGGGCCTATTGGAGGGAGGACTAATAAAAATAAGGTCATCTCACAGGGAGTGGGATGAAAAAATGAATTGATACATTTAATGTGCACAGACAATGTACTATCTTTTAATGCATGCACAAAAAAAGAGCGAACTTTTCGAACACCATCCTCTACATCTCCAGCTGAAACCCTTGGAGTTCTGAATCACATCCTCGCTCCTCGCCGATCGACTGCGGCTCCCATCCCCCAATGCTTATGGCTGGCCGAAAGCAGAAGTGGGACGCTTCTCGTAGGTTTCGCGCATGGACCCCGACTCACCGCGGCAGCGGGAACTCATCGGCAAGTGGCGACGATACCTCTTCGAACACGGAGATGTGCCCCATTGTTCCCAGCCACCGATGCGAGCCCTCTGGGCGATGAGTGATGATCATCACTGATTCATCGAGGGACTTGGACGATGATGGCAAGCGGCTAAGGTACCAAGCACTAGCAAGCGGCTCCGGTAACAAGCGCCAGCAAGCAACGGCAGTCGTCAAGCAAGAGAGGTCCATTTCTAGGGTTCGCACTTTTTTCTGAACTTGTTCGATAATTTTGCTAAAATAGGATAGTAGAGAAGCATGCTTCAGTATTGAGTAGCGTAATTATTTTTTTACAAGAGTAGGCACACATCCTTCAGAAAAAGGCGAAATGTATCTGAAATTACTACTGTACATGTCTTTGGATTAAAGGATTTGTTGCAATGAATTCCAGAGGAATTGTTGCAAGAGTAGGGTTCGTACTTTTTTCTGAACATGTTGGATAATTTTGCTTTCATGCCATTTTGAACACTAAATAAGTTAAAATGACAATTTTTCCCTCAAAATAATATGTGAATCTAATTAATCTGTGATATTGTTCATGTTTAAACGATGACAATGATCTGTCAGATCGGAATGGCGACTAGAGGGGGGATGAATAGGCGCCTTGACACTTTCTCGTGAATGTGATGGCCTGTTCAAATCACCCAACGCACCTCCGGACAATTCAAATTTCAAGTCTGAATCAAATAGTGAAAATTAGAGCAAAAGCGTGTTTCAAAATTCTGTTCAGATCAAATTGGAGTTTGAACAGTCGATCTGTATTGTCGATATTTGAAACTCCGAATTTTAGAGTCTATTTCGACAACTCAATGGTCGACAGAGGGATATCGACAGTTGTATCACCGACAATGTTCGGAGGTTCAAAAACATTCTTTGATTTAATGACTCAACACTTCAGTTTAGAATTGCTTAATCAAACACAATACTCAAAACAGCATATGTAACCAAATCAAGCAACTCCAAAAATATTCTAGCAGTAAAATGCCAATTCTGAAAAATTGCTTGATGATGAATAGTAGCACTGGATATAGAGCTGAACACAAAATCAGTTTTCTGATACCTTTTAAATCTGTTAGATCAAATCTATAATGCAAACTCAACCAAACATCTAAACCAAAAATTAAATTTCAGAACCAATTTGATTTCAGCACACAAGTTTCAGCAACTAAAACAGCTATAACCTCAAATAATTCAAAACTGAAACAGATGAGGAAAAGAGCTTTAACTCAGCTGAAAACAATACTCAATGAATACCTGTTCAGTTTAAAACAGAGCTGAAACAGATAACAATTAACCTCTACTCTGATGAAAACTGTAATCAAAAGCTCAATGGTTCAGTTTGAGACAATTCAGATTCAAAACAAAATTGACAAACTGCAATACAGTGCTATACTACTGAAACTGAATAAAAATACTCAAGGTGAACTGAGTTTCAAAGAGCACTTGGACTGAATTTAAGATTTCATCTCAAATGATTCAATTCTGAAAGCTGAATTCAGATTTTCAATTCTGAATAGATAAATCACTTTTGAGTAGCACTTCAGAAAATTTCAACATTAATCTAAAAAGCAATTGGACATAATGCTTCTATTCAGAAAACTACTTTCAGAACAGTATTGATTCAGATTCCAAATTCAGATCACTTCTGAAAATATACAGGACAGTACACAGATTAAATTCAAAACTGATCTAGACTTATGGTATGAAACTGAATTTCAGAACAGGTGTTTCATTCAATGAACAGCAAAAATTCAAATCAGCTAAATGAAGCAATCTGAACTGAAACAGTGTTTTCACATAATCCTTTGAACTGAAAACTATTCAGAATCTTTAAAGTAACAACTCTCGCTCAGATTTTAATTTGTATTCCAGATTTAACAAGTTATCAATTCAGTACAGAAATCATTTCAACCATATTCATCAATCAATCAGTTTCAACACTATTAGAAAAGAGCTATACAGAAATCAGTCTTACTCTAATCATCTTCAGGACAGATCACTTGAACAAGGGTTATCTGATTTCTTGTGAAGAACTTGAAGTTCTCTTGATCAATTGCTCAAACCAGATTAGGAATATCAGTAATCAAATTACTCAGAAAAATCTCAGCTCAAATCTATTCTGAATAGGCAGTGCAGCAATAACAGCAAACAAAATCTTGACACTAAATAGTGCTCTCGGATCATGAATAGTGATTGCAGAAGAGTAATCAAGAGAAGATCTCCATCATCATAGATTAGATGAATTGATGAATATATTTCAGAAGAGTAAAGTTTCAAGAAAGTAAAATGATCTCAACACATATATTTTTCTCAACTTTTCTAGCAAAACTGGCAGTCCATGGCAATAGAAATAAGAACCACAAATTTGAAAATATTTGCACCAAGATACATTCACAAATTATTTACTCAAGAAACACTTCAATGATCAGCCAAAATGTTGATGAACACTTGATGAAACATTTCATCAAACATGTAAAGAGCTATATCAAAACCTGAAACAATTTTCAGAGAATTTTTTTCAGTGCTGAGGTCCCTTGTTTGAGCAGCAAAAGAATTAGGAAGGAATCTTAGAAATCATTTGCAACTTTCGAAAATGGATCATTCAAATCATGCACAACAAAAGATGTATAAACATAAATATCAACTTCTGCACTAGATTCACCAGAAAACGCAGCACAAAAATGAATTCAGCCACAAAATGGAACCTGCGCTGGAAACAGACTTACCGTGAATAGTGTTCCTGATTTTACTGCAGCCGATCCGAAAATTCCTTGCAAATACTGTTCATCGTGAAAAGATCCTTTAAACTCAGTTTTTCTCATCAATTTTCATTGGAAATTTTTTCTCTAAAGCTCTCAATGGTTCAGCTAACATAGGGGGGATAATATCCCACCAACTCATGTTCTAGAAGCCCCCATTTTACACATAGACCCTTAGTAATTTCAGAATTAACAATTCTGAAAATTACCCTATAAAACGTAAAAGTAAAATTACAAATTGACTCTCCTTTTAATATAATTTCAGAGTAGAACCACTCTAAAATTTATACCAAAAGGTTACACTACAAAACTAAAATATTTAAACTAATACTAAACACCTATTTATTGAACTAACCAAAAACATTTAAAGTTTCAATGGTTTTCAGCAAAAACCGACAAAGCCTCTCAACCCTTCGACTCGTGACACCGCTTTGCGACTCCGAGTGCCAGCAAGCCACTTCCGCTCTCGATCCCCTCGAGCTACCTGAATGCTTGTCCTGACCTCCCTCTCGCAAACCCGGTCATCACACCATCGCAGTGAGCCATCCGTCCAAGTCTCGCTTCGTCTCTTCGTGCACTCTTGAGATCTTCTCCAACTTCGCCCGGCCTCCCTGATCCTCCAGCATCAAGCTCCTCGCTCGACCCTCAATCACCCGCCATCGACAATTGGTCGGCATCTCCTCCCTGCACAAACAAGACAAGCCAAAACAAGAACGCGATGCATCGTCGAAAACCTCGGCAGCCAAACCTCCATTTCACATCGAACCCTCGATGCACTCAAACCACTCTCAACCACTCAACCGCTCAGATGCTCATCCTTGTGAATCACTCATCTTCCAGACCAAACCACCCTTAGTTTCACAATCTCCCCCTTGATGAGTGCATTGACAACCTCAAAGCAAAGACATGATGAGGATTGCAAGTTATGCGCACAAGTGACCATAAAAACTCATAAAAGAGAAAAACATGTATCTTGGTAAAAGATCTCCCTCTTGCTTGCGGATGGGGTGAAATGACTAGGTTAGGGTTTACCGGTGCTGCGTGTCTATTAAACACTCAAGATCGACCTGCAGCAACCGGATCAGATATGACGGTCAGCGTTGATCGAGCCCTCTTTTGGCATAGGCAGGGATGCAGAATACCGGCCTAGGCCTATGTTTTCGCGTGAGGGGGCACGCGGAGTCCCTAGCCTAGGCCCAGGTTATGTTGGCCTATTCACTTTACTGTGTGGGTTGGGCTTTTTGCATTGTGCGGGCTGAATTTCTTTTTATAATTTTCAGAATTTCAGAATTGCATTTTTTGTTTTATTATTCCCCAGAAAATAAGAAAAATGCCCAAATTTAAGATAAAATTAAGTTAGACGTGGGGAAATTTTTGTATATTTCATCATCTTTATTGTCACTATTCTGGATTTTTTGAGAATTTTTATGGGTATTTTTCTGAATGTTTGAGCATTTTTATGAGAAATTTCCCTTGTTTATTTTTTCAATATTTTCCATTGTTTATTTTTTAATATTTTTTCCTGTTTATTTTTTTATCTTTTACCAATTTAGAATCATGTGTGCAATAATTTTTATTTAATTATGGCTGTGTGATTAATTGCCTATGGTCTTACATCTATTTATATTGTATTTGTCAAATATATTTAGAGCATGATAAGACGTGCTACATGAGAGGCACTTTAATTAACTGACAACACAAAAGTGCTATCAAATGTTATAATTATGCAAAATAAAACATTATAATATATTGCAAATAAAAGTATGATCATGTCTTATAGCTCAAACCATAAATATTAAATATTCATTTTTTTAATTTAATTAATTTAATAGTTCTGTTGATTGAGAAAATGTAACATTATAATCCAGATTATAATATGTATTTGATGACACCTTAATGATCTCAAGTATAAATGTGTAGAGTCTGATCAACATGTTTTGACAAACTAAATAAAGACTTCTTATAATTTAAGTTTTCAAGTGCTTTGATATATTAATGGTTGGCATGCGAAAGAGGACTTACGCTGACTGTCCAACTCGTAATGAGGTGGTTCCTAGCTGAGTCTACATTACTAAAGCCAACTTTGCTGCAACAATAAAAAATGTTCTAAAGTTTATTCTTTTTTTAAGGTTTATGAAATTTGATGATATAGAGTTTCAGCACATAGGCTACCTATGGAGTGTCGTTGTTAGAGTGGATGTTAAGTTTTGCGCTGACGAACGCGAGGAAACACAGCAGTTTATCTTAATGGATATTACTGTAAGTTGCACACATGTTGGCCTAAATCTTCTACAGTAGTGAACATATGACATATTCTAAACCCTAACATTGTACGTAGGGCGCTAAAATAGAAGTCATTGCATCAGAGTAGAATGTTACACTATTTATCATCTGTATTTCCAACCCAATCATGAAGAGGCATTGCATTTTCATAGCATTGCCTATGCCTTTGAAGGTATCCTTGGGAGAAATACAATAGATGAGCCTTACATTCTTCCAATCCAATTTCCTCCTTATCTGAAACATATATTGACATTTCATGAGGTGTGGATTCATCCAAATAAGATGTTCGTAGGTACGTTCATAAAATAAACTAGTGATATACATAGTTTCGTAAAAAATGATATGTTGTCTTACTTATAATATGATTATTTGCACAGACATAGCTCGAGTGGTTGCTATTATGGAAAATTGGAACGTATTGGAGGCTTATATAGGGAGGTAACACTAATGGACATTAGGTAATTGATAAGTTAGGTGTCGTCACTAGTATCGTCATAAACAAATATTGAATTGATGTAGGAAGCTAATGAAATTTTAATCTTCTTTTTTAGGTTAAACATGATAGTTGTTGGAATTTGTGGTGATTGCCTCACTAATTACACATCTGACCTAACAATAGCAGATCATAACAACCACATAGTTTTAGGAACTATGCTTTGACTTCACAATAAGCACATAGTTATAGTGATGTGATGAATTACACTAATATTTGTTCTAGTTAACGATAGAATGTTTAGAAATTTTAGAACACACTACGATGATGTTTAATCTGATTTGTCTCGCAACATTATCTTTGCAAAGTAAGTAGTTCCAACAATACAAACACAATCTAATTATGTAATACATCACATAATATTATCGATATTGTTAATTTTTTTCTTTGAAATACAAATGTAGACTTGCAACAATGTGTGAGTACAGCAACGATTTTTGGTTTTGTTTGTCCATAGTTGCAGTATTGTTTATTTACTTCCCCATATTACGGTTTTTGTGATCAGCTAGTTGAATCTATTGTCTATTCCCTTTTAATTTATTCGAAAGAAATATTTGTACTTACATGTCTTAAATTTTTATACACTTATTTACAAACTGGAAACATTATTCAACATAATACTCTCATTCGTAACCATGAAAGAATACTTTATTTCCTCTAACACGGTATCCAGATCAAATCTTGGTTAATCATTATTCCATCCTTGATATCATTATTCTTACTTAAAGGCCCTATTTAAAATAACAAATTTCTAATCCTAACCCCCAAAACAAGTATTCTAAACCACTCTTTCGTCCCAAGAAAAATAATTCAAAAACTAAAACACGTCTCCCATTCAAATTCATGTTCCATCTCTAATATTTCCAATCAAAATACAATGTGGCTCGTATGGTACAGTCCCTCTATATCTTTTATCTGAAAACAACAAAAGAGCGTTGGCTTCTCTCACATTTTATACAGTAATTATTTATTTTCTTTCTTTCAAGTATCATTTTTTGGTGTTTGTGCTTGTTATTTACCTTCATGTGAATGAGAATCGACGTGGTTAACCTATGTATTCAATCAACGGGTCTCTCAATGTCAAGATAAGAAAACTATCAATCATGTAAGAAAATATAATGAGAAGAGATAGGAAACAAGGTTATTTTATTTTGCGCGCCTAATTTGTACTTTTTGTTTTTTATTCAGATATTTGTGCTCGTTTCAAATTTTTATAGTTGTCGATGGTCGTCATAGACAAAAGAGATATCGTGGTAACAATTTTCCTCACGACCCTTCTGGAATTTGTATTCGACAACCATCACACACTCAATCAGAAAGATCGTTAGATGATGAAGATGTGCCATATTGACCGTCGTCCTCATTTGTTATTCCTACACAAAGTACTATTACATTATTCGGATTATTTCGAGGACAAACCACCAATGGTATAAACTACTACTATGTGAGTTGTGCAATTACTAATAACATAATTTATGTCTCGAGTGATTACATAAAACATTGTCCAGGTACAAAATCTGCTAGGGTACCAACTCCAACTATCAACTCACAAGATCAACAATCAAATATCTCTGTTCAACGAACCATCTTGATCAATTGGTAGATCATGCTGAGATAAGGCGAGTACAAGAAAGAGAATGCTATGAAAGAGCAACGGAATAATAGACGTGCAAGTGACAGAGCTCGGTATGCAACTATGACAGATGAGCAGGGACATGTGATTACACAACAAAATAGCCAACAAAAATCTAAAAGACGAAGAACTCAACGCTATGCAAGCTTGACACCAGAGTAACGGAACAACAAGTGTGCATGTGACATAGATTGATATGCAATTATGATGGAAGAGCAGAGGTAGGTGAGCCGAGAAAAAATAACCAACGAAATTATGCAAGATAATGAACTCATGATCAAAATTGTGTATTCCTAATACAACACATGTCTATAACATCAGCTCTAACAACATCGATACAAATGACTTTATCTACTAGAAGCTACTAGGTAGCACCCACTTTTTAAAGACTCAACCAGACTGTCACCACTGTGGTGCAAAGAGGTTTGAATATGAGCCACTGAAATTTTGTTGTATGAATGGGAAGGTCAAACTTGAAATGTCTGAGCCACATGAGGAGCTTTGACAGATGTACACAGGTGAAGACACTCAATCACAACATTTTATGGAGAATATTAGATATTTAAACAACCATTTTTCCTTCACCACAATGTATTGTGATTATGAAAAGAACCTCACAAGTGCAAGGGATGGAGTGTACACATTTAAAGCGCAAGGGCAAATATACCATAACATACACTCTTTCGGGAATGGAGACAATGAACCTAGTCACTTGCAATTGTACTTCTATGATGATGATCCTAGCTTATCACATTTTTTTCGTCGGGCTCGAGATGAGACATATCTAATATTATATGTATGGTAGATATCCTGAGATATAATCCCTACTCTGAAACATTTAGGAGCCTAGGACAGGTTGAAGATATAGACAAATATCGTATTCTGCTAAACATGTACTATAAGCTAGACCAAAGAACTTGTAACAGACCATTAAGATCATAGGTAGCTACTGTGTTGGTTGAGGGGAATGATATTCACAAACATTTTGATCGTAGCATCACCTTGTTTGGAAATAAAAACAACTACTATTCAATTAGGCCAAGCTTGGTTAGCATTCTGATATACCAAGACAAGGTATTGACATTAGTCAGATAAGTACAATCCGGCAAAGAAATGCTGACAACCCAGGTTAGTTAAGTGATACACATTCATGTTACTATGATATTATTAATCCATAAGTTAATCACCTAACTAATTTCTCTTTGCTTTCTAGATACTACAAGCAAGTTGTGTGTTTCGATGTGCGAGTATTATTGCTATAAATTCCTGATGCGTCGTGGAATTTTTAACACGGTCTTGCATGGGAGGTGTCTATTCCAATAGTTTGTAGTTGATACCTAGATAAAGATTGAAATGTCTCGACTGAATTACTTCTTGTACAATTAGAACAAAATTCATGCAGATCGTTACTAGGGCTTGATGTACGGTGTATATGTTGGAGAACATCGAGTGAGCAGATTGGGAAAACGATGGGTCATGCCTACGACATTTATCGGTGGCGGGAGGGATACGAGACAAAGATACATGGATGTTATGGCCTTTGTGCACATTATGGTAAACCAAACATCTTTATCACAATGACTTGTAACCATAAATGAGAGTAAATAAGTAGGAAGCTTGGACCTAGCCAAACACCACAAGATCGTCCTGATCTTGTTGTGCGAGTATTTAAAGTCAAGCTAGAGGATCTCAAATTTCAGCTATTTCATAATCATATCATTGGAATCATTGCAGCACAAGTCCATGTAATCGAGTTCCAAAAAAGGGGTCTACCACTTGCACATTTCCTCCTTATCATAGAGTCAATATACAAATTGAGTTGTCCCAATGAGTATGATAATGTTATCTCAGCAGAACTTCTAAATAAGGATATGTATCCCGAGCTACATGAAAGGGTAGTCAAACATATGATGCATGGCCCATGTGGCCCACTAAATAGGAAGAGTCCATGCATGAAAAATTGTAGTTGCAAGTGCTATTATCCACGCCAATTTACGGACACAACTATCCAAGGCAAAGATTCTTACTCTATCTATAGGAGAAGGGATGAAAGACAGAGGGTAGACCTGGGGGCATGGAAAAGAGTCAAGTCGATCGACCGGGAGAAGCAAAAAGAAATCAGGATTTGGCTGAAAAAGATGCTGAAACATCTTAGAAGAAACCTATTGTTATCTGTTCAATGAAAACACATTATTTATTTAAAATAGAACTACATGACTATCTTCTATGCTTACACGGAGTTAGCCTAGGCCTCTTCCTCGAGTCCTGTCATGATCGTGCACTTGACGAAAAAGCTTTACAAGCCCGGATCACATAGTTGACTTGATCGCGCCTTTCCCATATAAAATAAGATCTGGTGGTCCTCAGAGGTTGCAATGAGAAGGAAAGTTTGTTGATTCTTATTTTTTACTCTGGAACTCTCTGGTTCTTGTTTTTTCTCCCATTGAATCGAGGAGGTCAAGTTTCGAGAGCAGAAACATGTTGACTGAGTATTTCAAGGCAAATCAAGAATTTACGTGGGCACACACATTACTTTATATAGATTTCCCACAATATGCAGTGTGGTTTCCTGGACGTAAGCATTGGAAAATAGGAGAATGAAGCACACATATTGGGAGGATCATCTCAGCACATCCAGTAGAGCGAGAGAGATACTACTTGAGGGTGCTATTAAACCACGTGGTTGGTGCTACTTCATTTGAGGACATGAGGACATATGATGGTGTTGTATACCATACATTTCGAGAAAACACTAAGAAAATAGGTCTCATTGAGTCGGATAACATCACTGATGAGTGCCTCTCTGAAGCCGAAGTTTTCCATATGCCATCGTCCCTTTGAAGGTTGTTTGCTACAATATTGGTTTATTGCTAACCTAGCGATATGTGTGGACTCTGGAACACACACTTGGAAGCAATGTCTGATGACATCTGATGATCCCAGATGAATTCGTATGCAGTTGAACAGATGGTGTTATTGAATATCAGAAAATTTCTTCAGTCAATGGGTAAGGAGATAACATTATTTCCTCTTCCAAAAATGGATGAATCATATGACACCATGGCGGGTGAGGTGAGGGAAATTTATGAAGAGTCCTCTATAGAGGTGGATAATGAGTTACTATCGAGCATATCCTCTCTTAATATAGAACAGAGATATGCTTACAATGTTATACAATCATCCGTTAACAACAATAGTGAGGTGTGTTTTTTGTTGATGGCCTAGGAGGAACACGAAATACCTTCTGTATAGAGCATTATTAGCAAAAATCCGTAGCGAGAGTAAGATAGCTATTGCTACTGAAACATATGGTGTTGCTGCTTCCATCATGCCTGGTGGTAGGACTACTCATTCAAGATTCAAGGTACCACTTAGTATACAAGATAATGTGTTGTGTAACTTCACCAAGAAAAGTGGTACTACGAAGCTTCTTCAAAAAGCTTCGCTTATATTATGGGACGAAGCCTCCATGACAAAAAGATAGGCAATTGAGGAGTTAGACAAGAGCATGAGAGACGTAATGGAAAAACTGAATCTACCATTTGGAGGAAAGACAATGGTTTTTGGAGGTGACTTCAAACAGGTTCTTCTAGTTATACGAAAGGGGAATATGACTCAAATTGTAAGTGCAATCTTATGTAAATCTTACCTGTGGGATAACATACATTAGTTGAGACTTGTCCATAACATGAGAGCTCGATCAGATAAATGGTTTTTATACTAACTGCTATGAATTGACAAGGGCATTGAAGAGACCATCAAAGATGACTATGTAAATTTACCCGACGAAATATGTGTACCCTACACTAGTGCTGAATCAGACATTGATGGTCTTATTGACATGGTATTTCCAATGTTAGGTGCAAACATGACTGATGCGGACTACGTCACATCTCGAGCTATTTTGTCAACGAGGAATGAGAAAGTTGATGCCATAAACATGAATCTTATCGAATGTTTTCACAGTGACGAGATGATTTATCACAGTCATGATCGAGTAGTCGATAATCCATGCAACCATTATCCGCTTGAGTTGTTTAATTCATTAACGCTAAATGGGTTACCTCCACATATATTAAAACTCAATGTTAATTGTCTTGTGATTTTGCTCAGAAATCTTTTCCCAACCAATGCTCTTTGTAATGGGACTAGGTTGATAGTTCAAACATTTCAAAGGAATATTGTTGATGCTGAGATTGTATTGTGACAGCAGCTGGTAAGAGAATCTTCCTTCCATGCATACCTTTGTACCCATCCAATGATGAAATGTTCCCCTTCAAGTTTAAGAGGAATCAATTTCCTGTTAGGGTGAGTTTTGCAATGACAATTAATAAAGCACAAGTTCAAACAATACCACATGTTGGAATCTGAATCCCGAACTCGGTGTTCTCTCATGGACAGTTATATGTAGCTCTGTCATGAACGACTTCTCATAGCAAAATCAAAATACTCGCCGCTCTAAAAAAAGGGGTATCAATTCAACAAGCATGCTAACGAATAATATCGTCTACAAGGAAGTGCTCACTGAGTAGATAAAATAAGATGTGATCACTGTATAGTATCTTTTATAATTTCATGTGAGATCTGTAATTATAAATATACAATGACACTTTATATAGAAATGATGCCTCTATGTATTTTTTAATGAGTAATAGCTAATGTTAAAACATAAAACTGACTCTCTATCTATGGTTTGTTTTGAACAATAATATATCAGTTTGTTTCTTATCATCGCAATATTACTAAACATGTGTTCAATAAATATATCTTGCTCTAAATATATTATCATTAAAATTATGAATCTGTTGCAATGCGTGGAAATCTTACCGGTAGTTATTTAAACATTATACGCGTACTTGATAACTTCGTACAACCATAATATAGCATAAGTAATAAGAACACACCTTTATTCATATAAAATTAAAGTACGTACATGTACACCCTTATTGCATAACCATTAATTAATATTGCTATTTTGATAAACATTAAACTTGGAAAATATATAATTAGCTAGAACGGTGCCATATCGAAACTAGAAAATCCTTTATGTCATAATTAGCAACGTTTCTAGCATCAAGATGGTGATTTACACAACATTGTACATATGCAAGCTCGATACAAGCATATATATAGCTTGTCTTGATTAGCGATATTAGTTGAATAAAGGTTCCTAGAGATAAATCGACAAAAGGCAGTCACTACTACAAAGCGATACTGTAGCGGCAGGCAAAACCGACCTGTAGTGGCGGACATCCAGTCCACCACTGCTCTAACGCCATTGCTATCCCTGGTTAGCAGTGGCGGGCAGAGTGCCCGCCACCGCTGTGTCAACAGTAGTGGCGGGCGCGCTGAACTCATCTACCTGCCACTACTGTTATCAATAGCAGTGGCGGGCAGATGATGTCAGTGCGCCCGCCACCACTGTGTCAACAGCAGTAACGGGTGCGCTGACCTCATCTGCCCACCACTGCTGTGTATAACCCATAACATAGAATGTTGTGATCCATAATTCATAGTCCCACAAACCAAAACACAGAAATTATATGCTTCACACAGCCATCCACATACACAGCAGCAAAACATCCACATATCCGCATACACATCCACAACAGCAACACATCAACACAACAACCATCCATCTCATCAATTTACAAAAATTTACAAAGTTTACATTATATGCTTCACACAGCCATCTACATACACAGCAACAACAACAACACATCTCATCAATTTACAAATTTACATTTCATCACACATCAAGTCTAAAAAGTTTACATCTATCAAAATTTCATAATTAACCATTGTTGCACAAATACATGCTCATGTGGTTTATGTTTTCTTGGAAGGCCAACTCATATCTTGGTTTGCCTTTTCATTCTTCTGGCCCAATCATACAGAGTTGGATGCTTGACCACTTCACTCTTAGGATCGAACAATGCTCCAAGCTCATGAAGAATCTCATGCATCATGAAGCGGCACATCCTTGATACAATTTCGTACATTTGTGATTCTGAGAGTTGACTCTTCTGGGCAACAGTTGATGGACCTGATGCCTGCATACGTATACAACATATAAGTACATACGCTGCAAGTTATATTAGATTAACACACAAGAAATCAACTTACTTCTTTAGTATCCTCAGATACTGTCCGCCCAAACTTTCCTAAGTTATTGCTCATGAAATCACAAGTATAATAGCCGCAATGCACGGAACCAAGAGATTGTTTGTGACACTTCAAAATAGACAAAGTTAGAACGATATATAGTTTGACTTTATCAATTGAATTAAGAAATTTAAAAATATATTATTACCGGATAGTTGGTTCTGATAAGCATATCTTTCGGCCTCTGTGGATCATGTGGGCCACCTAACTTTTCCACGTAGTATTTGTATGCGCTCTGAATAACATTTAATATATCTTGATATTCTTTTTTGGGTTTGTCGAGCGAGTCGAGAACATAAACCCTTTTGCTCTTTGGGTATATCAGAAGTGCAATCCAATGATCACTATCAAAAGAAGTAATATATGATTATGTTAGTTTCATAATCGATAAAACATGATTAAGTGGATATAGTGGGTATACTTACTTAAAGTTATATGCCCCACTTATCATTTCTCTGTCCTTCCATTGATCCATGCACCGCGCAATATACAATGCGTCACAACTCCTTTTCTTCTTCTTAAGTGTGTCTTCGTCTTTATTGAGCATCTTTCTTTGAAATTTTTTCTTACCCGCAGTCCAGTACTTGCTATCGTTCTGGTTTAGTGTCGGGTTCAACACACTTTGGCTTATGAATGACGGGTTCAAGTACCCATACATATTAGACTCATCACAAATTGAATTACAACTGCATATGTTATGAAACAATAGTCAATATAAGACATTATTTATTTTTGCTTTGTATTGACAAAGTATAAAGTACTTACATGCACCAGAGCATCATGCTTGTGATGTCGGTTCACTGCAGACGAAACATCCGATGGAAGTCGTCGAAAAATAGTTCAAGCTTAAACTCCAGGCAGTTGAATATTTCTTGTGGAACCTTCAGTTCTATTTGTGTTACTCCTAACGAAGACGCTTCGAGGTACCAGTCATGAAATGTTTTCATCATCCAAGGCATACTCTTAAGTACTCCTTGGGGTAATAATGGTTTGCCTGGTTTGTATTCGATATAATCCTCGTCTCCGTAGGTCCATTTATCAACAGAAAGTGAGCCCGCATGCTTTTGTACTGGAGCCTTTATGGGAGCCGCTTCGGGCGTAGAACGTGTTTGCCCCATAGTAGTAAAAACTTTATGCATCTCAGATTTCGGCGCAGAACACTGCCCAGCTTGAACAGTTATCTTGTGGATTGCTGGCTTTGGGCATGCATCTTGTTTTTCAGGCTCGGCAACTAGCACTGGCACTTTTTGATATAGGATAGAGTGGTTTGGGCATGCATGAATCTTCTGAACGCCCAAAGTCAACAGACAAATCATCCTGTTTGCTTGGTACGTATCAGATGGCTGACCATTGGGTTTCGACAAAACCTTTTTTAGGAGTTGTAAAAGATCTAAAAAACTAGTGTCGCACCATCCATTGTTGGCCTTCAGTTTTATAAGCTCAAGAGTTGTGTACAACACAGTATACTACTTATCGCAACTGTGGCGTTCCTCGTAAAGAAGGTTTTTTGATGCTTTGTCAAGTGCTTCAAAGTTATCGTAGCCTTTCGTTGTAGTTCTCTGCAACAACACCTCAGGCGCAACATTTCGCATCAGTTCCTCCACATCAAAGGCGCCATCATCATCATGTTGATCAACATAATGTGTTATGTCGGATGATGTATGATCACAACCTCTTCTATGTTGATGAGCATCTTGCGGCACATTAGAATCATCAAGAGGGTTTTGACCCATCTCACCGTGTTTCGTCCATATATAGTAGTTCTTCACGAAACCATTTTTCAACAAGTGAAATCGTATGGTTTCACGATCTGAACACAGATACATTGCTTCGTTTTTACAAACTTTACAAGGACAATATGTTGCCTCTTCACTCTGACGGGAAGCATATTGTGCGGCAGCTTCAGTAAATTCAGTTACTCTGTTAAAATATGCCACCACATCTCCGTCGTTGGACGAGTACATCCAGGACCTATGCTCCATCTAAAACATATATTATTTGAAAAAATATTAATAAATTCATTATTTTTAATTCTAGTAATTTACAAATTGAAAATATATTGATTTATTATCGCTCATAACAACATTGATTAAAAATTCTTTAATTCAAACTATTTATTAAGCATAAAAAAATTATTAAATAAATTAACTATATTGGTTTCTCTCTCTCCAAACAACATAACTCTAGATCTATAATCATAAATCAAATTAAAAAAGAGATTAAAATGACGTAAATCAATATACAAGTGATGAATAATTGTGAGGAGGGTCATATTTGTTCATTTGAGAGAAGGAAACATTGTAAATGGAATATTATTTGAAAATTTTTATTCACAAACCCTAAATTAGTAAAACGCTAATAACTCATTGTATACATGATTAAATACAAAATAAATATGAGATTCGGCATGGATTTACCTCCTAAAATGAAATCCTTCAAAAGAAACGAAAACAAAGCCTCCCCCCTCTTTATCTAGATTTTTGTCGCCATTGTACGGAAAAAATTAAATGCGAACTTCGGTAGAGCTCGGAGAGGAAGAAGCTGCGCATTTAGTGGCGGTCGCAAGTAATGTCATCAATACTTTAGTGGCGGCCATCTTAGCAGCGGCGGGCAGCACTAGCGCCCGCCACTGCTATTGGTAAAATAGTGGCGGTCCGGGATGATGTCAGCACCGACCACCACTACCACTACTACAAAGCGACACTGTAGCGGCGGGCAAAATCGACCTATAGTGGCGGGCATCCAGTCCGCCACTGCTCTAACGCCACTGCTATCGCTGGTTAGCAGTGGCGGTCAGAGCGCCCGCCACCGCTGTGTTAACAGCAGTGGCGGGCGTGCTGACATCATCTGCCCGCCACTGCCGTTATCAATAGCAGTGGCGGGCAGATGATGTCAGCACGCCCGCCACCACTATGTCAACAGCAGTGGCGGGCGCGCTGACCTCATCTGCCCGCCACTGCCGTTATCAATAGCAGTGGCGGGCAGATGATGTCAGCACGCCCGCCACTGCTGTGTATAACCCATAACACAGAATGCTGTGATCCCACAAACCAAAACACAGAAATTATATGCTTCACACAGCCATCCACATACACAGCAGCAAAACATCCACATATCCACATACACAGCAGCAAAACATCCACATATCCACATACACAGCAGCAAAACATCCACATATCCACATACACATCCACAACAACAACACATCAACACAACAACCATCAATCTCATCAATTTTCAAAAATTCACAATATTTATATTCTTCCGGTTTTTGTTTCGCAATAACCATCCATCAACACAATTCATTGTTTCACAAATACATGCTCATGCGGTTTATGTTTTCTTGGAAGGCTAACTCATATCTTAATTGGTTCGCCTTTTCATTCTTCCGGCCCAATCATACAAAGTTGGATGCTTGGCCACTTCACTCTCAGGATCGAAAAATACTCCAAGCTCATGAAGAATCTCATGCATCGTGAAGCGGCACATCCTTGATACGATTTCGTACATTTGTGATTCAGAGAGTTGGCTCTTCTCGGCAACGGTTGATGGACCTGACGCCTGCATACGTAAAATATAAGTACATACGCTGCAAGTTATATTAGATTAACACACAAGAAATCAACTTACTTCTTTAGTATCCTCAGATACTGTCCGCCCAAACTTTCCTAAGTTGTTGCTCATGAAATCACAAGTATAGTAGCCACAATGCACGGAACCAAGAGATTGTTTGTGACACTTCAAAATAGACAAAGTTAGAACGATATATAGTTTGGCTTTATCAATTGAATTAACAAATTTAAAAATATAATATTACCGGAAAGTTGGTTCTGATAAGCATTTCTTTCGGCCTCTGTGGATCATGTGGGCCACCTAACTTTTCCACGTAGTATCTATGTGCACTCTGAATAACATTTAATATATCTTGATATTCTTTTTTGGGTTTGTCGAGCGAGTCGAGCACATAAACCCTTGAGCTTTTTGGGTATATCAGAAGTGCAATCCAATGATCACTATCGAAAGAAGTAATATATGATTATGTTAGTTTCATAATCGATAAAACGTGTTTAAGTGGATATAGTGGGTATACTTACTTAAAGTTATATGCCCCACATATAATTTCTCTGTCCTTCCATTGATACATGCACCGCGCAATATACAACGCGGCACAACTCCTTTTGTTCTTCTTAAGTTTGTCTTCGTCTTTATTGAACATCTTTCTTTGAAATTTTTTCTTACCCGCAGTCCAGTACTTGCTATCATTCTGGTTTAGTGTCGGGTTCAGCGCACTTTGGCTTATTAATGACGGGTTTAGGTACCCATACAATTTAGACTCGTCACCGCGTGAATTACAACTGCATATGTTATAAAACAATAGTCAATATAAGACATTATTTATTTTTTCTTTGTATTGACAAAGTATAAAGTACTTACATGCACCAGAGCATCATGCTTGTGATGTCGGTTCGCTTCAGACGAAACATCCGATGGAAGTCGTCGAAAAATAGTGCAAGCTTAAACTCTGGGCAGTTGAATATTTCTTGTGGAACCGTCAGTTCTATTTGTGTTACACCTAACGAAGACGCTTCGAGGTACCAGTCATGAAATGTTTTCATCGCCCAAGGCATACAATTAAGTACTCCTTGGGGTAATAATGGTTTGCCTGGTTCGTATTCGATATAATCCTCGTCTCCGTAGGTCCTCTTATCAACAGAAAGTGAGCCCGCATGCTTTTGTACTGGAGCCTTTATGGGAGCCGCTTCGGGCATAGAACGTGTTTGCCCCAAAGTATTAAAAAATTTATGCATTTCAGATTTCAGCGCAGAACACTGCCCAGCTTGAACAGTTATCTTGTGGATTGCTGGCTTTGGGCATGCATCTTGTTTTTCAGGCTCGGCAGCAACTAGCACTGGCACTTGAGGATCAGCCGGAACTAGCACTTGAGGCTCAGTCGGAACTAGCACTGGCATTTGATCTGGCTCTGGCACATTTGTGTTGGGCTCATCAGTGGGCTCAAGCACTGGCACTAGCTTTGTCACTTGAGGATCAGAAGTCACTTTCGATTCTATCACTTCTGCCACTTTATTGGGCACTGGCTCTTCCTCTGCCTTTTCCTCTATTTCACGCTCATCAACAGGTGATAATGATCCTATATTTTGCACATCCTGAGATGAAAGATATGCGGGGGATTGTGATGAGACAATAGGTGATTTACTCTGAGAACTTGTCTGCAGTAATTTGATATCTCGGCTCGCCCATAGGACAAAGTTATTTAGAGCATCTCCGATTGTCTCAATCCCCTCATCAGGCATTGGAAGATCCAAGGGGTCATTAATAAATCTGTCGTTGGTGATCTCATTGACCTGAACCTTGGTATAGTCAGCAGGAATAGGCCGATTGTGAAATAAATCCCCAGGCATAGCAATGCCTCGTGCAGCCTCTTGGGAATGCCCTTTGCGCCCTATCGGTACATGCAGGCTGCAGGGTGTGTCCTCTTTAATATAATTTACAGGAAATTTGTCTTGTACTGAGCCAACACTGCTTGGTACGTCGAGTCGTACCTCTGGCACAATTATTTGTCCAGCTGCAGCCTGCATTATGTTTGGATTCTCGTTAATAAATTCAAAAAAGTGTCGCTCCCACTCTGCACGGCGCTCTGCGGCATCGTCTGTGCGTGCTTGACGCTTCTTGTATGTGGCACCCTCCTGTTTCTTGAAAGTATTTTTCCAGGGTGCTATAGAAGAGACACCTCGGGTGCGCCCTCGATGTTCCTCGTTTCCGAGAGCAGATGTAAGCTGGTCATTACATCCCTCGGGCTTGAACTTTCCAGTCTTCTCCAACTCAGCGATTTCCTGTGCTTTCTGGAATACTTCACTAGTCCGTGAGTCGGAGAGCATATATTGGCCCTCGGGTGTTTTTTTAGCTCGACCTAGGAGCCATCTCTTAGTGCGCTGATCAGCACCTGAAAACTGTTCAGGTAACCCAGCCGCACGGTCCTCCTCCTCCTTTTACTCCACTCATCCTCCTTAGCCTTATATCCACCTGGCCCAAGTTTATGGGGGAACTTATTCTTCTTATTAAGTTCTTTGAACATTATGCTCTCTTGTTTGGCTTCTTCGGAGCAATGCTGCATTTTGAATTCATTCCATTCATTTGGCGTTATAAAGCCGTAGTCGTTGAGTGGCGACTCATCTTTCTGAAGGTATTGTGTGTTCAGTTTAGTCCTAAATGTACGGAGAGCCTTCCCGATAGTCTTCAATGTGGCAGCTTTAGCGTCTTCTAAGCGGTCTTCCGGGAATTTATAATGCGCTTTTATATGCTGCCACAATTCGTTCTTTGTAGCTTCAGGGACAGTCTTCCAATTTTTCCAAACTATCTTACATCGCTCCCTGGCGAGACATCCACAGTCGTTACGCCACTTCGCTGTGATTTCTTTTGGCTTCTTTGGAGCCCCATCAACATGCACTTCTTCAACCTCATAGATAGCTGTATGTAGCTTGTTCTTCTCCCGTTTCCCTCTCCTCTTCGCATTTGCAGACGATGTTGTGGCAGCGGGCTCAACATCTGTTCGCTCAGCTGACTCAATAGCTGGGACAATAGTTGTTCTTTTCTCGACTTGGAATAATCGACGCTTGCTTCCTCGCTTTGGACGATCCTACGATGATAGACAATGTGAGCTTCAGGAATGTAATCCTCGGTTAGAAGCTGCTCTGACTTGTTACTAACGTAATAATTACCTCCGCTTGAGCTTCAGGAATGTAATCCTCATCGGCGTCTTCTCTCGTTCTCTTCTTCCTAGGCTCCATTGGATGTTCATTCTCCGGAGAGTGGTACGAAGATTCGCTATCGGAGGATCCTTCAGATGAACCCTCTTTATTTGTTTTTGCGGGAGACTCGTAGATGAGCTCCTCGATGGAACGTCCTTCTTCCGCCATAGATAAACTATTCATATGAAGATGCTAATGTATCAGAATTTTGGTTATGCAAAAAAGGTCTGATGTCATATTAATCCTAAAGTTAGGATGTTGTGTTGTTTTCTCTCTCTAGTGTTGTTGAGGCCTCAGCATATTTGTGTTGTTTTTCAAAATGTTCATGTCTGCCATGGAACCATGTTCACGCCCATTCCCTGTCAGCAACACGAGAAAGAAGTTGTTGATAGGAATGGACGTGTCACATGGTTTGATGACATACATGAGATAACTCAATAACAATTTGCATCATAGGCCCCTAAAAGGAATTGCAGAATCTAATGTTGGCCTTCAGCCAGATGCATGAACTTGAGGATTAGTATATAGTAGCCTTAGAAATAATAGCGGTAGTAAACTAGTCACAGTGTTGTTTAGGCCTCAGCATATTTTGTGTAGCTTTTCAAAATGTTCATGGCTGCCATGGAACCATGAGCACATCCATTCCCTGTCAGCAACACGAGAAAGAAGTTGTTGATAGGAATGGATGTGTCACATGGTTTGATGACATACATGAGATAACTAAATAACAATTTGCATCATAGGCCTCTAAAAGGAATTGCAGAATCTAATGTTGGTCTTCAACCGGATGCATGAACTTGAGGATTAGTATATAGTAGCCTTAGAAATAATAGCAGTAGTAAACTGAACACAATGTTGTTGAGGCCTCAGCATATTTTGTGTAGCTTTTCAAAATGTTCATGTCTGCCATGGAACCATGAACACATCCATTCCCTGTCAGCAACACGAGAAAGAAGTTGTTGATAGGAATGGATGTATCTCATGGCTTGATGACATACATGAGATAACTCAATAACAATTTGCATCATAGGCCCCTAAAAGGAATTGCAGAATCTAATGTTGGCCTTCAGCCAGATGCATGAACTTGAGGATTAGTATATAGTAGCCTTAGAAATAATAGCGGTAGTAAACTGGTCACAGTGTTGTTTAGGCCTCAGCATATTTTGTGTAGCTTTTCAAAATGTTCATGGCTGCCATGGAACCGTGAGCACGCCCATTCCCTGTCAGCAACACGAGAAAGAAGTTGTTGATAGGAATGGACGTGTCACACGGCTTGATGACATACATGAGATAACTCAATAACAATTTGCATCATAGGCCTCTAAAAGGAATTGCAGAATCTAATGTTGGTCTTCAACCGGATGCATGAACTTGAGGATTAGTATATAGTAGCCTTAGAAATAATAGCGGTAGTAAACTGATCACAATGTCGTTGAGGCCTCAGCATATTTTGTTGCCATGGAACATTAGAGGGAAAAACAACACAAAATATGCTGAGGTATCAACAAAACTAAAGAGAGAGAACAACACAATCTCCTAGCTTGAGAATTAATATAGTGGCTTCGGAAGTAATAGCTGACTACTGTAGCCAAGAAGATTTTTCATACATTTCCCACCTTTGACACTGTGATCAGTTTACTACTGTAGCCTCAGAAATAATAGCAGTAGTAAACTGATCACAGTGTCAAAGATGGAAAATGTATGAACACTCTTCTTGGCTACAGTAGTGAGCTATTACTTCTGAAGCTACTATATTAATCCTCAAGTTAGGAGATTGTGTTGTTCTCTCTCTCTTGTGTTGTTGAGGCCTCATCATATTTTGTGTTGTCTTTCAAATATGTTCATGGCTGCCATGGAACCGTGAGCACATCCATTCCCTGTCAGCAACACGAGAAAGAAGAAGTTGTTGAACGAAATGGATGTGTCCCACGGCTTGATGACATACATGAGATAACTCAATTACAATTTGCATCATAGGCCCCTAAAAAGAATTGCAGAATCTAATGTTGGCCTTCAGCCAGATGCATGAACTTGAGGATTAGTATATAGTAGCCTTAGAAATAATAGCGGTAGTAAACTGGTCACAGTGTTGTTTAGGCCTCAGCATATTTTGTGTAGCTTTTCAAAATGTTCATGGCTGCCATGGAACCGTGTGCACATCCATTCCCTGTCAGCAACACGAGAAAGAAGTTGTTGATAGGAATGGATGTGTCTCACGGCTTGATGACATACATGAGATAACTCAATAACAATTTGCATCATAGGCCCCTAAAAAGAATTGCAGAATCTAATGTTGGCCTTCAGCCAGATGCATGAACTTGAGGATTAGTATATATAGTAGCCTTAGAAATAATAGCGGTAGTAAACTGGTCACAGTGTTGTTTAGGCCTCAGCATATTTTGTGTAGCTTTTCAAAATGTTCATGGCTGCCATGGAACCGTGAGCACATCCATTCCCTGTCAGCAACACGAGAAAGAAGAAGTTGTTGATAGGAATGGATGTGTCGCACGGCTTGATGACATACAAGAGATAACTCAATTATTATTTGCATCATAGGCCTCTAAAAGTTTTTCTAAAAAAGTGGAGTTCGGCGGCGACGGGCTTCGGCGACGACGGCGATGGGCTTTGAGGGTGTCGCGGGCTCCGGGAGTGGCGGCAACTGGCGGACGACGGCGCGAGAGTTAGAAATGAAACTAGGTTTTCGGACGGCGGGAGCGAAAATTAATCCAACTTTAGCAAGATGAGTAGGTGATCTTGGTTTGGCTTTTTGAAATAGCACTGCAATGGACAGCACGCTTTGTGAAGAATGTGTTTCTTTCAACTTAAAATTATTATAATTGAGCTTACAAATGGATATTATAATAATTTTGCTTAGATAATATAAAAGAAATAAGTTATGAGTTATTTGATCCATAGTTGTTATGGCGGCGCGGCGAGGCGAGGCGCCGGACCACCTTCACACCTTTTAGGCGAGTATGGCGTGCGGCGAGGCGACGCCATACTCACTTCACAGATTTTGTGCTAACATTATTACTAATATATGATGTTCATCACAATATTGGTAATAATTTCAGTAATATAACTATTCCATAATCTATATATCCATAATTAGCAAAGCAGCAACAACTATTCCATTTATCTTTAACAACACAAATGTTCTAGCTACCTATATAGCACAACAAATAACAAGCATGGCAACCAGATCAAGCATAATCACATAGAAAACATTTTCTCACAGAGAAAACATTAGAATCACTGAGCTAGGGTTTTCTTTCACAGAATCACAGCTAGGGTTTTCTTTCACTGCGGCTCGGGCCAGCAGAACACAGGCCATGCGTGCACTGCCACTGCCACTATCATCTCAGATATATACTCAAGAGACTATATAAAATTAAATGAGAATCTAACCAGACTGATTGCAGAGGGACGGGGACGGGGACGGGGACGGCGGCGCGGGCTCTGGCGACAGCGACGTGGGCTCCGGCGGAGTTCGGGGCGACGACGGCAACGGGTTCCGAGGGTGGCGGCGCGGGCTCCGGGACGGGGATGGCGGCGTGCGTCGAGGACGGGGATGGCAGCGATGGCTCCGAGGTGGCGGTGAGGGGTCCGGGGACACCAACGGCTCCGAGATGGCGGCGACGGGCTTCGGGGACGACAACGACGGGCTCCAATGGTGGCGGCGCGGGCACTAGGAGCGGTAGTATAACTGGCAGGAGAAGATTAGGGCTTAGGGTTTTAGACGCGGGAGCGAAACTTTTATATAGGCGGATTAGCAGTGGCGGGCACACGCTGATGTCATCTTGCCCGCCACTGATATTTATCGTAGTAGTGGCGGGCAAAGACATAGTAGTGGCGGGCCGCTGACGTCACCGACCGCCACTACTAGGGTTTAGTCTGGGCGGGTGGAAAAAAGTATAGTAGTGGCGGGCATCTGCTGACGTCAGGATGCCCGCCACTACTAAAAGGATAACGGTGGCGGCTGGTGACGTCATCCTGCCCGCCACTACTAATCCGACGCTGGTGGGGTTATCTAGCATACGTTGCCACTCAAGTCGAGAAATACTTAGTAGCGCAGTGGTGCGGGGGTTGCTTTGGTGCCATGCGGTTCGAGGTTCGAACCTTGCTGCCTGCAGGCGGTTTGAGGTTCGAACCTTGCTGCTAGCATCCAAACATTTTTTTACATTTCTATTCTAATTTTCATTACTTTTTTATTCATGTTTAAATTCTAGTTTAAACTTGATTTTTTAAAAATAAAAATACATCATAACTTATCAAATTAGAAAATATGTATTTTTATGCCTCACTTTACTTTTTTTTATTTCATTAATAAACATGTACAATAAAAATACATCATAACTTATCTATAGTTTATTCTTCCTTTGAAATTGAAACTTTTTGTACAATAAAAATACAACACCAATATTCTAATTGCAAAAATTGGTATTTTTCTCCCTTAGTTTACTGTTTTTATTATTAAGTGTGTTTTTATTACATGTTGTTACGATATGATCGAGACTTTTGTAGCGCGGTGGTGCGGGGGCTCGCTTTTGACACATCATGTTTATTTGAAAGCAAGTAAACAAACACAAGTCCAGGCTGGGGAAACCAGCTTACACATCGAAACGCACTACTGGTCAAACCCAAAGGAAAGATATGGTTTGGAGCTTCTTCTTCTTCCTCGGCACAAACCCAACCTATTTCTGGTTAAACAGATTAAAAGCCTCAACTTGCCAATCCTCAACCAACTCGGCATCATCAGGCAGTCTAAACTTCTCTCCATGTTCCTGAACAAGAAAATACACGCGGCGACGATAGTGAGAACAACTTATTATCAATGATTGAATTGGATGATAAAAATATAAAATTTGCATAAAAAGAGGATCTTGCCTCCTTCATCCTCTTGCTGCCGCATTGCTCTACATGCTTCCCTTTTCCACAGCTAGCCTCGGCATGTTTCCCTCTACCACCGGTTGTCTCATCATTCTTCCGTAGCACAACACTTACCCTATCTGGTTGCGGCGATCGCGAGTCGTCCTCCGAGTCGGAGTCCATTATGAGAATCACTTTCTTCGCCAAACAACTGCAAACTATACCATCATGTACCTTATGTTTACCGCATTTGCAAACCTCACACACGCCACTTGATGTAGAGTCTGAGGATCCACTGTTTGTTGGTTCAATCTTAGGAGGAGCCATCTGCATTTTTTTGTCACATTTATATAACATTAAAAAACCCTAAGCTAGTAATATTATAGTACATTAAAAACATTATTGTTATAGTGGAAATTTGTTTTCTCAGATATTTTTATAGTACATTAAAAAATTATTGTTATAGTGGAAATTTTTTTCTCAGAAATTTTTTACAGTAGATTAAAAAACATTATTGTTATAGTGCATTCTACTAGTAATATTATACTAAATTATATTACCACGCATAAATTAATATAACAATCCTCCATCATTTTAACCCTAAGCTCGAATAAAATAAGACCAAATAAAGAAGTAGGTTAATAATTATTTACTGATCGACTGGAAGGCGGCGACGACGGGCGGCGCCGACGGGCTCCGAGGAAGGCGGCGACGGGCGGAGGGCAGCGGCGACGTGCTCCGGGACGTCGACGGCGGCGACGGGAGGAGGGGGGCGAGTTTAGGGTTTAGAAAATGAAACTAGGTTTTCGGACGGCGGGAGTGGAAAGTATATATAGGTGTCTTAGTAGTGGCGGGCATGATGACGTCAGCATGCCCGCCACTACTAAAATGATAGCGGTGGCGGTCTGGTGACGTCATCATGCCCGCCACTACTAATCCGCCGTTGGTGGGGTTATCTAGCATACGTTGCCACTCAAGTCGAGAAAGACTTAGTAGCGCAGTGGTGCGGGGGTTGCTTTGGTGCCATGCGGTTCGAGGTTCGAACCTTGCTGCCTGCAGGCGGTTTGAGGTTCGAACCTTGCTGCTAGCATCCAAACATTTTTTTTTACATTTCTATTCTAATTTTCATGACTTTTTTATTCATAATTAAATTCTAGTTTGAACTTGATTTTTTTAACAATAAAAATACATCATAACTTATCAAATTTAAAAAATTGGTATTATTCTGCCTCACTTTACTTTTTCTCCCTTAGTGTACTGTTTTTATTTCATTAAGTGTGTTTTTATGATCAAAGTCAAAAAAAGGTCAATTTGAACTACAAGACATGAAATAATTCACAACACTCAATCCTCATTTGATCTTGAAAATGTTTTAATAATAAATGACATAATTGATTTTACAACTAAACATAAATGATCTAGCCTTGAACTAATTTTCCATCGCCATTGGTGCGTAGATAAGGAATCACACTGCCAAATGACAGTTTTGCTTCAACCACATTGATCCTTGATATGTCAACGAAAAACGGCACCTCATCAAACTGATTGTATTCTTCTTCGTCTTCGACTCCATCAACTCCAACAATTCTTTGTTTTCCTGGAGCAACGATGTATTTTTTCTCATCTTTAGGATCAAGTATGTAAAATACTTGTGCCACGGATTGAGCGAGTATCCAAGGGTCATCTTTATAAGCCACCTTATTAAGGTCAACTATCGTAAACCCGTAATCATCCACCTCCACACCTTCTGGATGTCTCACCCACTGACACTTAAATACAGGGATTTCTATAGAGTTCCCGTAGTTAAGTTCCCATATTTCTTCGATGTATCCATAGTAAGCATTCTTTTGTCCAGTGCTATCTTCTGCTTCTCCTCTGACACCACTATTTTGGCGCTGACTCCTTTGATCCTTTGCTTTGGTATAGAATGTGAAACCATTGATGTCATACGCTTGCCATGTTTTAACCATGCTCAATGGACCGTAAGACAATTTATTTATCATCATCTCTTCGTCGGTTTCTCCGATCGAAAGGTTTAGATCCCTCAGCCATGATGTGAAATAAATTTTGTGTTCTTTCATAATCCATTGTTCATCGTGATCTTCATTCTTTTCACGAAGCTCTTGTAGGTGTTGTTCAACATATGGTCTCATAATCGCCAACTGATGCATTACACTGTAATGTGATTCTCTTATTCTTTGATAACTATTGTCTCGTATGATTTTCCTGCCTTTAGTTCCTTTACCGGTGAGTCTTCCATGGTGCCGCGACACAGGAACTCCTATTGGTCTTCCATCTCTTATGTAATCTGCATAGCACTCAATGACTTCCTCAGTCGTGTAGCCCTCTATCATGGAACCCTCTGGATAAGCACGATTTCGTACGTAACCCTTGAAGATAACCATTAGACGCTCGTACGCATACATATTGTGCAGGTACGTTGGACCGAGAACAAAGATTTGGTCTGCTATATGTATCATATAGTGCTCCATAATATCAAAATATGAAGGAGGAAAGCACATCTCAAGCTGACACATAGTCTCCCTCATTTGTTTACGTAATTCATTTAACTCTTCAGTGTCGATCACCTTCTTTGATATGACATTGAAGAAGTGACACATGCGTGTTATCACCATCTTCAGAAATGAATGTTTGACTCCTCTTACTGCGATGGCGAGGAATAGCCCAAGCATAACATGACAATCATGAGTGTTGTAGCCGCTCATCCTCAAATCTGCTACGGAGACAATATTCTTTATATTCGTTGAGAATCCTGTTGGAACTCTAATTCCATGTAGACACCTGCAGATTGATCTTTTCTCGTCAATTGTGAGGTTATAGCTAGCAGCCGGAAGGAAAAATTTTCCATTGGCCCTTTCCTGTGGGTGAAGCTCGGGTCTAATTCCGAGAGTTTGAAGGTCCCTTCGTACTTTGAGTCCATCTTTTGATTTGCCCGGTATGTCTAACAAAATACCGATAGTGCTTTCGAAGACATTCTTCTCAACGTGCATTGTATCGATAGCATGACCAATCTCCAACTCCTTCCAATAGGGCAAATATCTAAAGAAGATCGACTGCTTTTTAAATGGAGCGTCCTTTGAAATTTTTTCAGATTTCTTCCTCTTCTTTCCAAAAACAACTTTGATATTCTTTACCATTTCGAATAGAAATTTGCCATCTCGATTTCGTGGAGGCTGTCCAAGCTCGATTGTACCGTCGAAATGGTTCCTATTTCTTCGATATTTGTGGTTTTTTGGTAAAAATCTGCGGTGTCGCATATATATCGTCTTAACGAATGATGGAAGATGCATAGATTCTGTCTGGTCCACACACACTACACATGCTGTCTTTCCTTTAACCTGTCCTGTTAGGGACATGCGTCCTGGGTTGTCAGCTATGGTGCAAAAGATTATGGCTCTTAGATTGAAGTGCTCTTTCTTGTGCTCATCCCACACACAGACACCATGTTCCCATAGACGTTTCATATCCTCCATCAAAGGTTCTAGAAAGATATCAATGTCATTGCCAGGTTGTTTTGGACCAGAAATTAGAGTAGTGAGCATAAGGTATTTTCTTTTATGGCACAACCATGATGGAATGTTGAACAAGCATAGAAAGACTGGCCACGTACTATGTGGGTTCCTCATCTCACCGAAGGGATTCATTCCATCCGTGCTAAGTCCCATCCTGATATTTCTAGGATCGTCCGAGAAATCTGGATGGGCCAAGTCAAATGATTTCCACTGCCTAGCATCCGCAGGGTGCCGAAGTTTTCCGTCCTTCTTTCGCCCAGCGAAATGCCAGATTAATAGTTCAGCATCTCTAGGATTAGAGAACATACGTTTCAAGCGATCAATCACCGGTAGGTACCACATTACTAAGGCCGGAACTTTCCTCTCCATCTTTTTTCCAGGATGGTCTTCAATAACATTTTTATTCCTCTTCTGCAACCTCTTATTATTCTTCTTCTGGTGGTCATTGTAGTCCTCCGCACAGTCATTTGGACGTTTGTATCGACTCGCGTTGCACTGCGGACATCTCTCTAACAATCCATACTCTTTTCGATATAGGATACAGTGGTTCGGGCATGCATGAATCTTCTGAACGCCCAAAGTCAACGGACAAATCATCTTCTTTGCTTGGTACGTATCAGATGGTAAACCATTGGGTTTTGGCAAAACCTTTTTTAGGAGTTGTAAAAGATCTGAAAAACTGGTGTCAGACCATCCATTGCTGGCCTTCAGTTTCATAAGCTCAAGAATTGTGTACAACACAGTATACTGCTTATCGCATCCGTGGCGTTCCTCGTAAAGAAGGTTTTTTGATGCTTTGTCAAGTGCTTCAAAGTTATCGTATCCTTTGGTTGTAGTTCTCTGCAACAACACCTCAGGCGCAACATTTCGCATCAGTTCCTCCACATCAAAGGCGTCATCATCATCATGTTGATCAACATCATCATGTGTTATGTCGGATGTATGATCACAACCTCTTCTATGTTGATGAGCATCTTGCGGCACATCAGAATCTTCAGGAGGATTTTGGCCCATCTCACCGTGTTTCGTCCATATATAATAGTTCTTCACGAAACCATTTTTCAACAAGTGAAATCGTATGGTTTCACGATCAGAACACGGATACATCGCTTCGTTTTTACAAACTTTACAAGGACAATATATTGCCTCTTCACTCTGACGGGAAGCATATTGTGCGGCAGCTTCAGTAAATTCAGTTACTCTGTTAAAATATGCCACCACATCTCCGTCGTTGGACGAGTACATCCAGGACCTGTGCTCCATCTAAAACATATATTATTTGAAAAAATATTAATAAAATCATTATTGTTAATTTTATTAATTTACAAATTGAAAATATATTGATTTATTATCGCTCATAACAACATTAATTAAAAATCCTCAATGCTTTAATTAAAACTACTTATTTAGCAGAAAAAATTATTAAATAAATTAACTATATTGGTTTCTCTCTCTCTCCAAACAACATAACTCTAGATCTATAATCATAAATCAAATTAAAAAAGAGATTAAAATGACGTAAATCAATATACAAGTGATGAATAATTGTGAGGAGGGTCATATTTGTTCATTTGGGAGAAGGTAACACCGTAAATGGAAGATTATTTGAAAATTTCTATTCACAAACCCTAAATTAGAAAAACGATAATAACTCATTGTATACATGATTAAATACAAAATAAATGTGAGATTCGGAATGGATTTACCTCCTAGAATGAAATCCTTCAAAGAAACGAAAACAAAGCCTCCGCCCTCTTTATCTAGATTTTTGTCGCCATTGTACGGACAAAATTGAATGCGAACTCCAGTAGAGCTCGGGGAGGAAGACGCTGCGCATTTATAGCTAGAATAGTAGTGGCGGTCGCAAGTGATGTCATCATTACTTTAGTGGCGGCCATCTTAGCAGCGGCGGGCAGCACCAGCGCCCGCCACTGCTATTGGTACATTAGTGGCGGTCCGGGCTGACGTCATCACCGACCGCCACTACTTTACCAGCAGTTGTGGCGGGCGCTGGTGCTTCCGTCAGCACCAGCAACTCTAGTGGCGGGCATCTAATGGCCCGCCACTACAGTGGTTTCGCCCAACGCCACTACAGTGACAGTTTGTAGTAGTGTACTTTACCAATAATAGTGGCGGGCGCTGGTGCTGCCGTCAGCACCAGCAACTGTAGTGGCGGGTATCTAATGGCCCACCACTACAGTGATTTTGCCCAACGCCACTATAGTGACGGTTTGTAGTAGTGAGTTATTTAAACAATGTTGTAAATTATAGGAGTGCTTCATAACTCGGTACAAGCACAATAAATAATTAAGTAATAATTACACACATTATATTTAATCATGTAGAAAGTACATCCACACCCTTTATTGCATAGCCATTTATGCTACACTGAAAACAATTACATTGGTGCCATCATATCAAGAGCGGCCTTGATGTCATTAGCGACGTTCTTAGCATCAACTGCAATGCCAGCCAATCCTCTCCTCGCAAAACCAACACAGTAGAGTCCTTTAAAACCTTTCCAATGATTGGGGAAATCCTTCTTGGGCATGCCATCCTTGTTCATCATATCCTCACCATTCTGCATTTTTTAATCACGTTTAATTTTGTAATTAAGCACAAATTCCAGAAAAAGATTAACATTTTCACATGACGGTAGTATTAATACGATTGCTTTATAATTTTAGTTAGAATCTTAAACATGTTTTAATTACAGCCCTGTTTGATTAGCAAATTAAATACATATATATTTTTGTGAAACTGACCATTAGTATTTTAGGTTATTTTAATTTGATGCTGACTTGAATATGCAGGGGAGGTAAAATTATGTGCAGCAATTTTTTGCCTTTATTGATTACCAATGTGTACAACGTGTTACATACCTTAAGCCATTTACCTGCAGTGCTTACGTATCCGGTGGCAAGAATGATTGCATCAAAATAGCTTTCTTTCCCATCATCAAATTCGACAACATTCCCCTTGATGGAAGATATTGGGCCAAATACCTGCATCCCACATAAATTCTCTATGAAGTACCAATTGGTGTTTGTGGGCGGAGACTACCTTGGCGCAGTTGGTATTTTAGCCTCAGGTTTGTCTCTAAAAATCTATTAAAATTGCATCAAAATATTGTACATATATATTTTTTTAAAAAACACTTCATTCAGTCTTATGCGTTCCCAATTGCTTGCTCCCACCTCTATGTACAGTCTATATTTATGTATGGAAATCTGTTGTACCTTGATATCTCCTCTCCTTATTAACGCAGTGGCGCCATCATCTATGACTGCAGACCGGCCAGTCTTTTCCTTAAGAATAAGTGGCCCAATGCTAGGCCTCACAATGCCATACTTTGAGAGATTACCAAACCAGATATATGAAAGAACCACAAGAATGAAGTCAACAAATTTCAGTGGGAACCGCCAGTTTGCAAGTTTCATTCCCAGGTAAATCAGTTCCTTTGTGACAATGTGCAGCTTCACAGAAATTCCAAAGTGTCAGGTGTAAGAACAGGTTAGTTAATTCGACCTGAATAGATGTTTATGGAAGGGCAGTGTGTGTGTGTCTATATATACACACACACGTACACACATGTTTACTTACTGGGCTACGGATGACTATGGAAGCATTTGCTCCATTGCTTGACAGGTCATATGCAATGTCCATGCCAGAATTCCCACATCCAACAACAAGCACACTTTTCCCAGCATATGAACTTTCTGATCTGTAGTTTGATGAGTGGATGACATGGCCAGGGAAATCTCCAAGCCCAGGAATCCTAGGGATGTTCCCTGCACTATTCTCACCCGTCGCTACAACTAGGAACCTTGCTGCATAATTGGTCACCATGTCGTTCGCTTGGTCACGTGTGGTGACAACCCAGCAGCTGCTTACTTCATCGTACCAGCACGACTCAACGGAGGAGTTCAGTCTGGGGCAGATGTTGAAGTGCTCGACATAATCATCCACATACCTCAAGAATTGTAGCTTTGGCACGTAGGTCGGTGCAGACTCAGGGAATGGCATGTGGGGCATCTCACAAAACTCCTTGGCGAGATGGAGCTTGAGGCGATCGTATGTGTGGTTACGCCAGAGAGATGCGATGCAATCCTCACGCTCTACGATGACATAGGGCACAGAGAGTTGGCTAAGGCATGCTGCAATGGAGAGACCAGATGGGCCTGCTCCAACGATCAAGACAACCACACTCTCCATGGTTTTGAACAACGAAGGAAAAGGGGGATCGGATACGACTTAAACTAATGTAGAAATACTATATAGGTGTACACCTTGGTTTCTTGGTGAGGTATATTCGTATGTAGAGAACGAACACTAGCTATTTATGCACAATTTCAACCGTTACTATAGGCTCTGTAATGTTTATCCTTTAATTTTCATGTCTTAATTATACTAAGGCGCATTTGATTGAATGTTTATCCGTTTGCACGTCTTAATTATACGATGGCACATTTTGTTGAATGATATGCATGGTGAACCAACATAGAAGCAAAAAAAAAAAGTTGCTTGGATTTAATTGCTCAATGAATTGATAGTTCGAAATGCTTATCTCCCCATGTCAGGATTATTTGGAAACTATTGAATACAACAAAAAAGGGACGCACATTGTATTGTGACAAATGAAATGTCCCAAATTCTTTTTGGAACGGCTGGAAGGGTCTCGTTTTGCCTTTTTGAGGTACATGAAACTTTATTACACATGGACGCCTTGTTTGCGGAACATATTTGTTTATACACATCTACTTTCGGTGGAGGATTTATTTTATAATTATCTTCAGTTACTACCGCATTTTCGCAAACACGCATGCCACCAACTGCCTGGTTATGCAAGGCACTTATCTCAAGCACGCAAAGTGTGTTTTGTCATATGCTGGATATGAATCCGAAATTATTACTACTGAATTTGATTAATTGTGAATTTAACTTGTTTTAATTTTCCTATCCAAACAACAGTATCCTCTGCATCTTAATTCATAACAGAATCCATCTTACATATATATGGAATTGAGTATGGTTTTGGTTTCAATACAGGCTTGCGTATTTGATTTTTGTAAATTTTCTAGGTATTGCTTATTTGTAATCTAATTTGATCAATTCTTAATTTAGCGTCTTGCATATTAATTTTCAGGAAGACCACTTGATTTGCAGTTTTCAACCAAGATGAAAGAAAGATTTTCAACCGTTACTAATGATGTGTTGTTTTGTAGTATCCATTTGCAAAGCTCTCTTCCTTGCACACGTTTGATCTTCGACATATGTATGACTAGCTAATCTATTATATAATTGATAGTTGTTTACTTGCCCATTATCTATCATCAAGCAAATCATAACCGTTCATCGACTAATCTAGATTATCAGTTGTTCGATCACTCCCTGCACATCACCCTTCTCCGCATCTATTTTATAAGGTAATTATTAATAAAAAAAATTGATTATATGTCCCAAAGTTGATCAACGTTTTATAATATGTCTGGTTCATTAACAGCTGCACTATGTTAGCACATATCATAAAACATATTATAAAACATTGATCAACATTGAAACATATAATCAATTTCCTCTTATTAATATATGGAAATCATTAATACATGGACGCTAATATATGAAAATCGTCAATATATAAAAGCTGATCTGTTTTATATGAAATTCATCAATACGGAATGTTGATCATATATATAAAAGTTAATTAGTTTTATATAGAAATAATAAATAAATAGAAAACATATTCATGGTACAATATTATTTTTAGAAGCCTCTGAATCACCTTCCATACATGTTCCTTTTCTTCTCCGGCATCTCCCTATAAAATCTAGATTCCATGGTCGAATCTCGCCATTAATTCTAGCCCTAGCCTCGCGAATCCGAGTGTACGCCCTTTGTTTTTGCTCCGATGTGCGTTTTGCTCTGCCACTACACGTCGAACTCTAGCTACCCGCCCTCGTCACCGGTAGATGCATCTGTCCTCACTGTTAAATCCGTCAGGTCCACCGTCCCCTCACTACTACAAACCGCCACTGTAGTGGCATTGGGCAAAAACACTGTAGTGGCGGGCTATTAGACGCTCGCCACTACAGTGGTTCCAGGCGCTGCCGCACCGGTGACCGCCACTACTTGTGGTGGTCGGTGCTGACATCAGCATCGACCGCCACTAGTATAGCCACTAATAGTGGCGGTCGGTGCTGGCGTCAGCTCAGACCGCCACTACTTTACCAATAGTAGTGGCGGGCGCTGGTGCTGTCCGCCACTGCTACGCTGTCCGCCACTAATGTATTGATGACATCACATGCGACCAACACTACTATTCTGGCTATAAATGTGGACCTTCTTTCTCCCGAGCCCGAGGCTACCGGAGTTCGCATTTAATTTTATCCGTATAATGGCGACAAAAATCTAGATAAAGAGGGGGTATGCTTTGTTTTCATTTCTTTTGAAGTATTTCATTCTAGGAGGTAAATCCATACCGAATCTCATATTTATTTTATATTTTTTCATGTATATAATGAGTTATTAGCGTTTTACTAATTTAGGGTTTGTGAATAGAAAATTTCAAATATTCTTCCATTTATAGTGTTTCTTTCTCCCAAATGAAGAAATATGACCCTCCTCACAATTATTCATCACTTGTATACATTTTTACGTCGTTTTAATATCTTTTTTAATTTGATTTATATGATTATAGATCTAGAGTTATGTTGTTTGGAGAGAGAAACCAATGCAATTATTTTATTTAATAATTTTTTTCTACTTAATACATAGTTTGAATTAAAGCATTTTTAATTAATGTTGTTACGAGAGATAAATCAATATATTTTCAATTTGTGAATTACTAGAATTAACAATAATGAATTTATTAATATGTTTTCAAATAATATATGTTTTAGATGGAGCATAGGTCCTGGATGTACTCGTCCAACGACGGAGATGTGGTGGCATATTTTAACAGAGTAACTAAATTTACTGAAGCTGCCGCACAATATGCTTCCCGTCAGAGTGAAGAGGCAATATATTGTCCTTGTAAAGTTTGTAAAAACGAAGCGATGTATCCGTGTTCAGATCGTGAAACCATACGATTTCATTTGTTGAAAAATGGTTTCGTGAAGAACTACTATATATTGACGAAACACGGTGAGATGGGTCAAAACCCTCTTGATGATTCTAATGTGCCGCAAGATGCTCATCAACATAGAAGAGGTTGTGATCATACATCATCCGACATAACACATGATGTTGATCAACATGATGATGATGGTGCCTTTGATGTGGAGGAACTGATGCGAAATGTTGCGCCTGAGGTGCTGTTGCAGAGAACTACAACGAAAGGCTACGATAACTTTGAAGCACTTGACACAGCATCAAAAAACTTTCTTTACGAGGAACGCCACGGTTGCGATAAGTAGTATATTGTGTTGTACACAACTCTTGAGCTTATGAAACTAAAGGCCAGCAATGGATGGTGCGACACTAGTTTTTCAGATCTTTTACAGCTCCTAAAAAAGGTTTTGTCGAAACCCAATGGTCTGCCATCTGATACGTACCAAGCAAAGAAGATGATTTGTCCGTTGACTTTGGGCGTTCAGAAGATTCATGCATGCCCAAACCACTCTATCCTATATCAAAAAGAGTATGAATTGTTAGAGAGCTATCTGTAGTGCAACGCACGTCGATACAAACGTGCAAATGACTGTGTGGAGGACTACAATGACCACCGGAAGAAGAATAAGAGGTTGTAGAAGAGGAAGAAAAATGTTATTGTAGACCAGCATGGATATAAGACGGAGAGGAAAGTTCCAACCTTAGTAATGTGGTACCTACCGGTTATTGATCAGTTGAAACGTATGTTCTCTAATCCCATAGATGCTGAACTATTAATCTGGCATTTCATTGGGCAGAAGAAGGACGAAAAACTTTGGCACCCTACTGATGCTAGGCAGTGGAAATCATTTGACCTGGCCCATCCAAATTTCTCGGAGGATCCCAGAAATATCAGGATGGGACTCAGCACGGATGGAATGAATCCCTTTGGTGAGATGAGGAACCCACATTGTACGTGGCCGGTCTTTCTGTGCTTGTTCAACATTCCATCATGGTTGTGCCATAAAAGAAAATACCTTATGCTCACTACTCTAATTTCCGGTCCAAAACAACCTGGCAATGACATTGATATCTTTCTAGAACCTTTGATGGAGGATATGAAACGTCTATGGGAACATGGTGTCTGTGTGTGGGATGAGCACAAGAAAGAGCACTTCAATCTAAGAGCCATGATCTTTTGCACCATAGCTAACAACCCGGGACGTATGTCCCTAACAGGACAAGTTAAAGGAAAGACAACATGTGTAGTGTGTGTGGACCAGACAGAATCTGTGCATCTTCCATCATTCGTTAAGACGATATATATGCGACACCGCATATTTTTACCAAGAAACCACAAATATCGAAGAAATAGGAACCATTTCGATGGTACAATCGAGCTTGGACAGCCTCCACGATATCGAGACGGCAAATTTCTATTCGAAATGGTGAAGAATATCAAATTTGTTTCGGAAAGAAGAGGAAGAAATCTAAAAAATTTCAAAGGACGCTCCATTTAAAAAGCAGTCAATCTTCTTTAGATATTTGCCCTATTGGAAGGAGTTGGAGATTGGTCATGCTATCGATACAATGCACGTTTAGAAGAATGTCTTCGAAAGCACCATCGGTATTTTGTTATACATACTGGGCAAGTCAAAAGACTCAAATTACGAAGGGACCTTCAAACTCTCAGAATTAGACCCGAGCTTCACCCATAGGAAAAGGCCAATGGAAAATTTTTCCTTCCGGCTGCTAGCTATAACCTCACAATTGACGAGAAAAGATCAATCTGCAGGTGTCTATATGGAATCGGAGTTCCAACAGGATTCTCAACGAATATAAAGAATATTGTCTCCGTAGCAGATTTGAGGATGAGTGGCTACAACACTCATGATTGTCATGTTATGCTTGGGCTATTCCTCGCCATCGCAGTAAGAGGAATCAAACATTCATTTCTGAAGATTGTGATAACACGCATGTGTCACTTCTTCAACGTCATATCAAAGAATGTGATTGACAGTGAAGAGTTAAATGAATTACGTAAACAAATGAGGGAGACTATGTGTCAGTTTGAGATGTGCTTTCCTCCATCATATTTTGATATTATGGAGCAATATATGATACATATAGAAGACCAAATCTTTGTTTTCGGTCCAACGTACAAGCACAATATGTATGCGTATGAGCGTCTAATGGTTATCTTCAAGGGTTACGTACGAAATCATGCTTATCCAGAGGGTTCCATGATAGATGGCTACACGACTAAGGAAGTCATTGAGTGCTACACAAATTACATAAGAGATGGAAAACCAATAGGAGTTCCCATGTCCCGGCACCATGGAAGACTCACCGGTAAAGGAACTAAAGGCGGGAAAATCATACGAGACAATAGCTACCAAACAATAAGAGAATCACATTACAGTGTAATGCATTAGTTGGCTATTATGAGACCATATGTTGAACAACACCTGCAAGAGCTTCGTGAAAAGAATGAAGATTGCAATGAACAATTGATTATGAAACAACACAAAATTCATTTCACATCGTGGATGAGGGATCTAAACCTTTCGATTGGAGAAACCAACGAAGAGATGATGATAAATAAATTTTCTTACGGTCCATTGAGCATGGTTAAAACATGGCAAGCGTATGACATCAATGGTTTCACATTTTATACCAAAGCAAAGGATCAAAAGAGTCAGCGCCAAAATAGTGGTGTCAGAGAAGATGCAGAAGACAACACTAGACAAAAGAATGCTTACTATGGATACATCGAAGAAATATGGGAACTTAACTACGGGAACTCTATAGAAATCCCTGTATTTATGTGCCAGTGGGTCAGACATCCAGAAGGTGTGGAGGTGGATGATTATGGGTTTACGATAGTTGACCTTAATAAGGTGGCTTATAAAGATGACCCTTGGATACTCGCTCAATCCGTGGCACAAGTATTTTACATTCTTGATCCTAGAGACGAGAAAAAAAATACATCGTTGCTTCAAGAAAACAGAGAATTGTTGGAGTTGATGGAGTCGAAGACGAAGAAGAATACAATCAGTTTGATGAGGTGCCGTTTTTCGTTGACATATCAAGGATCAATGTGGTTGAAGCAAAACTGTCATTTGGCTCTGTGATTCCTTATCTACGCACCGATGGTGATGGAAAATTAGTGCAAGGCCAGATCATTTATGTTTATTAGCATGTGTATTTGTAAAATCAATTATGTCATTTTATTTAAGATATTGGTAATATAGGTTATTATTTAATTATAGTTAATACATATATTTTTATGATGTATTTTTATTGTTAAAACATGTTCAAGATCAAACAAGGATTTAATTAAACATAAATAAAAAATTTTTGAAAATTTTTATTGTTTGGGGCCAACAGCAAGGTTCAAACCTCAAACTGCCTGTTGGCAGCGAGGTACGAACCTCGAACCGCATGGCCCCAAGTGAGCCCCCGCACCACTATGCTACAAAGTGTTCCTCGACATTGTAGGCAGTGTATTATATGCTAGATATATAATCCCTACCTATATTAGTAGTGGCGGTCAGGTGACGTCACCAGCCCCCACTGCTATTCCTTTTAGTAGTGGCGGTCAGGTGATGTCAGCGGCCCACCACTACTAAGAGAAAATAGCAGTAGCGGCGGTCGGATTAGTAGTGGCGGGATGGTGACATCATCACCCACCACTACTAAGAGAAAATAGCAGTAGCGGACAGGATGACGTCAGCATGCCTGCCACTGCTAATACACATATATATACATTCTACTCTCGCCGTCCGAAAACCTAGTTTCATTTCTAAACCCTAAACTCCCGTGTCGCCCCCTCCGCCCATCGCCGCCGTCCCGGAGCACGTCGCCGCCGCCCTCCACCCGTCGCCACCATCCTCGGAGCCCGTCGGCGCTCCCCCTAGAGCCCATCCTCGCCGCCCGTCGCCGCCAGTCAGTAAATGATTATTAACCTTTGGTCTTATTTTATCTGAGCTTAGGGTTAAAATGATTTCTGATTGTTATATTAATTTATGCATAGTAATATAATTTAGTATAATATTACTAGTAGAATGCACTATAACAATAATGTTTTTTAATGTACTATAAAAATCGAATCAATGTGACAAAAAATTGTAGATGCTATATATACATACATGAGCCATTCACGAGATTAATTAACCAAAGTATATATGTTGCCCACAAATTTCCCACTAGCCATTCCCGACCCCCAACCTCGACGACAGCGCCCTCCACCCAGCCTCATCGTCGACCCCCAACCTCGACGACAACGCCCTCCTCACCGGTTCACGATGGCTCCTCCTAAGATTGAACCAAACAGTGGATCCTTAGACTCTACATTAAGTGGCATGTGTGAGGTTTGCAAATGCGGTAAACTTAAGGTACATGGTATAGTTTGCAGTTGCTTGGCGAAGAAAGTGATTCTCATATTGGACTCCAACTAGGAGGACGACTCGCGATCGCCGCAACCAGTTAGGGTAAGTGCTAGCAGACGGAAGAATGATGAGGCAACCGGTGGTAGAGGGAAACATGCCGAGGCTAGCGGTGGAAAAGGGAAGCATGTAGAGCAATGCGGCAGTAAGAGGAGGCAGGAGGCAAGATCCTCTTTTTATGCAAATTTTATATTTTTATCAGCCAATTCAATCATTGAACGATATTTTTTACATTGTTGCATGTATGATAAGTTGTTCTCACTATCGCCGCCGCGTGTATTTTCTTGTTCAGGAACATGGAGAGCAGTTCAGACTGCCTGATGATACCGAGTTGGTTGAGGATTGGCAAGTTGACGCTTTTCATCTGTTTAACCATAAATAGGTTGGGTTTGTGCCGAGGAAGAAGAAGAAGCTCCAAACCATATCTTTCTTTTGGGTTTGGACCGGTAGTGTGTTTTGGTTTGGTGTGCAGTTCAATGTGTAAGTTGGTTTCCCCAGCCTGGACTTGTGTTTGTTTATTTGCTTTCAAATAAACGTGATGTGTCAAGTTTGGAACCTCAAACCGCATGGCCCCATGCGAGCCCCCGCACCACTGCGCTCCAAAGTCTCGATCATATCGTAACAACATGACAAGTCTCATCTTTTTTAGACTTTATTTTATTTTTTGAGGATTAAAAAACTATAAAAATACAAGTTGTCGATCGAGTGTTGTGGCAACCTACATTTTTATGATGGTTTTAAATTTATAGGATAATAACTAATAATAAATTCAAAAACATGAATATGGTTTTTCTATAAATTGTGGTTAATTATTTCATGTCTTGTTGTTCAAATTTAACTTATTTTGACTTTGATCATAAAAACACACTTAATGAAATAAAAATAGTAAACTGAGGCAGAAAAATACCAATTTTTCTTTTAAAAATTTGATAAGTTATGATGTATTTTTATTGTTAAAAAAAATTCAAGTTCAAACGAGGATTTAAACATCAATAAAAAGAAGTGCTGAAATTTTTAAAAATATGAAGTGAAAAAATTGTTTGGGGACCAACAGCAAGGTTCAAACCTGAAACCGCCTGCCGGCAGCAAGGTTCGAACCTCGAACCGCATGGCCCAAAGATAGCCCCCCGTACCACTACGCTACAAAGTGTTTCTCGACATTGTGGACAATGTATGCTAGAGATAAAAATAAAAATAGTCCTCAGAGTTAGCAGTGGTAGGCATGATAACATCACCAGCCCGCCACCACTATTCCTTTTAGTAGCGACGGTCGGGTGATGTCAGCGGCCCGCCACTACTAAGTCGAATGTCAGTGGTGGCCAGATTACTAGTGGCGGTTGGGTGACGTCACCACCCACCACTAATAAGAGAAATAGCAGTGGCGGGCAAGATGACGTCATCATGCCCGCCACTGCTAATACACCTATATAAAATTTTCGGCTCCCGCCTGGACGAAACCAAGTTTCATTAGCCTCTGACTCCTGCGCCCGTCACCGCCGTCTCGTAGCCCTTCATCGCGCGCCGTCCCGGAGCCCGCACCACCATCCCAGAGCATGCGCCGCCACCGTCCCTGGAGCCCGTCGCCTTCATCCCCGAGCACGCGCCGCCGTCCAGGAGCCCGTGCAACCGCCCTCCGCCAGTCGCCACCATCCCAGAGTCCGTGCCGCCGCCGTCATCCCCGAGCCCGTGTCGCCATCCCAGAGACCGTGCCACCGCCCTCCATCGTCCGTCACCCGCCATCAAGGAATCTGCACCGCCGCCCTCCGCCCGGAACAAAATCGCTGAGGTCATCACATGGGTTTCTTGGACAGCAGGATTAGTAGTTGTTGTTGACCTAGTTAAAAAGTCCTCTGATTTCTTGATTTCTAATTGCAGCATTTATTCTTCATTTTCCAATTGTGGAGTGATAGTGTTGAACCTCAGTACCAGCAGCCAGTGTTTTGCAATTAGACAGGTGGTTGCTGTCATCATTCACTGGTAAGGATCATAAGCGTATTATTGATCACTGTTAATATGTTTTGTACCTTTTGTGGCATTTCTATCTAGTTGTTATCATCGAGGAAATCTGCATTTATTCACTACAATACATGTGTTGTGAAAATGATTACTTCTAAATTCTCTCTTTACCTTCACCTTTAAAATCCATGCCTACATGAACACTAATTTTAAGCACCCCCCCACTTCACAAGAAAAATGAAGTGATTGTTTTGTTTTGAATGAAATATAGTACTTGCAACAAGACCCATTTCAAGTTAGAATATTAAAACAATTCTATTTTCCTGTCAAAATTGATATTGTGAGATAGTTCATCGATAAACTCATCTGTATTTTCAGCTACTTCACATACATTTGATGCCACATTGTACATATTTGACAGATATACATAGAATAATGTGCACTTCTTGTTGATTGAATATATGATAAGTAATAGAAACAAGGTTGTTCGCTTACCACATAGGAGATGCCACATGAAGATTGTATATGGTCTAGCCTCTATAGAGTGTAATACCCTACGTCCAGTTCTTGTGTCAATTTGTGTAGCTAGTAAGACATATATATGTGTATATATATGTGTGTGTGTATCCTGAGGAGGCTAGCTAGCTAGAAAACAAGGTTATAGAGCTTGATTGATTGATTGTCTAATCTCTATAGAACTGGAGATAACTTAACTTTCGTAAGAGAACAAGTGAGATATGGAGGATTTTAACTCCTGCCAAATTTGTAGACAACTATCTGTGTATAAGCCATGTGAGATTATTAGATGGAGATTATTAGATGGCATTGGGACTTTGGCCCTTTATGCAGGCATACAAGGGGCATGTAGGTTGGGGAAACAAAGACGGAGTTGGTACTTAAGAGAGAGGAGTTATGTAGCCAAGAAGAGTTTTCATATATTAGATTCTACAAATCCATTTAGAGGCCTATGATGCAAATTGTTATTGAGTTATCTCATGTATATCATCAAAGCCGTGAGACACATCCATTCATTGCAACAGCTTCTTCTTTCTCGTGATGCTGACAGGGAATGGATGTGCCCATAGGTTTCATGGCATCCATGAACATATTTGAAAAAGAACACAAAATATGTTGAGGCCTCAACAACACTAGAGAGAGAACAACACAATCTCCTGACTTGAGGATTAGTATAGTAGCACTATATTTTCCTGCCTTATTCCAAGAAACCCCTGGGGAACTGAAAAATAAAGGAAAATGGAATGTGCCCTAGGCACCACCTAGGCGCCTCTTGGCGCTAGGCGCCAGGCCGCCGCCCGACTAGTGCCCGGTGCCTTTTAGAACACCGCTAGGGATTAGATCTTCAATAGTCATGTTTAGATTATATTGCTATCTTTTAGAGTCCTATGATGCAAATTGTTATTGAGTTATCTCATGTATGTCATCAAGCCATGTGACACGTCCATTCCCTTCAACAGCTTCTTCTTTCTTGTGCTGCTGCGAGGGAATGGATGTGCCATGGTTCCATGGCAGCCATGAACATATTTGAAAAACAACACAAAATATGCTGAGGCCTCAACCACTTTGTGCATTGTTTCGTACATGAAAATATGACAGCGGATCTTTTTTGCATAACCAAAATTCTGATACATTAGCCTCTTAACTATGAATAGTTCATCTATGGCGAAAGAAGGACGTCCCGTCGAGGATCTCATCTACGAGTCTCCCGCAAAAGCAAATAAAGAGGGTTCATCTGAAGGATCCTCCGATAGCGAATCTTCGTACCACTCTCCAGAGAATGAACATCCAATGGAGCCTAGGAAAAAGAGAATGAGAGAATACGCCGATGAGGATTACATTCCTGAAGCTCAAGCGGAGGTAATTATTCCGTTAGTAACAAGTCAGAGCAGTTTCTAACCAAGGATTACATTCCTGAAGCTCACATTGTCTATCGTCGTAGGATCGTCCAAAGCGAGGAAGCAAGCGTCGATTATTCCAAGTCGAGAAAAGAACAACTATTGTCCCAGCTGTTGAGTCATCTGAGCCAATAGATGTTGAGCCCGCTACCACTACATCCTCTGCAAATGCGAAGAGGAGAGGGAAACGAGAGAAGAACAAGATGCATACAACTAATAATGAGGTTGAAGAAGTGCATGTTGATGGGGCTCCAAAGAAGCCTAAAGAAATCACAGCTAAGTGGCGTAACGACTGTGGATGTCTCGCTAGGGAGCGATGTAAGTTAGTTTGGAAAAACTGGAAGAGTGTCCCTGAAGCTAAAATGAACGAATTGTGACAGCATATAAAAACGCATTATAAATTCCCGGAAGATCGCTTAGAAGACGCTAAAGTTGCCACATTGAAGACTATCGGGAAATCTCTCCATACATTTAGGACTAAACTGAACACACAGTACCTTCAGAAAGGAGAGTCACCGCTCAACGACTATGGCTTTATAACGCTAAATGAATGAAACAAATTCAAAATGCAGCATTGCACGGAAGAAGCCAAAAAAGAGAGCATCATGTTCAAAGAACTTAATAAGAAGAATAAGTTCCCACATAAACTTGGGCCAGGTGGATATAAGGCCAAGGAGGATGAGTGGAGTAGAAATGAGGAGGAGGACCGTGCGTCTGGGTTACCTGAACAGTTTTAGGTGCTGATCAGCGCACTAATAGATGGCTCCTAGGTCGAGCTAAAAAAACACCCGAGGTACAATATATGCTCTCCGACTCACGGACTAGTGTAGTATTTCAGAAAGCATAGGAAATCGCTGAGTTGGAGAAGGCTGGAAAGTTCAAGCCCGAGGGATGTAATGACCAGCTTACATCTGCTCTCGGAAATGAGGAACATCGAGGGCGCACCCGAGGTGTCTCTTCTATAGCACCCTAGAAAAATACTTTCAAGAAACTGGAGGGTGCCACATACAAGAAGCTTCAAGCACGCACATACGATGCCTCAGAGCGCCGTGCAGAGTGGGAGCGATACTTTTTTGAATTTATCAATGAGAATCCAAACATAATGCAGGCTGCAGCGGGACAAATAATTGTGCCAGAGGTACGACTTGATGTACCAAGCAGTGTTGGCTTAGTACAAGAAAAATTTCCTATAAATTATATCAAAGAGGACACACCATGCAGCCCACATGTACCGATAGGGCGCAAAGGGCATTCCCAAGTGGCTGCACTTACATTGCTATGCCCGGGGATTTATTTCACAATCGACCTATTCCTATAGAGTATACCAAGGTTCAGGTCAATGAGATCACCAACGACAGATTTATCAATGACTCCTTGGATCTTCCAATGCGTGATGAGGGGATTGAGACAATCGGAGATGCTCTAAATAACTTTGTCCTATGGGCGAGCCGAGATATCAAATTACTATAGACAAGTTCCCAGAGTAAATCTCCTATTGTCTCATCGCAATCCCCCACATATCCTTCATCTCACGAGGTGCAAAATATAGGATCTTTATCACCCGTTGATGAGCGTGAGATAGAGGAAGAGGCAGAGAAGGAGCTAGTGCCCGATAAAGTGGCAGAAGTGACAGAACCTAAACTGGCCAAGCCTGATAAGGTTTAAGGGTTAGTTCCAGTAGCCGAGCCTGATCAAATGCCACTACCAGTTCTGGACGAGCCAGTGCTATTGTCCGAGCCCACTGAGCCCAACACTAAAGTGCCAGAGCCTGTTCCGGTCAAGCCAATGCTAGTGGCCGAGCCTGAAAAACAAGATGCACGCCCAAAGCCCGCAATCCACAAGACAATTGTTCAAGATGGGCAGTGTTATGCGTCGAAATCTGAAATGCTTAAATTTTTTACTACTATGGGGCAAACACGTTCTACGCCCGTAGCGGCTCCCTTAAAGGCTCCAGTAAAAAAGCAGGCAGGCTCACTTTCTGTTGATAAATGGACCTACGGAGATGAGGATTATATCGAATATGAACCAGGCAAACCATTATTACCCCATCGAGTACTTAAGAGTATGTGCTGGCAGATGAAAACATTTCATGACTGGTACCTCGAAGCGTCTTCGTTAGGAGTTACACAAATAGAATTAAAGGTTCCAAAAGAAATATTCAACTACCCAGAGTTTACTCTTGCATTATTTTTCGACGACTTCCATCGGATGTTCCGTCTGAAGCGAACCGACATCACAAGCATGATGCTCTGGTGCATGTAAGTACTTTTTACTTTGTCAATACAACACAAAAATCAATCATGTCTTATATTGACTATTGTTTCATAACATATGCAGTTTGAATTCATGTTGTGACATGTCTAATAAATATGGGTACTTGAACCCATCATTGATAAGTCAAAGTACACTGAACCCAGTACTAAACCGGAACGATGACAAGTACTGGACTGCGGGTCAAAAAAAGTTTCAAAAGAAGATGTTCAATAAAGACTAAGACACACTTAAAAAGAGTAAAAGGAATTGTGTCGCATTGTACATTGCGCAATGCATGTTTCAATGGAAGGACAGAGACATGATAAGTGGGGCATATAACTTTAAGTAGGTGTACCCACTATATCCACTTAATCACGTTTTATCGATTGTGAAACTAACATATATAATCATATATTACTTCTTTCGATAGTGATAATTGGATTGCACTTCTGATATACCCGATGAACTCAAGGGTTTATGTGCTCGACTCTCTCGACAAACCCAAAAAAGAATATCAAGATATATTGAATGTTATTCATAGTGCATACAAATATTACGTGGAAAGGTTAGGTGGCCCACGTGATCCACAGAGGCTGAAAGATATGCTTATCAGAACCAACTATCCGGTAATATTATATTTTGAAATTTCTTAATTCAATTGATAAAGCCAAACTATATATCGTTCTTACTTTGTCTATTTTGAAGTGTCACCAACAATCTCCTGGTTCGGTGCATTGCGCGTATTATACTTGTGATTTCATGAGCAATAACTTAGGAAAGTTTGCGCGGATAATATCTGAGGATACTAAAGAAGTAAGTTGATTTATTGTGTGTTAATCTAATATAACTTGCAGCGTGTGTACTTTTACGTATGCAGGCATTAGGTCCATCAACCATTGCCCAGAAGAGCCAACTCTCAGAATCAGAAATATACCACATCATATCAAGGATGTGCCGCTTCACGATGCATGAGGTTCTTCATGAGCAAGGAGTATTCTTCAATCCTGAGGGTGAAGTGGCCAAGCATCCAACTCTGTATGATTGGGCTAGAAGAAATAAAAGGCAAGTACAACTAATCGATAAGAATTTTAAAGCTGAGAAGCAAAAAAAAGATGCGCAAGATGTGAGTTGGCCTTCCGAGAAGAAACATTAAACAAAATAATCATGTATACTGTTGTGGATGGTTGTGTGGAGTTGTGAATACAAGCTGTGAATCTTGAGGGTGAACAATTGTTAATTTTGAAGTGACGATGATGATATGTAAACTTTGTAAACTTGATTTGTGATAAATGTGAACTTTGTAAATTTGTAAATTGATGTTGTTGTTGTACATGTTGATGTTGTTGCTGTTGTGGATGGCTGTGTGGAGCTGTGAATACATTGTGGTTTTGTTATGTTCTGTTACTGCTGTGGAGCTGTGAATTTCTGAATATATATTCTGGAGACTATTTGAATTAAGATTTATATAACATTTATGTAAAATAGGGAAAACACAGTAGTGGCGGGCAGGATAAAGTCATCTGCCCGCCACTGATGTTAGCCATAGCAGTGGCGGGCAGATGACATCAGCATGCCCGTCACTGCTGTTGACATAGTTGTGGCGGGCGCGCTAACGTCATCTGCCCGTCACTGCTGTTAGCCATAATACTGGTGGGCATATGATGTCAGCTTGCCTGCCACCACTATTAACACAGCGGTGGCGGGCAACCTGCCCGCCACTGCTAACTAGGGTTAGCAGTGGCATTAGAGCAGTGGCAGACTGGTTACCCGCCACTATAGTATGTTTTTGCTCGCTGCTACAGTGTCGCTTTGTAGTAGTGCCTCCCTGTTACCGGCCATAGCTCCGACGAAATTCCAAGGTGAGTTCTCGGAAGAAAGAGACGACACCTCTAAAGTGTTGCTAATATAATTATTTTTCAATTTTCAACATCGTCTAGCACGGGTATGATACAAATCGGTATGAATAACCATGAACCGTGATAATAGTTACTTAGGCCATTGGTCAGAGGATTGAGAAGTGTGCCTTTATATGTGTGTATAAAATTATACATTGCATTTGCTATGTATCAAAAATGTTTTCCAAAATCGTGTGTTTATTAATTAAACATATTACTCCATCAATGTATATATATGGGGCAAATTTTAAGATACATCGAATTAATAATTACCATATTTTTTATAAATCTGATAGCCATGATTAAATATGTCGATGTCTTACCTCATATGAAATAATAAATCACCCTAAGCTAACAACCACGGTTAAAAGAAATTGATGTCTTGCTTGCTATGAAGTAATATGTCACTTCATTTTTTTTCTAATCAAGAGGTAAAAGATGTACATAAAAGAGCTCATATACACACACACACAACATACACACACACACACACATATATATATATAAATATACATACATATACATATATACATATATACATATATACATATACCTATACATATATATACATATACACGTATATATATATATATATACAGATGACACAAAATAATCTTCCACAGATTTGATATATCCCTTTCTCTAACATTTCATATGTGTATGTATTTAATTAGGCAAAAGAAATTTTAGTTGTATCAGTTGACACCAGAATTTGGACTTGCGCACCACATCGGTGCGACGAACTAGATGATTGGGCCAATGGGCCGCCGAAAGATGCTTAATTAGCAAAGAAGGGTTGTGCCCGACATGGGATGATACTTCATGATAGGTATCATTTAGTTAGCAAATACCTACAGTCAGTTAGGTTTCTATGTTATCCATAAATAGCATGTCCACCTAGCTATAAATAACTATCGCTAACCTTAGGTATGTAGTATTAAGGAAATTCCCAATCAGGATCAAGCTGCATCGGTTGAGTTAGACCTCTAATCATTATATGGATAGCCTATTTGGAAAATTTATTGGTCTATTCATCTCTTCTTGGTTAGGTCCGATACTATGATTAGATTAAGTAGGTTTGCTAGTTATCAGTTTAATGCATTAATTCATTCTTCACGTACCATAATTTGTTGTTTGAATCTATGGGCCTGTTTGTTTCAGCTTCTGGTAGCTGCAACTACGTCTATAATCTGAAGCTGAAAAAAGCGGTCCAGATTCTATACTTAGATTGTGAGAATCAGTAACTGTAGAATCTGAAAATGAAATAGAATTCAAAAGCTAGAAAACACTAGCTACTCAGAGTAGCTACCTACATAGAATCTCTGGCTGCTAGAAGCTGAAACAAACAAGTCCTATGTATTGCTAATCACATTGACCGAGTCGCTTTGTTAGATCAGTTCGTATGTCGATTGTCCACATGATGTTGTCTCGGTTGGGTCCGATCCATAGAATTGGCAGGAACACATACAAGTTGGTTCGATCTAACATATTGGTCCAATGTTCATCAATGTTTTAGCCAACAGATTATTTAGCAACATGTTAGAATATTAATGTTGAGCTAATTGGTATGATTTGTAGTGACTTTTCATACTTCTTACAATGCATCGTATTCGTCATACATGCTCTCACGGTTGATGTCGATAGGCTCTCTCTTATAGAGTTAGGACATCATAGTGGTCATAATTGTTGGGTCAAATTAACTAGCACGCTCTATACACCTCCAGTTTATTTAGGACCTAGAGCTAAGTAGACTCTCCCATTCCTTCAAGTGTGAAGAAATAGAGATCCATGCGTGATTTCTATGTCAACACACTTTCTTGGCACACACAATGGGACCTATTCACAAAGATTAAGAACATTCCTCTTCATCGATGCCATGGCTGGGAAAGAGATTGAAGAAGAAAACATTGTTGTCTCCATAGTTACCATGGAAGCACTATCGAATAAGTAGAGGGAAGTATGATAATACACCATTGTAGAATATTTTAATGTGACTTGGCATGGGTCAATTCAGAAAACCCAACTGTCGATCCCATCCCTACAAGGGGAATCAAACAATTAGAGTCCATATAATCTAAGATCGTTATAGGATGTAGTCAATGAAGAAGTTAATCATACACTCATTAACCATTACGACATATTAGTAAACACTCTACATGGACTAATCAAGAAGACGATGCACATATCTCCTCCAAGGATTGGTATATCTTCCACATAGGTCGTCGGTGCCCATCATCTTGAGTTCACCACCACCGATGACAACTCTTCTTCCACCTGTCACGTACTTGCTAGAACATAACACAATGTCAAGCTTGATATCACTAGCCTTGAGGCGGTCTGTTGGACCGGAAACGGCGACCAGAGGGGGGGGGGGGGGTGAATGGGAGCTTTTAAAATTTCAGGCTAAAAACAGCCTTCGGTTTCAATCCTGTCTTCTGCGGAACAGGCTTCGAACACAACCTTCGAAGGTCTGGTTCGGAGGTGCTTCAACAGCTCCGAACACAGGCTTCGCAGGAGCAAAAGTTCGAAGCCAAGAAGACTTCGCTCCACTAACAACCCTCGAAAATCTACTCTGCTAAGTCAGTGCAGGCTCCGCACACAGGGTGCTTCGAGCAGGCTTCGCACTTCACCCTTCACAAGAGTGGACACCCTACTGAGGACTTCAACCAAGTACTTGGCAGCAGCAACTGGTGCTGGGCTTCGTACACGAAGGTCTAAATGCACACTAAAAGACTTCGCTAAGGGCTTTGACACGATAAGAAAAACGGGCTACGGTCAGGGCTTCGCTAGTAAGCAGCGAGGTCTTGCCTCCTGTTACACAGAGCGACAGCACGCTGAAAAAAACACACTTCGCACAAAACACCCTTCGCCTAGACAGGCTTTGGTGCACTAAAACAAGCGAGGTATGTAATGCGAGCTCAAGCAAAAAGCACAAAGAAGCAGGCTTCGCCACTTGAACAAGGAACACAATAAATTGAACTCTGGATGAATACAGCGAGGTATGTGACTACAGGAGCTCAACAGTAAATGCTCAAAGTGTTAAATGTTACCTACCGAGCCCCCATATTTATAGCCCACAGTTCACCCAAAGGAAATGACTACACTACCCCTAGGGTTTACATTGATTTTGACTCTACAAAACTAAGGGGTACAAAAGGTAGTCCACCTTTATTCTGGAGGCTTCTCTGTCAGCTTTGCAGAGGGGACAGTGTCAGCCTTTTACAGAACAGACAGTGTCAGCCTTTGCAGTCTTTGACCTTCTGGAATCCTCCCTTCGCACGCGAGGGTGCGGTAGCTTCGGTGAGAAGCCTGAAGCCAGATGGCCTTCGCTTCGCCGAAGATAGCCTTCGATACAGTGACGGTTTTTAGCCGAAGCCGTCAAAGCCCTTGGGCCTTCGCACCAACACCTCCGGAGTGGACCACCACGGCTTCGCAGCTACTCCCAGCTCGAACTCCATCAGTCCGTGTACCGAAGCCATGCAAGCCAAAGCACCTCAAGTCAACCTTGCTCCGGAGCTAGCCTTGCTCCGAAGTCTTCCACCCTCCGAAGCCCCACCTTCGGAGTACCACCCTTCGAAGTCCCTCCTTCGTCCAAGGCCTCCGCATGAAGCATTCCATGAGCCCTTCGTCGCAGTGCCTCTCCCCGAGCACACTCCTCGACGAGCCTCACCCGGACCATGCCTTCGATGCGCCTCGACTTCTGAGACCTTCGTCGGGTACCTTCGAATGTCTCCCTCCGGAGAACACTTCGAAAGCCTTGCCTCCGCAGAGGACTTGATCCACCAACTCCGAAGTCACTCCATTCAGAGTACCTTCGAAGTGCCTCACCTCCGAGGACTTTGTCTCGGAGCACCTTCAGCCAGAGCCACGCTCCGCACTCTCTGCCTTCACCTGGCACGTCTCGACCTGAGGACCAACCCGGACCACCTTCGCAGCCACCGTGACGAAGCTCCCCGCTCCCCTGGCATCAAGCCTCCCGCTTGACCCAGGTTCACCTGCTGCGAACCTTGTCCGTCGCCTCCGAAGTCCCTGCGCACCACAGACAAACAGACAAGTGTATCCAGTACTCCGGAGACCTCTCCGGGTTAGCACACTCCAGTACACACTCCGGTGTACCGCCCAAAGTACCGAAGCCCCTTCGGTACACACCTAGTCATCGTGTACTGTTGGACCCCTCCGACAAGCACACTCCGCTGCACAGCTGCAGCAAGCAAACACCGAACACCCTTCGGTAAAACCACCTCCGAACACACTTCGGAGGTACAACCTCCGAACCCCCTTCGGAGGTACCCTTCGAACAGAGGGTAAAATTCTGTCAATCACTCATCACAAACACTGAAACCAACCCTTGGTTTCTCAATCTCCCCCTTGATGAGTGCATTGACAACCAAATCCAAGTTCAAGAAAATTTAAAAAATTTTCAGCACACAAGTGACCATAAAAACTCAGAAAAGAGCCAAATCATGACACTTGACAAAAGAATTTTCCTCCCCCTTTCTCACAAGAGTAAAAAGCCCCTTTGGCAATAAAAACTCCCCCTGAGTTAAGTTTTCCCTTTGGCAATAAAGAACCTTCTCCCCCTTTATGTCAAATTTTCTCCCCCTTTGGAAATTATAGCCCCTTGCGGCCCTTGCGGCAGAGAACGAAGCAAGTCTCCCCCTATAGGAATTTCTCCCCCTTTGGCAATGCAAGCATCAAGGAGCATATAAAAGATGCAAAGCTTTGAAGTGAGCAGAATTGCAAAGACATATGAAGCAAAAATATGCCAACCATAACACCAATGATCATGGGCTCAGCTCAAATTAACATTCTCTAAAAACATGATGAAGCATGTGATTTGATAAATTTTGAAATAAAAGCATCACCACTTAGGCAAGGAAACTAGACAGGTAAAAGCAGGGACTGCGCAAAGCTAGTCAATTTCTACTCTAGACAGACAAGTCCAGTTCAAATGGAGCAAATGAAAGCAAACTTGATAAGCAAAGAATTTTATTGTTCTTTTCTTAGTGCCAGGGGTTATTTGTTTGTCCACCTTATACTTTCCAATCCGGCCAAGCCTAGGCATGAAAGCCATAAGAAGCTTAAGGCATAGATTTTGGCATACACTACACTATTCCAGTTCAGACCAATGTGCAATGGTAAGCAGTCTAGAATAGGGTAGTGCGACAAACAAACCCACCTGGATCTTTTTAACTTAAAGCATGCAAATCATGGAATTTTTGATTTTAACCAAGTGAACCAATTGTTTGGTATTTTATGAATATCCATGAAAATTGAGAACAATTTTTCAAGTTGCAATTTTTAGCATCCAAAGAAATGTGTCTTGCTATCAAGCAGATAAAAGATAGCTAAAGCAGCCTTGCCTAAACATGCTAGATTCAAGACTAAGCAGTGAGCACAATGTGACTTTGAAAATAAAACATCATGCACATGTATGTTTCAGATAAATTAAAAAGAGCTGAGCTGACACGATTTCATGAATTAAAAGCAGGCATATAAGTGCAACAGATGTAAATGCAATTTCAACACAATTAGCAAAGGCATATCCATCTAAAACAGCTCCCCCTCACAAAATGCCGTAAGGGTGACAAATGCCAAGTTCCCCACGCAAGTAAGCAAATCGAGAATCATCGAGGGGTTTTGTAAAAATGTCGGCTAGCTGGTGTTGAGTATCAACATACTGAAGTTCAATATCACCCTTCTCATTGTGATCTCTGAGAAAATGATACCGTACATCAATGTGTTTGGTTCTAGAGTGCTGAACTGGGTTGTTTGCAATACAAATAGCACTAGTGTTATCACAACAAAGTGGAACACTCTTATAATCTAACCCGAAATCCCGCAAAGTGGAAACCATCCACAAAATCTGAGAGCAACAGCTAGCTGCAGCAACATATTCGGCCTCAGCCGTCGATTGTGCAACACTAGACTATTTGCGGGAAGACCAGCAAACCAAAGAAGTACCCAGAAAATGACAAGTACCAGAGGTACTTTTCCTATCACATCTACACCCAGCACAGTCCGCATCGGAATAACCTCGAAGACATAAAGATGAAGACGCTGAATACCATATGCCAAATTCAAGGGTGTGTTTGAGATACCTTAGAATGCGCTTTACTGCTTGGCGGTGCGAAGCTCGTGGTGAAGCCTGAAAACGTGCGCACAGACACACTGCGAAGTGTATGTCCGGCCTCGTAGCAGTCAAGTAGAGGAGGGATCCGATCATGCTTCGGAACTCCTTCTGATCTACGGCTTCTCCATCTTCGTCAGGGTCCAATGCTACAGATGTAGCCATTGGAGTGGCGAGGGGCTTCGCATCGGACATGTTGAACTTCTTGAGCAGGTCCTTGGTGTACTTTGTCTGGTGGACGAAAGTACCTTGTTTGCTTTGCTTGATTTGCAAACCAAGGAAAAAGGTGAGTTCACCCATCATTGACATTTCAAACTCCCTGCTCATGGTATCTGCAAACTCGGCAACTAAAGCATGAGAAGAGCCACCAAAGATGATATCATCCACATAAATCTGAACTAGGAGGAAATCTTTGCCATGCTTGAGAGTAAACAAAGTTTTATCAACAGAGCCCATCGAATAACCTCGCTCAAGCAGAAAAGACTTAAGTCTATCATACCAAGCCCGAGGGGCCTGCTTGAGTCCATAAAGAGCCTTATGAAGTTTAAGGACTTTATGTGGGTACTTGGGGTTTTCAAAACCAGAGGGTTGTTTTACATAAACATCTTCACCTATGAAGCCATTAAGAAAAGCACTCTTGACATCCATTTGATAGAGTTTGAATCCCCGGGATGTCGCAAAGGCAAGCAAAATCCTAATGGCCTCAAGGCGAGCAACAGGTGCAAAAGTTTCAGTAAAATCAATCCCTTCTAGTTGAGAAAAGCCCTGAGCTACAAGTCTAGCCTTGTTTCTAACTATAGTCCCATCCTCCCCTTGTTTGTTTTTGAAAATCCATTTTGTTCCAATGAAATGAACATTTGGTGGAGGATCAACTAAAGTCCAGACTTGGTTTCTTTCAAAATTTTCAAGTTCTTCATGCATGGCATTGATCCAACTAGAATCAGAAAGTGCATGGCTAACATCTAAGGGCTCGAAAGAAGCAACAAAAGCGGAATCAATGAAATGAGCATGAGAACGCGTTACCCTTTGATCAAGCTCACCAATGATCTGCTCGGGAGGATGCATCCTTTGAACATGATGTGGAGCCTCGCGGCGGGATGCAGTCTCCCCCTCAACTTGTGCGTTGGAGTGGTCCAAGATGACCGATGTTGAGGTAGTCGCTTCGGGACCTCGTGCCGAAGTAGTTGAAGCGGGGTCAGCTTCGGGGGTCGATGTCGAGGGTAGTAGGGGTTCGTCCTCGAATTCTCCGGGATCTTCTTCTTCAAATAAGGTCTGTTCCATGTCGTGTTCATTTGCCTGTTCAAAAGCAGAACTAACAGAGGGGGTTGATTCATCAAAAGTAACATCACATGACTCGATGACAGTGTTAGTTTCCAAGTTATAAACACGATAAGAATGACCATGTGTAGTATAGCCCAAAAAGATCCCGTCAGAAGATCGCGACTCAAATTTATCCAAGTTTCCACGTTTTAGGATAAAGCAGCGACAGCCAAAAACTCGAAGATGAGTAACCTTGGGCTGTATCCCAAAACGTAGCTCATAAGATGTCAAGTTTAAAATTGAGCGCAAGAAGATTCGGTTTGAGATGTAACAAGCAGTGTTCATGGCCTCAGCCCAGAATTTTCTAGGAGTCCTATGCTCATCAAGCATCGTCCTAGCCATCTCAACCAAAGTGCGGTTCTTCCTCTCAACAACACCGTTCTGTTGAGGAACCCGCGGAGCAGAGAATTGATGTTCTATGCCATGCTCCATGCAAAAGTCAACAAAGAGACTATTTTTGAACTCAGTGCCATTATCACTTCGAATGAATTTCAATGCACCTGGGAGTTCAGTGAAAAGTCTCAAAGCCAAGCTCCGAAAGTGTGAAAACACTTCATCCTTGCTGGCAAGAAAGAAGACCCAAGAGTAGCGAGAGAAATCGTCGACAACAACTAATACATACCACTTGCCGCCTAAAGAACTAACCCGAGAAGGGCCTACAGTGTCCATGTGGAGAAGTTCTCCGGGCTGTTCAGTCATCACTGTGGTGACTGGTGAATGTGAAGCGGCGATCATTTTACCATGTCGACAAGGAGCGCAAACTAAATTCTTCTCAAACTTGAGCTTGGGCAATCCTCGGATCAGGCCTAGGGCGCTCAGACGAGCGAGCAACTCAAAGCTCATATGCCCTAGTCTCCTATGCCATTTCCAAAGCTCAGAAGTCGAATGTGCAACAAGACAATGAGAAGAACCAGACGACTCTGAAAAATCAGCTCCAAAAACTCTCCCAACCCTAAAGATCTTACACACCACAACGCCATCAGAATTGAGCACTTGCGAAGTATTGCGATGGAATCGCACTTCGAAGCCCTCATCAAGCAACTGAGATACTGCCAGCAAATTGTATCCCAGGTTTTCAACCAAAGCAACATCTTTGAGAGTGAAGTTCGAGTTAATTCTTACCACACCTTTACCTTTCACTCTACTCCTTCGATTGTTTCCGAAGGTGATATGTTCCCTTTGCTTGGTTGTGGTGAGGCTGGAGAACCAAGCTGCATCTCCGGTCATGTGGCGTGAACAACCAGAGTCCATGATCCACGTGCCCTCCAAGCCTCGATCTGTCGCCTACACACGATAAGAATGTCTCGATCGCTTAGTGCTGGGGTGAGTGAAATAATGACGAGGCATCCAGCACTGAGTGACACGAGTAGTAGGCACAGTAAAAGCAGACGGTCTACGCACATAATAATCAGAATGATGCAAAGTGCGAGGTCTACCTACATGCTGTGAACGAACAACATGTGGAGGTCTCCTACTCTGACGAGGTACAAATCTGCTAGCCCGAGGTCTACCACCATATGGAACATGGTGAAGACCTCGAGGAGCAAAACCTCTCCGAGAAGTACGAGGAGCCTCAAAAGCAGGACGATAGTACATCTCAGACTCATGCATTCCTAAAGATGGGTAATGCATGTCCTGATAACTCATCGCCTGTGCGCGTCGCTCATCCTTGATGCGACGAAAACATAACCCAACCAAATGACCCGCCCGCTGACAATAAGAACAATGGAACACTCTCTTAGGGGCACTCTCATGGGTCACAGGAGCAACTCTCACAGGCTCCTTGGGTTTCTTCTGTGTGGTTTTCTTGAGAGGGATTTTCTTGGCAGGAGGTGTGGTTTTCTTTGGTGGATGGGTAGGCTTTTTGGCTGATGGGGTGTCCAACAGAGCTCTCTCTTTCTCTAGGGTGGTGGGAGAAGTAAAAACAGTTTTGGACATACTGTCTGAAGGTATCCTCTCAAAACCCAAACCTAGAGCTACCCCTGCTCTGTCAGCACACAACTTGGTCTTGGCCAAGAGCAAATCCATCCTACCCTTTCCCTCAGTGCATTTATTAACCACGGAAAGGAGGTATTCATTTTCTGACATGAGGTTCTCAGCTCGCTCTCTAACAGTGCATAGCTGGTCCTTAAGGGTGATGCAAGTGTCACAAGCAGGTTGCACATCCTTAGAACTACCAGCCTTCTCCAATCTAGCCTCCAAATCATGAACATGCTTATCACGTAAATTAATGCTTTCGCGTAATAAAGAGCAGTTCATGCATTCAATAATATCATGAGGTCTAGAATCCACATCCAAAAGCTGCTTCTGTGCAGTCTCAAGCTCAGAAAGAGTTTGGGCATGAACAGAACGCAACTGAGCAAGCTCACTCATGACAACAGTACATGACTCACATTCAGCATCATCAAATTTAGACTTAAGCATGGCATATTCAGTAGAAATAGTTTCTAGCCTAAGTCTAAGGTCTTTTCTTTCTCTAGCGGCTTGCACAAGTAATCTATCCTGACCAAGAACTACTTCATTCAGCTCATCTAATTTAATTAGTAGCTGGTCAGATGATAGGTTTACCTCAGATGAGTCAAGCTCATCGCCGCTGTGATCGCTGTCGGCCATGAAGCAAAGGCCGGTGAAGTCTCGTCCCTTCTTGTCCTTCTTGTCCTCCTTCCTTGGGGACTCCTCCTCCTCAGAGCTTGACTCCTCAGTTGAGGACGTGTCAATGTCGCTGAGAGCAGCAACAAAGGCTCTGGAAGCGGCCTTGGCTACTTTCTTAGCCATCTTGCCGCGCTTGCCCTTTACAAAAGGCTTCCTCTCCTTTTTGTGGTATTTGGGGCGCTCACTCTCATCTCTCTTCTTGAGCTTAGGGCAATTAGCCTTGATGTGAGAAGTGTCGCCACATTCATAGCAACCACTAAAACCACTTCTCCTCTGATCCCGTCTCTCATGATGAAAGCGGGTGAACCTTCGGGCAATGAGAGCAAGCTCATCATCATCTAGAGTATCCACCTGCTCCTTTGTGACGGAGACCAGGGAGGACAAAGCAAAACCATCTGCAAGAACACAAGTGCCAGATGTGCTTGGTTCTGCAGTGGTGCCACGGCTAGTGCTAGAAATCAATGCCAATGGCTGTGGCAAAGAGCTTCTGTGCACAGCAAGAGATGCCTTGGCAATCTCTGTGGACTTCAGCTTGCTAAAGAGTTCATCACAGGTCAAGGTGTAATAACCTGCGGACTCCTCAATCCTGGATATCTTTACTTCCCATATGCTACGGTCAAGAGCATAGAGAAGCTTGATAGCCCTATCGTGATCACTGTAAGCAAGCGTCCCGTTGGACCGCAAGTTACTCACTATCGCATCAAAGCGAGAAAACATGGCATCTATAGATTCACCAGGTGCCTGCACAAACAGCTGATACTGTTGGTTATATGTGCTTTGGCGCCTGGCCTTGATCTGAGTAGAGCCCTCATGAAAAACAGTGAGCGTTGTCCAAATTTCCCTAGCAGTCCTAAGGTGCTGCACCCTATCGAACTCACTTCTACTCAAACCGATGAACAGTATATTTCTTGCCTTGGAATTGGCATTATACTGATCCTTCTCAGTCTGAGAGGTGCGAGTCTCAGGGATGGAGTATTGTGAGTCCACAATCTCCCAAATTGCATTTCCTTGGCTTAACAAGTAAGCCTCCATGCGCACCTTCCAGTATGCAAAGTCTGTCCCATCGAATAGAGGAATTTTACTGCCTCTATCCATGTCGCCAACAGATCACAAAACCGGTTAAGGTCAACTGGTGATCTTAACCTGCTCTGATACCAATTGTTGGACCGGAAACGGCGACCAGAGGGGGGGGGGTGAATGGGAGCTTTTAAAATTTCAGGCTAAAAACAGCCTTCGGTTTCAATCCTGTCTTCTGCGGAACAGGCTTCGAACACAACCTTCGAAGGTCTGGTTCGGAGGTGCTTCGACAGCTCCGAACACAGGCTTCGTAGGAGCAAAATTTCGAAGCCAAGAAGACTTTGCTCAACTAACAACCCTCGAAAATCTACTCTGCTAAGTCAGTGCAGGCTCCGCACACAGGGTGCTTCGAGCAGGCTTCACACTTCACCCTTCGCAAGAGTGGACACCCTACTGAGGACTTCGACCAAGTACTTGGCAGCAGCAACTGGTGCTGGGCTTCGTACACGAAGGTCTAAATGCACACTAAAAGACTTCGCTAAGGGCTTTGACACGATAAGCAAAACGGGCTACGGTCAGGGCTTCGCTAGTAAGCAGCGAGGTCTTGCCTCCTGTTACACAGAGCGACAGCACGCTGAAAAAAACACACTTCGCACAAAACACCCTTCGCCTAGACAGGCTTTGGTGCACTAAAACAAGCGAGGTATGTAATGCGAGCTCAAGCAAAAAGCACAAAGAAGCAGGCTTCGCCACTTGAACAAGGAACACAATAAATTGAACTCTGGATGAATACAGCGAGGTATGTGACTACAGGAGCTCAACAGTAAATGCTCAAAGTGTTAAATGTTACCTACCGAGCCCCCATATTTATAGCCCACAGTTCACCCAAAGGAAATGACTACACTACCCCTAGGGTTTACATTGATTTTGACTCTACAGAACTAAGGGGTACAAAAGGTAGTCCACCTTTATTCTGGAGGCTTCTCTGTCAGCTTTGCAGAGGGGACAGTGTCAGCCTTTTACAGAACAGACAGTGTCAGCCTTTGCAGTCTTTGACCTTCTGGAATCCTCCCTTCGCACGCGAGGGTGCGGTAGCTTCGGTGAGAAGCCTGAAGCCAGATGGCCTTCGCTTCGCCGAAGATAGCCTTCGATACAGTGACGGTTTTGAGCCGAAGCCGTCAAAGCCCTTGGGCCTTCGCACCAACACCTCCGGAGTGGACCACCACGGCTTCGCAGCTACTCCCAGCTCGAACTCCGTCAGTCCGTGTACCGAAGCCATGCAAGCCAAAGCACCTCAAGTCAACCTTGCTCCGGAGCTAGCCTTGCTCCGAAGTCTTCCACCCTCCGAAGCCCCACCTTCGGAGTACCACCCTTCGAAGTCCCTCCTTCGTCCAAGGCCTCCGCATGAAGCATTCCATGAGCCCTTCGTCGCAGTGCCTCTCCCCGAGCACACTCCTCGACGAGCCTCACCTGGACCATGCCTTCGATGCGCCTCGACTTCTGAGACCTTCGTCGGGTACCTTCGAATGTCTCCCTCCAGAGCACACTTCGAAAGCCTTGCCTCCGCAGAGGACTTGATCCACCAACTCCGAAGTCACTCCATTCGGAGTACCTTCGAAGTGCCTCACCTCCGAGGACTTTGTCTCGGAGCACCTTCAGCCGGAGCCACGCTCCGCACTCTCTGCCTTCACCTGGCACGTCTCGACCCGAGGACCAACTCGGACCACCTTCACAGCCACCGTGACGAAGCTCCCCGCTCCCCTGGCATCAAGCCTCCCGCTTGACCCAGGTTCACCTGCTGCGAACCTTGTCCGTCGCCTCCGAAGTCCCTGCGCACCACAGACAAACAGACAAGTGTATCCAGTACTCCGGAGACCTCTCCGGGTTAGCACACTCCAGTACACACTCCGGTGTACCGCCCAAAGTACTGAAGCCCCTTCGGTACACACCTAGTCATCGTGTACTGTTGGACCCCTCCGACAAGCACACTCCGCTGCACAGCTGCAGCAAGCAAACACCGAACACCCTTCGGTAAAACCACCTCCGAACACACTTCGGAGGTACAACCTCCGAACCCCCTTCGGAGGTACCCTTCGAACAGAGGGTAAAATTCTGTCAATCACTCATCACAAACACTGAAACCAACCCTTGGTTTCTCACGGTCTGCTCTAAAATAACTATCATCATCAAGAGAGGGTAGCGATGCCAAATTAGCATTATCTGACACTGAAAGAATATGATTTTTCCTTCAAGATCGTAGAGATTATGAGAGATTAGTTTGTACTCAAGCTAAATGAAGAGATTTACATGTATCGACTTCCATACCTAGAGTGCCACTACCAAACATACATAGAGTCTTGGATTTTTTTGAAGTTTTCTAGTCAGGGGACAGTACATCCACGGTAGAGCATATTAGTCATTTCGAGTCAGATTTTTTCACTCTCCTTGTTAGGATCAACTTTCTCTTTGTTCTCTTCGCTCCAATCGAATTAGATCAAAGGATGGGCTGAATTGGAGAAGCAGTTCCACAATTACTTCTTCACATGGAGTTAGGAGATGAATTTGACAAACCTCAAAGCCATAAAGCAATGGAGAGATGAATCAATGCCAAAGTATATTTAGTGATTCCATGACATGAGAAGATGATGCTACAACCTTAGCTTAACCGATGCTTAGTTGGATGAGACAACATTTTATGGCCTTCTACCATCGATTAGGGAGTGGTTTTTCTCATATGAGTTCGATAACCTATCGCACTTGGCATAAATGGTAAGGGCATATGAAAGCCAATTTCAAGAGATGCGCAAAGAGAAAACATATAAGCGAGTAGCGCAGGTACAGTTCTATTTGTCGGGATCAGATCAAGAGGACTCTGATGGATAAGTCGTCCTTGTGGAATGGGCTAGATTAATGAAGGCGATAACTTCCCCATGGTTAAAAGAGCATAAATATGATTTGAACATTAACAAGGCAGATAAGATTTTTCATTTGTTATTGAAAGAGAAGGAGATCCAACTCCCTCCAAACCATGTGATTCCATCGGTGGAAAAGCTATAGAAGAGAAAGTAATGCAAATGGCACAATATGGGATCCCATAACACGAAAAAGTGCAAAGTTTTCCATCAATAGATCCAATCTACCATTGAGCAGTAGACGATAAAGTTTGATGAAGCGACAAAGCTGGTGAAGATTGACCGTAATCCCTTTCTGGTGAACATGGTGCATGTCAGCTTAAAGAGTTTTTATGTTGAAGAAATCTAAACTTTAATACACCATATCAAAACTCATCGGCAACAAGAAAGGGAGCAACATGCCACACTGTATGAGCGTGATGAAAAGGCTGATCCACATTTTGAGTGCACTTTCTTTTGTTTCTATAGGGAAAATAATATGAGGCTCCTGTATATCATAGATTTCCTAGAGTGCACTAAAAAGTTTGCAAGACGATGAATGCCCGAAGAAGCAGATTTCTGTAAAAATCGGCTAGGGTCACCGAATCAAGGAAAGGAGGTAACCGATCATTAGTATGTTCAAGACAAAGACATGTGGCAAAATGATAAAAACCTTGTACAGAAACCACGATGGTGCCCAGATGGATTAACACAGAGACAAAAAAGTAGGCTTCACCATTGGAGACATCAGGAGAAGTTGGTGCGAGAGTAGGAGGAATATTGATACAATAAACTCAAAGATAGGAAGGAGTGGCGCCAAACAACATAGTGAATATAGAGGAGAAGTCGATGGAGGTAAATATAGTTTTCATCTTGTTGGTGAATCATCTGTTAGTCCACCCAAGGGGTACTCGATGTGATGATTAAATACGTGTAAGGGAAGCACAACGCCTTCGAACCTGATGGTCAACTATATAAAACACGAGAGCCAATATTTATACTGGTTCTAGCTATTGTGGCTGCATCATGTGCTACAGTAAGGCTCATCAGTTGTTTCAACTAAAACCGATGGCTTATTATTGGTGCATTTTTGGTCACACTTTGACACACACGTGTCCTGGGAGATCTGCTTAACTCCAGTGGATGTCCTACGTTCTTAGAAAAAGAGGTTTCAAGGCGTGCCAATCAGTTTGACCCTGCAACTAATAAGGAAAAAAGAAAATATGATCAATAGCATAGCCTATCAGTTATCGAGCCGATGACCGCGATGAGGACGGAATAATCGTGGAGTATCATGCTGATCGGCCATAGGGCCAATACCATGGGTAAAGCAATCGGGTGAGCGTGCCATCAACAAATGAGATGTGCAGTTGACACATATAGGCCGATGAGCCCTTTTCAATGGCGAATAAAATGTGGCATTGAATTGAAGATAACCTATCGGCTTGTACTCCGAAAAAAATAAATAAAACATGCCAAATAACATGTCTATATCAAGAAAATCATCATAATAACTGGATCATACCTAACCAAGACAATAGGTAATCACGATGATCTTAATAATATATCTGTTGGACCGGAAATGGCGACTAGAGGGGGGGTGAATGGGAGCTTTTAAAAATTCGGGCTAAAACTTAGCCTTCTGTTCAGTTCTGTCTTCTGCGGAACAGGCTTCGAACACTACCTTCGAAGGTCTGGTTCGGAGGTACTCCGACACCTTCGAACACAGGCTTCGGAGGAGCAAAAGTTCGAAGCCAAGAAGACTTCGCTCCACTAACAACCCTCGAAAACCTACTCTGCTAAGTCAGTGCAGGCTCCGCACACAGGGTGCTTCGAGCAGACTTCGCACTTCACCCTTCGCAAGAGTGGGCAGCCCTCTGAGGACTTCGACCAAGTACTTGGCAACAGCAACTGGTGCTGGGCTTCGTACGCGAAGGTCTACACGCACACAAAACGGACTACGCTAAGGGCTTCGACACAGGAAGCAAAACGGGATACGACCAGGGCTTCGCTAGTAAGCAGCGAAGTCTTGCCTCATGTTACACAGAGCGACAGCACACTGAAAAACACACTTCGCGAGTAAAACACCCTTCGCCAAGACAGGCTTCGGTGAACTAAGACTAGCGAGGTATGCAAAGCGAGCTCAAGCAAAAGCATAAAGAAGCAGGGCTTCGCCGCTTGAACAAGGAACACAAAATGTATTGAACTCTGGATGAAAACCAGCGAGGTCTGTGTGTACAGGAGCTCAACAGTAAATGCTCAAAGTGTTAAATGTTACCTACCGAGCCCCCATATTTATAGCCCACGACTTCATCCTAAGGAAGTGACTACTTTACCCCTAGGGTTTACAAAAGATTTGACTCTACAGAACTAAGGGGTACAAAAGGTAGTCCACCTTTATTCTGGAGGCTTCTCTGTCAGCTGCAGAGGGGACAGTGTCAGCCTTTTTCAGAACAGACAGTGTCAGCCTTTACAGTGTTGACTTCTGGAACCTCCCTTCGCACCGGAGGGTGCGGTAGCTTCGGCGAGAAGCCTGCAGCCTGTTGGCCTTCGCTCTGCCGAAGAAGCCTTCGATACAGTGACGGTTTTGAGCCGAAGCCGTCAAAGCCCTTGGGCCTTCGCACCACCACCTCCGGAGTGGATCACCACGGCTTCGCAGCTACTCCCAGCTCGAACACCGTCCGTCCGTGTACCGAAGCCATGCATGGCCGAAGCACCACAAGTCATCCTCACTCCGAAGCCCCACCTTCGGAGTACCACCCTTCGAAGTCCCTCCTTCGTCCAAGGCCTCCGCATGAAGCATTCCATGAGCACTCCGTCGCAGTGCCTCTCCCCGAGCACACTCCTCGACGAGCCTCACCCGGACCATGCCTTCGATGCGCCTCGACTTCTGAGACCTTCGTCGGGCACCTTCGAGTGTCTCCCTCCGGAGCACACTTCGAACTCCTCGCCTCCGCAGAGGACTTGGTCCATCAACTCCGAAGTCACTCCATTCGGAGTACCTTCGAAGTGCCTCACCTCCGAGGACTTTGTCTCGGAGTACCTTCAGCCGGAGCCACGCTCCGCACTCTCTGCCTTCACCTGGCGCGTCTCGACCCGAGGACCGACCCGGACCACCTTCGCAGCCACCGTGACGGAGCTCCCCGCTCCCCTGGCATCAAGCCTCCCGCTTGACCCTGGTTCACCTGGCTCGAACCTTGTCCGTCGCCTCCGAAGTCCCTGCGCACCACCGACAAGCAAACAAGTGTATCCAGTACTCCGGAGACCTCTCCGGGTTAGCAACCTCCGGTACACACTCCGGTGTACCGCCCAAAGTACCGAAGCCATCGGTACGAACCCAGTCATCGTGTACTGCCGGACCCCTTCGACAGGTACACTCCGCTGCACAGCTGCAGCAAGCAAACACCTCCGAACACCCTTCGGAGAACCACCTCCGAAGCCCCTCCGGAGGTACCCTTCGAACAGAGGGTAAAATCCAGTCAATCACTCATCACAAAACACCGAAACCAACCCTTGGTTTCTCAATCTCCCCCTTGATGAGTGCATTGACAACCAAATCCAAAATAAGGAAAATTGAAAAATTTTCAGCACACAAGTGACCATAAAAACTCAGAAAAGAGCCAAAGCATGTCACTTGATAAAAGAATTTTTCTCCCCCTATGTAAAAGAGTAAAAGCCCCTTTGGCAAATCTCCCCTTGAAAAGACCTCCCCCTGAGTTAGGCAAATTTTTCTCCCCCTTTATGACAAAAATCTCTCCCCCTTTCGAAATTATGCCTTCTTGCGGCAGAGAACATAGCAAATCTCTCCGGAATTTCTCCCCCTTTGGCAATGCAAGCATCAAGGAGCATGTAAAAGATGCAAAGCTTCGAAATGAAATAAAATTGCAAAGACATATAATGCAAAAATATGCCAACAGTAACATCAATGATCATGTGCTCAGCTCAATTTAACATTGTGTGAAACAAGATGATGGCATGTGATTTTGTCATTTTGAAGTAAAAGCATCACCACTTAATCACAGCAGCTAGACATGTGAAGGCAAGGACTGCGCAAAGCTAACAAATTCTACCCTAGACAGACAAGTCTTGTTCAAAAGGAGCTGTTGAAAGCAAACTTGATGAGCAATTAAATTTGTTGTTCTTTTCTTAATGCCAGGGGTTATTTGTTTGTCCACCTTATACTTTCCAATCAGGCCAAGCCTAGGCATGAAAGCCATCTGAAGCTTAAGGCGGTGATTTTGGCATACACTACACTATCCCAGTTCAGACCAAAGTGCAATGGTAAGCAGTCTAGAATAGAGTAGTGCGACAAACAAACCCTCCTGGATCTTTTCATTTAAACCAGACAAATCATGAATTTTTGATTTTGATCTAGGTGAATTAAATATTTTGATGAATATCCATGAATAAAGAACACATTTTTCAAGTTGCAAATTTTTAGCATCCAAGGAACAGAGTCTTGCTGTCAAGTAGATAAAAGATAGCTAAAAGCAGTCCTGCCTAAACAAGCTAGATACAAGATTGTGCAGTGAGCAAGTTTTGATTTGTGAAAATAAAACATCATGCACAACCAATGTTCCAGACATATCTCATAGAGCTGAGCTGTCATGATTTCTTTGAATTAACAGCAGGCATATGATAGCAAAAGATGTAAATGCAATTTCACTCATAATGAGCATATGCAAGACAATTTAAAATCAGCTCCCCCTCACAAAATGCCGTAGGGATGACAAATACCAAGTTCCCCACGCAAGTAAGCAAATCGAGAAGCATCGAGGGGTTTTGTAAAAATGTCGGCAAGCTGGTGTTGGGTATCGACATATTGAAGTTCAATATCACCCTTCTCATTGTGATCTCTGAGAAAGTGATACCGTACATCAATGTGTTTGGTTCTGGAGTGCTGAACCGGGTTGTTTGCAATACAAATAGCACTAGTGTTATCACAGAAAAGTGGAACACTCTTAAAATCTAACCCGAAATCCCGCAAAGTGGAAACCATCCACAAAATCTGAGAGCAACAGCTAGCTGCAGTGTAACACCCCAAAAATTAAAAGGAATAAAATAAAAAGAAAATATTATTGAAATCATTTCTGAATTTATTAATAAAGAAAAAATCACAAAAGAACCCAAATAAAGCCAAACAGAGGGAAATATTCAAAATCTGGACTTGAAAATTTTATGAGATGAACTAGAGGCCAAGTTATAATTTTAGAAATTTTTACAAATTTTTATCAACAGTGATTCAACCCTTAATCAAATAAATGAATTACTGGAATTATTTTAAATCAGAAAAGAATTAAAAAGACTTAATGGGCCTCAACCCTGAATCCTCCCTCAGCCCGGCCCAACCCACTCGTGAGCCACTGACCAGAGGGTCCCGCCTGTCGGCGCTCACCTCCCCTCTCTCCTCCCGCCCGCGCCCCACCTGGCCCCACGCGTCAGCCTCTGTGCGCTCGCCTTCGCCCTCTGACGTGCGTGGCCCGCCTGTCGGCGCCGTTTATCTCGCACCCGCTCACTGACAGGTGGAGCCCACCTGTCAGGATCATCTTCTTCCCGGGGAAGGGATCCCCCTTTCCTTTTTCCGGCGATCTCCTTCGGATCCCTTGCCGCCGGCCGCCCAAATCCACCCGATCGCCCCCGGACTCCCTTCCTTGGATAACCTTGATCCCCTTCCGCCGAAAGATGACGCGGTTTCGCATTTTAGGAAGATTGGCCACGGGAATGGAACCCTCGCCGGAGAAGAAGGAAACCCTCGGTTTCCTTCCATCAGGCCACCGCCGGTGACCCTATAAATACCCCTCTGATCACCGCACTTCGACCACACCCTTAACGCCCAAGCCGAAGCACTCTCGAGCGCCCTGCTCCATTCTTCGGTTTCCTCCTCTGATCCAACTCCGGCGAGCCATCGCCGCCGATCCCGACCCCCACCGCCCCAACCGACGCCACCGTTGTGATCCCCAGACACCACCCGTCCTCGGTCGCCCCTCGGTTGGCCGTGGAACCCGCCGGAACACCGTCGCCGACGACCACCCGAGAAGACCTCGTCGTCTACCCTCGCCGTCGTCGCCGCTCGTTCCCCATCTTCGCCGTAGAAGGTATGATCATAACCCCCCTCACCTCCGCATTCCATTTTGGCCCTAGCTAGGCCCGTAGGCGCTCGCCGCCGCCGCTGCCACCACGCCCGAGGCCTCGCCGTCGCCGGAGACGAAGGGTACACGAGCCCTTAGCGCGTGCCGTGCCGGATCCCCTCTGAGCCGCACGATCCGGATCGGACGGCACCGATTAGATCCTGTGGGATCTAATCTGAGCCCTTGGATCTGGTCAAAGCGGTATCGCTCGCTCACGGCCGTCGATCGCAACTTAAAGCGCTGGAGCGATCTGGTGCGTCCACGCGTACCCCTTCGCTACGATATAATCTCAGCCGTCCATTTCCACTTAACCCACCCGCCTCGCATCTGACCGCTGGATCCAGATCCAACGGCCCAGATCGCTCGGGTCCACGCGCATAGTCACGGGTTCACGGTGAACCTGGTTCACCGTGGACCAGAGACTGATTTTAGTTTAAATAAAATTCCAGAAAAATTGTTTAAACTTCAAAAATTCATATCTTGCTCATTTTAACTCCAAATTTCACCATTCAAATTTTGTTAGAACCAGAATATTATTCTCTACACATTAATACAATAAAAACAGTATGTTTCTGTTACTTAAAATATTATTAATAAATAAATGAATAAAAATCCCTTAGGGTTGAAATTAAAAATACAGAAAATAAATAGGGAAAATTCTAAAACGTTAAACTTTACTGTTTTGAACAAAACCTTGAAATATTAAAAACATTACTTCACATAATAAAACCTACAAATGTGTATGTTTAATGTTGGGTGAATTTTCATCTGTTTATTGAATGAATTATTTATTTTTCCGTAACGAGAAGACTACGAGTTCGTCGAGGAGCAGGAGTTCTACCCCGAGGTTCCTCCATCCCCATTTGCTGAGCAAGGCAAGTCATCGATCACCCCTGTGGAAACAGTTGATCATTATTGAGCCCATGTTTTAATAACTTATCGCTATAACCCATAGGTTAATATTGCATTAGTCAAATATTCAAGCCTTACACTTATATTTATTAGATCCCCGTCCTTGTGTGCAAACCCAAGCCATGCTTATTGAGCCTCAACTCCTTGTCACTCTACTATAAAAATATTAGCTAGTGCCCAATGTACCGGCACAACTGCTATAGGTTAAAAAGAACGAGTCGTAGATAGCTGGATTCTGTATATGAATTTCCCTGTTATTCTCGTCTCTGGACTCTGTTGGAGTTGGCTAGGTTATAAGTATGGTGGGTTCCGGGTGCAAGCTCGGGCACTGGTTTGTCGCACCCGGGGCACTATAAGGACCGGTCTGCGGGATCTGTTGCAAAGCACTTCCGTACCAACCACAAGTCTAATGGGTAAGTCCTAACTGGAAGTATGGAATGCTCCGGCTTGATGCACCATAGAGGAGGGGGCAAGGGGCTAGCCTGCGGGCGACTTGTACCGACGAGGCTCAAGGGGGGGTATGGTGGGGCTCCGATGCGTCGGGACACCATATGAAACCCATAAGAGGGTGCTATTGAGTCGGGGAGGACTATATGGAAGGTTTTGGCACGAGTTCCCGTGTGATGGGTCATCTCGTTACACTTCGGTGTAGGTGATGAGTGCGTGCCTTGTGGGTACAGTGGTACATCTCTGATCAGAGTAATTTAATCTTTTCGAAAAGCCGAGCCCACGGTCAAGGGCGGGTTGTGTGACTACTCGCAGTTAGTTTACAATTGCTTGAATGTTCAAGTTATTCATGGCACGTAAGGACTGTTGAGCGAGGTGGGGCTGACTGTACCCCTCGAGTTAGAAGATGATGATACACATGCACATGTTTACTTTTCCGTACTAATAACTTGCTCACATTTAAAGCTTTACACATATGCTGCTTCCGCTAAATTAGCCAATATCTCCCTTGTTATTACCTTGCATTATATTTGCATTCGGTGGCTTGCTGAGTACATCTGTACTCACCCCGTTGACTTACAACATCAGAGCCAGTCTACTACGAGGAGGATGAAGGTCTGGAGTAGCGACCCAGTCAAGGCGAGACTGGAAGGAGGCGTTCATCTAGGACCCTTGTTTTATTAGTTTCTCTTCATCTTTAACCACTTTTGTATTAATGCGGTCTACGAACCGTGAATGATTGCTCGTATTGTACGTGGTCGTGTGATGAACGTCTTGTTTTATTGATTTTCTATGGAATTTCAATAAAGTCCTGATTTATTAAATCGGGGCGCGACAAGATGGTATCAGAGCCGACTTGACTGTAGGAAGCCAAACAGACCTGACCTTAGGACTTATATATATTCACTATATTTTACAAAAGATTACTTATCCTCTCATCTTCTAAGATTTTCACAAAAATTTTCTCTCTTTTGTAGATGCCGATCCGTACCATGAACGGGAACCTTCGTGACGAGGCCGGATTCATCCGCGAGCTACGCATGCTCGTCAGTTTCCTCGGCTTCGAGCAAGAGCCGATGTACCATGGAGTCTTCCCCGACGAGGAAGAAAGCTACTGCGAGGTCACCGTTGTCGTCCGGCCCTCCCCTCAGACAGCTCACACCTACCGCGGAGGAGGACCTACCTTCCTGGTGGCCAGTCAGCGCACCGCTCTCCAGGCACTTACCGAGCTCCGGATGATCTACGACAGCGAGCTCTACGACACGGACTTCCGCTTCGTACCTCTTCGCACCCCAGGGAGCCCACACAGTGTCTTCGTCAGCACCCTCTCCCAGCGTCATTCAGCGATCGGTCATACCATGCGCTTATTGGAGGCCATGGATGATCTCCACTACGAGGCGCTGCAGGACGCCAATGGACAGCGCGACACTATCAGTTTCTACCGCCATTCCTCCGAGGACCTGAACCGCGAGAACGGAGAGCTTCGTCGCCGCATCCAGCAGGGACACCGGTTGGCTGCCGAGGCAGAGGAGTTGCGGCGTCAGAATGAGCTTCTTCGACAGCGTGTCGCCACCAACCCGCACCTCCGCTACCAGATCGAGGAGTTGAAGAAGGACCTAGAGGAGATCGCACCACTTCCGCCTCGCCGGAAGAAACCCATCCAGACTCCCACAGTGAGGCCCAAGAGGATCTCCCGCAGTGCACCACCCGCCGGACCGTCCAGTTCCTCGACCCCACCCGTCTCTCACGAGCCCGAGATCGAGCCGTCCCCCGAGCTGCCTTAGACGTAGTATTAACGATTGATTGTTTATCTTTTTATTTTGATTGCTTGTATTTAGCATTCATGTCAAAATATAAGGCATGAATGAGGAAATTAATAAATGTAACCGCAAGAACGGTATTCTTTTGAAATAAATAAGTTCACCCAAAATAAATATGTGTACATTGGAAATTCCAGGATGACCAACACCCAGGGATCAGACGCTCCTCAGAACGGAGGGGAGAGTGGCAACCTGCCACAATGGGGAGCCACCGGGCAGAGGCAGGCCCCAATCGCCAACCACCCCACCGTGGCTGAAATGATGGCCACCCAAAACCAGCTGGTCTCAGCCCTCCTACACCAGATGCAGCAGCAGCAGCAGCAAATGCAAGAGCAGCAGGCTCACTTCTTCCGCCTCTATCAACAGCCCGAGCTGCCCCGACCCGCCACACCAGCTCCCGCTCCCGCAACTCAGCTCTCGGAGTTCCTCCGAGTCCGCCCACCGACCTTCTCGAGCACCACCAACCCCATGGAGGCTGGGGATTGGTTGCGGGCGATCGAGAAGAAACTCGATCTCCTGACCTGCACTGAGCAGGAGAGGGTGGCCTTCGCCACCCACCAGCTGCATGGTCCCGCCGCTGAGTGGTGGGACAACCACCGCGAGACTCTACCCGAGGGCCACGCCCACACTTGGGCAGAGTTCTCAGCTGCCTTCCGTGCCGCCCACATCCCCGACGGCATCGTGGCTCAGAAGCAACAGGAGTTTAGGGACCTGCAGCAGGGGAGCAGGTCCGTAACTGAATATCTGCACGAGTTCAACAGATTGGCCAGGTACGCACCTGAGGAGGTTCGTACGGATGCGGCCAGGCAGGCTAAGTTCCTCCGGGGACTGAAGGATGAGCTGTCCCTACAGCTTATCTCCGGAGACTTCGCCAACTTCCAGAAGTTGGTGAATAAGGCTATTATGCAGGAGACCCAGCAAAATAAGGTCGATTTGAAGAAGAAGCGCATGATTGCCTTTAGGCAGAATCAGGGCATGGCCCAAAGACCCCGCTTTGCTCCACCTCCACCAGCGCCACAGTACCACCCCCGGCCAGTGTATCGCCCGGCGCCGCCAGCTGCCAACGCCGGAACCAGTCAACCTCGCACCGCTCCAGTCGCACCGACCGCTCCAGTCGCCCCGGCCAAGAAGCCGGAGGTCTTGAGAGACAGGCATGGTAAGCCTGTGGTATGCTTCAACTGCCGCCAAGAGGGACACTACTCCCACCAGTGCCCCCACCCCAAGAGAGCTCAAGGAGTCACCTCCAACCCCGCCGTCCGCGCCAAAGTGAACCACGTCTCCGCCGAAGAAGCCCAGGCTGCACCAGAGATTGTCATGGGTAAGTTTATGGTTCATTCATCGCATGCAGTGGTATTATTTGACACCGGAGCTACCCACTCCTTTATATCAACTGCTTTTGTGGAAAATAATGCACTGGACATAAGTGAACTACCCAGGCCAGTACTAATAGCTACCCCGGGAAAGCAAACCCTCGCTTGTTCCTATAGTCCAAGGATATGGGTAGATATCCAAGGCACGATATTTTGGGCCGACCCCATTCTAATAGAATGTCAAGGTTTGGACCTCATTCTAGGGATGGATTGGCTAAATAAACACCAAGGTGTGATAGAATGTGCCCAGAGAAAAGTAACGGTGACTAATGAAGAAGGGATTATGGTCACATTCCAGATGCCCAGCATGAAGGCCGGAAAAACAAGACTACATCAGATTTCTTTGGAGGAGATACCAGTAGTCAGTGAATACCCAGATGTATTCCCAGAGGATCTACCAGGGATGCCACCTAAGAGGGACATCGAGTTCAGGATTGACTTGGTGCCCGGAACAACTCCTATTTATAAGCGACCATACCGGATGGCCGCCAACGAGTTAGCTGAGATGAAGCAACAGTTGGAAGATCTTGAAAGGAAAGGTTATATCAGACCAAGCACATCACCGTGGGGTGCTCCCGTCATCTTTGTCGAGAAGAAAGAAGACAAGGCAAAGCGTATGTGTGTGGATTATCGCGCCTTGAATGAGGTCACAATCAAGAATAAGTACCCGTTGCCTCGGATCGACGACCTTTTCGACCAGCTCAAAGGAGCCACGGTATTCTCGAAGATCGACCTACGGTCTGGTTACCACCAGCTAAGAATCCGAGAGGAAGACATACCCAAGACTGCCTTCACTACCCGTTATGGTTTATATGAGTGTACAGTTATGTCCTTTGGATTAACCAACGCCCCTGCATTCTTCATGAATATGATGAATAAGGTATTCATGGAATATCTGGACAAGTTCATCGTGGTCTTCATAGACGACATCCTTATTTATTCCAAGGACCAGAAGGAGCACGAGACTCACCTCCGGTTAACCCTAGGGAAGTTAAGGGAACACCAATTGTATGCCAAGTACAGTAAGTGCAAGTTTTGGACGGCAGAAGTAAAGTTCCTTGGACACATCATCTCTGCGCAAGGAATCGCAGTAGACCCTGCCACCGTAGAAGCAGTCACGGATTGGTTGCCACCCACGAACGTATCTGAGATACGAAGTTTTCTGGGATTGGCCGGATATTATCGAAGGTTCATTGAGAATTTTTCTAAGATAGCCAAGCCAATGACCAGATTGTTGCAGAAAGGAGAAAAGTTCGAATGGACTCCTGAATGCGAGGAAAGTTTCCGCACCCTCAAGACTCGTTTGGTGTCTGCACCTATACTGACCCTACCGGATATCCGCAAAGACTTCCATGTCTATTGCGACGCATCTCGCCAGGGATTGGGATGTGTTCTTATGCAAGATGGAAAAGTCATCTCTTATGCCTCCAGACAATTGAGACCCCATGAGTTGAATTATCCGACCCATGATTTGGAATTAGCCGCTGTAGTGCACGCCCTTAAGATTTGGAGGCACTATCTAGTTGGAAATCGCTGTGAGATCTTTACGGATCACAAGAGCTTGAAGTATATCTTCACACAGCCAGATCTGAACTTGAGGCAAAGACGATGGCTGGAATTGATTAAGGACTACGACCTAGGCATACACTACCACCCCGGAAAAGCAAATGTGGTAGCCGATGCCTTAAGTCGCAAAGGATATTGCACAGCCATGATGATTCAAGAACACGCACCCTTGTTATGTAAGGAGATGGAAAACTTAAATCTTGGATTGACCACCAGAGCATATCTAGCCACCTTGGAGACCCAACCGGTATTGTTTGAGCAGATTCGTGAAGCTCAGTCAGAGGACCCGGATATAGCTGCCATTAAGAAAAATATGAGACAAGGAAAGGCCCCCGGATTTTCAGAAGACGAGAATGGCACCATATGGTTTGGAACTCGGATATGTGTGCCGGATAAACCTGAAATAAAGACTCTTATCCTAAGAGAAGCCCACGAGACGTTGTACTCCATTCATCCCGGCAGTACCAAGATGTACCAAGATCTGAAGGAACGATATTGGTGGGTTAGCATGAAAAGAGAGATTGCCCAGTTCGTCGCCGAATGTGACACCTGCAGAAGAGTAAAAGCCGAACATCAGAGGCCTGCAGGATTGTTACAACCACTTAAAGTGCCGGAATGGAAGTGGGAAGAGATCGGTATGGATTTCATCACCGGACTCCCAAAGACCCAACTCGGGTATGATTCTATATGGGTGATCATTGATCGGCTTACAAAAGTAGCTCATTTCATAGCCGTCAAGACGACCTTTAGTGGCCCTAAGCTAGCAGAACTATATATGGCCCGGATAGTATGTCTTCATGGAGTGCCCAAGAGGATAGTATCTGACCGAGGAAGTCAGTTCACCTCTCGCTTTTGGAAGAACCTCCAAGAGGAGATGGGCACGAGATTAAATTTCAGTACCGCCTACCATCCTCAGACAGATGGGCAAACAGAAAGAGTAAATCAGATACTAGAGGATATGCTTCGGGCATGTGTTTTGGATTTTGGAGCCACTTGGGACAAGAGCTTGCCATATGCAGAATTTTCATACAACAATAGCTACCAAGCCAGTCTTCAGATGTCTCCTTTTGAAGCCCTATATGGACGTAAGTGCAGAACGCCTCTCCTTTGGGACCAAACTGGGGAATCCCAAGTATTCGGAACCGACATTCTCCGTGAAGCCGAAGAGAAAGTACGGATCATCAGAGACAGACTCAAAACGGCCCAATCGCGACAGAAGAGCTACGCCGACAATCGTCGTCGAGATCTAGCCTTTGAAGAAGGAGACCATGTATACCTTCGGGTTACACCTCTTCGTGGGACTCAACGGTTTAACATGAGAGGAAAGTTGGCCCCTCGATATGTTGGACCATTTCCCGTTATTCGACGCCAAGGCGAAGTCGCATATCAGTTGGAATTACCGCCCTCATTAGCTGGAGTGCATGACGTGTTTCATGTTTCTCAACTCAAGAAGTGTCTCCGCGTCCCCACGGAGCAAGTGGATCTTCAGCAGTTGGATGTCCAAGAGGATCTGACTTATGTGGAGAAACCAGTCAAGATATTGGAAGTCAAAGAAAGAACCACCAGGAGTCGAGTCATCCGCTTCTGCAAGGTGCAGTGGAGCAATCATCCAGTAGAGGAAGCCACCTGGGAAAAAGAAGATGAACTCAAAGCACAGCATCCTGAGCTATTCGAAGATTGATCCGAATCTCGAGGACGAGATTCTCTGTAAGGGGGATAGGATTGTAACACCCCAAAAATTAAAAGGAATAAAATAAAAAGAAAATATTATTGAAATCATTTCTGAATTTATTAATAAAGAAAAATCACAAAAGAACCCAAATAAAGCCAAACAGAGGGAAATATTCAAAATCTGGACTTGAAAATTTTATGAGATGAACTAGAGGCCAAGTTATAATTTTAGAAATTTTTACAAATTTTTATCAACAGTGATTCAACCCTTAATCAAATAAATGAATTACTGGAATTATTTTAAATCAGAAAAGAATTAAAAAGACTTAATGGGCCTCAACCCTGAATCCTCCCTCAGCCCGGCCCAACCCACTCGTGAGCCACTGACCAGAGGGTCCCGCCTGTCGGCGCTCACCTCCCCTCTCTCCTCCCGCCCGCGCCCCACCTGGCCCCACGCGTCAGCCTCTGTGCGCTCGCCTTCGCCCTCTGACGTGCGTGGCCCGCCTGTCGGCGCCGTTTATCTCGCACCCGCTCACTGACAGGTGGAGCCCACCTGTCAGGATCATCTTCTTCCCGGGGAAGGGATCCCCCTTTCCTTTTTCCGGCGATCTCCTTCGGATCCCTTGCCGCCGGCCGCCCAAATCCACCCGATCGCCCCCGGACTCCCTTCCTTGGATAACCTTGATCCCCTTCCGCCGAAAGATGACGCGGTTTCGCATTTTAGGAAGATTGGCCACGGGAATGGAACCCTCGCCGGAGAAGAAGGAAACCCTCGGTTTCCTTCCATCAGGCCACCGCCGGTGACCCTATAAATACCCCTCTGATCACCGCACTTCGACCACACCCTTAACGCCCAAGCCGAAGCACTCTCGAGCGCCCTGCTCCATTCTTCGGTTTCCTCCTCTGATCCAACTCCGGCGAGCCATCGCCGCCGATCCCGACCCCCACCGCCCCAACCGACGCCACCGTTGTGATCCCCAGACACCACCCGTCCTCGGTCGCCCCTCGGTTGGCCGTGGAACCCGCCGGAACACCGTCGCCGACGACCACCCGAGAAGACCTCGTCGTCTACCCTCGCCGTCGTCGCCGCTCGTTCCCCATCTTCGCCGTAGAAGGTATGATCATAACCCCCCTCACCTCCGCATTCCATTTTTGGCCCTAGCTAGGCCCGTAGGCGCTCGCCGCCGCCGCTGCCACCACGCCCGAGGCCTCGCCGTCGCCGGAGACGAAGGGTACACGAGCCCTTAGCGCGTGCCGTGCCGGATCCCCTCTGAGCCGCACGATCCGGATCGGACGGCACCGATTAGATCCTGTGGGATCTAATCTGAGCCCTTGGATCTGGTCAAAGCGGTATCGCTCGCTCACGGCCGTCGATCGCAACTTAAAGCGCTGGAGCGATCTGGTGCGTCCACGCGTACCCCTTCGCTACGATATAATCTCAGCCGTCCATTTCCACTTAACCCACCCGCCTCGCATCTGACCGCTGGATCCAGATCCAACGGCCCAGATCGCTCGGGTCCACGCGCATAGTCACGGGTTCACGGTGAACCTGGTTCACCGTGGACCAGAGACTGATTTTAGTTTAAATAAAATTCCAGAAAAATTGTTTAAACTTCAAAAATTCATATCTTGCTCATTTTAACTCCAAATTTCACCATTCAAATTTTGTTAGAACCAGAATATTATTCTCTACACATTAATACAATAAAAACAGTATGTTTCTGTTACTTAAAATATTATTAATAAATAAATGAATAAAAATCCCTTAGGGTTGAAATTAAAAATACAGAAAATAAATAGGGAAAATTCTAAAACGTTAAACTTTACTGTTTTGAACAAAACCTTGAAATATTAAAAACATTACTTCACATAATAAAACCTACAAATGTGTATGTTTAATGTTGGGTGAATTTTCATCTGTTTATTGAATGAATTATTTATTTTTCCGTAACGAGAAGACTACGAGTTCGTCGAGGAGCAGGAGTTCTACCCCGAGGTTCCTCCATCCCCATTTGCTGAGCAAGGCAAGTCATCGATCACCCCTGTGGAAACAGTTGATCATTATTGAGCCCATGTTTTAATAACTTATCGCTATAACCCATAGGTTAATATTGCATTAGTCAAATATTCAAGCCTTACACTTATATTTATTAGATCCCCGTCCTTGTGTGCAAACCCAAGCCATGCTTATTGAGCCTCAACTCCTTGTCACTCTACTATAAAAATATTAGCTAGTGCCCAATGTACCGGCACAACTGCTATAGGTTAAAAAGAACGAGTCGTAGATAGCTGGATTCTGTATATGAATTTCCCTGTTATTCTCGTCTCTGGACTCTGTTGGAGTTGGCTAGGTTATAAGTATGGTGGGTTCCGGGTGCAAGCTCGGGCACTGGTTTGTCGCACCCGGGGCACTATAAGGACCGGTCTGCGGGATCTGTTGCAAAGCACTTCCGTACCAACCACAAGTCTAATGGGTAAGTCCTAACTGGAAGTATGGAATGCTCCGGCTTGATGCACCATAGAGGAGGGGGCAAGGGGCTAGCCTGCGGGCGACTTGTACCGACGAGGCTCAAGGGGGGGTATGGTGGGGCTCCGATGCGTCGGGACACCATATGAAACCCATAAGAGGGTGCTATTGAGTCGGGGAGGACTATATGGAAGGTTTTGGCACGAGTTCCCGTGTGATGGGTCATCTCGTTACACTTCGGTGTAGGTGATGAGTGCGTGCCTTGTGGGTACAGTGGTACATCTCTGATCAGAGTAATTTAATCTTTTCGAAAAGCCGAGCCCACGGTCAAGGGCGGGTTGGGTGACTACTCGCAGTTAGTTTACAATTGCTTGAATGTTCAAGTTATTCATGGCACGTAAGGACTGTTGAGCGAGGTGGGGCTGACTGTACCCCTCGAGTTAGAAGATGATGATACACATGCACATGTTTACTTTTCCGTACTAATAACTTGCTCACATTTAAAGCTTTACACATATGCTGCTTCCGCTAAATTAGCCAATATCTCCCTTGTTATTACCTTGCATTATATTTGCATTCGGTGGCTTGCTGAGTACATCTGTACTCACCCCGTTGACTTACAACATCAGAGCCAGTCTACTACGAGGAGGATGAAGGTCTGGAGTAGCGACCCAGTCAAGGCGAGACTGGAAGGAGGCGTTCATCTAGGACCCTTGTTTTATTAGTTTCTCTTCATCTTTAACCACTTTTGTATTAATGCGGTCTACGAACCGTGAATGATTGCTCGTATTGTACGTGGTCGTGTGATGAACGTCTTGTTTTATTGATTTTCTATGGAATTTCAATAAAGTCCTGATTTATTAAATCGGGGCGCGACATGCAGCAACATATTCGGCCTCAGCCGTTGATTGTGCAACACTAGACTGTTTGCGGGAAGACCAGCAAACCAGAGACGTACCCAGAAAATGACAAGTACCAGAGGTACTCTTCCTATCAATTCTACACCCAGCAAAATCCGCATCTGAATAACCTCTAAGACATAAAGATGAAGACGATGAATACCATATGCCAAATTCAAGGGTGTGTTTGAGATACCTTAGAATGCGCTTAACCGCTTGGCGGTGCGAAGCTCGTGGTGAAGCCTGAAAACGAGCGCACAGACACACAGAGAAGTGTATGTCTGGCCTCGTAGCAGTCAAGTAGAGGAGGGAGCCGATCATGCTTCGGAACTCCTTCTGATCTACGGCTTCTCCATCTTCGTCAGGGTCCAATGCTACAGATGTAGCCATTGGAGTGGCGAGGGGCTTCGCATCGGACATGTCGAACTTCTTGAGCAGGTCCTTGGTGTACTTTGTCTGGTGGACAAAAGTAGCTTGTTTGCTTTGCTTGATTTGCAAACCAAGGAAAAAGGTGAGTTCACCCATCATCGACATTTCAAATTCCCTGCTCATGGTATCTGCAAACTCGGCAACTAAAGCATGAGAAGAGCCACCAAAGATGATATCATCCACATAAATCTGAACTAGAAGGAAATCTTTGCCATGCTTGAGAGTAAACAAAGTTTTATCAACAGAGCCCATCAAATACCCTCGCTCAAGCAGAAAAGACTTAAGTCTATCATACCAAGCCCGAGGGGCCTGCTTGAGTCCATAAAGAGCCTTATGAAGTTTAAGGACTTTATGTGGGTACTTGTGGTTTTCAAAACCAGGGGGTTGTTTTACATAAACATCTTCACCTATGAAGCCATTAAGAAAAGCACTTTTGACATCCATTTGATAGAGTTTGAATCCCCGGGATGTCGCAAAGGCAAGCAAAATCCTAATGGCCTCAAGGCGAGCAACAGGTGCAAAAGTTTCTGTAAAGTCAATCCCTTCTAGTTGAGAAAAGCCCTGAGCTACAAGTCTAGCCTTGTTTCTAACAATTGTCCCATCCTCCCCTTGTTTATTTTTGAAAATCCATTTTGTTCCAATGAAATGAACATTTGGTGGAGGATCAACTAAAGTCCAGACTTGGTTTCTTTCAAAATTCTCAAGCTCTTCATGCATGGCATTGATCCAACTAGAATCAGAAAGTGCATGACTAACATCTAAGGGCTCGAAAGAAGCAACAAAAGCAGCATTAGTGAAATGGGCATGAGAACGAGTTACCCTTTGATCAAGCTCACCAATGATCTGCTCGGGAGGGTGCATCCTTTGGACATGATGTGGAGCCTCGCGGCGGGATGCAGTCTCCCCCTCAACTTGTGCGTTGGAGTGGTCCAAGATGACCGATGTTGAGGTAGTCGCTTCGGGACCTCGTGCCGAAGTAGTTGAAGCGGGGTCAGCTTCGGGGGTTGACGTCGAGGGTAGTAGGGGTTCATCCTCGAATTCTTCGGGATCTTCGTCTTCGAATAAGGTCTGTTCCATGTCGTGTTCATTTGCCTGTTCAAAAGCAGAACTAACAGAGGGGGTTGATTCATCAAAAGTCACATCACATGACTCGATGACAGTGTTAGTTTCCAAGTTATAAACACGATAGGAATGACCATGAGTAGTATAACCCAAAAAGATCCCGTCAGAAGATCGCGACTCAAATTTATCCAAATTTCCACGCTTTAGGATGAAACAGCGACAGCCAAAAACTCGAAGATGAGTAACCTTGGGCTGTCTCCCAAAACGTAGCTCATAAGATGTCAAGTTTAAAATTGAGCACAAGAAAATTCGGTTTGAGATGTAACACGCAGTGTTCATGGCCTCAGCCCAAAATTTTCTAGGAGTCCTATGCTCATCAAGCATCGTCCTAGCCATCTCAACCAAAGTGCGGTTTTTCCTCTCAACAACACCGTTTTGTTGAGGAACCCGCGGAGCAGAGAATTGATGTTCTATGCCATGCTCCATGCAAAAGTCAACAAAGAGACTATTTTTGAACTCGGTGCCATTATCGCTTCGAATGAATTTTAATGCACCAGGGAGTTCAGTGAAAAGTCTCAAAGCCAAGCTCCGAAAGTGTGAAAACACTTCATCCTTGCTGGCAAGAAAGAAGACCCAAGAGTAGCGTGAGAAATCGTCGACAACAACTAATACATACCACTTGCCGCCTAAAGAACTAACCCGAGAAGGGCCTACAGTGTCCATGTGGAGAAGTTCTCCGGGCTGTTCAGTCATCACTGTGGTGACTGGCGAATGCGAAGCGGCAATCATTTTTCCGTGTCGACATGGAGCGCAAACTAAATTCTTCTCAAACTTGAGCTTGGGCAATCCTCGGATCAAACCTAGGGCGCTCAAACGAGCGAGCAACTCAAAGCTCATATGCCCTAGTCTCCTATGCCACTTCCAAAGCTCAGAAGTCGAATGTGCAACAAGACAATGAGAAGAACCAGATGACTCTGAAAAATCAGCTCCAAAAACTCTCCCGACCCTAAAGATCTTACACACCACAACGCCATCAGAATTGAGCACTTGCGAAGTATTGCGATGAAATCGCACTTCGAAGCCCTCATCAAGCAACTGAGATACAGACAGCAAATTGTATCCCAGGTTCTCAACCAAAGCAACATCTTCGAGAGTGAAGTTTGAATTAATTCTTACCACACCTTTACCTTTCACTCTACTCCTTCGATTGTTTCCGAAGGTGATATGTTCCCTTTGCTTGGTTGTGGTGAGGCTGGAGAACCAAGCTGCATCTCCGGTCATGTGGCGCGAACAACCGGAGTCCATGATCCACGTGCCCTCCAAGCCTCGACCTGTCGCCTACACATGATAAGAATGTCTCGATCGCTCAGTGCTGGGGTGAGTAAAATAATGACGGGGCATCCAGCACTGAGTGACACGAGTAGTAGGCACAGTAAAAGCAGACGGTCTACGCACATAATAATCAGAATGATGCAAAGTGCGAGGTCTACCTACATGCTGTGAACGAACAACATGTCGAGGTCTCCTACTCTGACGAGGTACAAAGCTACTCGCCCGAGGTCTACCACCATATGGAATATGGTGAACACCTCGGGGAGCAAAACCTCTCCGAGAAGCACGAGGAGCCTCGAAAACAGGACGAGAGTAATACTCAGACTCATGCATACCTAAAGATGGGTAATGCATGTCCTGATAGCTCATCGCCTGAGCACGTCGCTCATCCTTGATGCGGCGGAAACAGAAACCAATCAAATGACCCGCCCGCTGACAATAAGAACAATGAAACACTATCCTGAGGGCACTCTCATGGGTCATAGGAGCAACTCTCACAGGCTCCTTGGGTTTCTTCACAGTGGTTTTCTTGGGAGGATTTTTCTTGGCAGGAGGAGTGGTTTTCTTTGGTGGATGGGTAGGCTTTTTGGCTGATGGGGTGTCTAACAGAGCTCTCTCTTTCTCTAGGGTGGTGGGAGAGGTAAAAACAGTTTTGGTCTTACTGTCTGAAGCTATCCTCTCAAAACCCAAACCTAGAGCTACCCCGGCTCTGTCAGCACACAACTTGGTCTTGGCCAAGAGCAAATCCATCCTACCCTTCCCCTCAGTGCATTTGTTTACCACAGAAAGAAGGTATTCATTTTCTGACATGAGGTTCTCAGCTCGCTCTCTAACAGTGCCTAGCTGGTCCTTAAGGGTAATGCAAGTGTCACACACAGGCTGCACATCCTTAGAACTACCGGCCCTCTCCAATCTAGCCTCCAAATCATGAACATGCTTATCACGTAAATTAATGCTATCGCGTAATAAAGAGCAGTTCATGCAATCAATAACATCATGAGGCCTAGAATCCACCTCCAAAAGCTGCTTCTGAGCAGTCTCAAGCTCAGAAAGAGTTTGAGCATGAACAGAACGCAACTGAGCAAGCTCACTCATGACAACAGAACAGGACTCACATTCAGCATCATCAAACTTAGACTTAAGCATGGCATATTCAGTAGAAATATTTTCTAGCCTAAGTCTAAGGTCTTTTCTTTCTCTAGCAGCTTGCACAAGTAATCTATCCTGACCTAGCACTACTTCATTCAGCTCATCTAATTTGATTAGTAGCTGGTCAGATGATAGGTTTACCTCAGATGAGTCAAGCTCATCGCCGCTGTGATCGCTGTCGGCCATAAAGCAAAGGCCGGTGAAGTCACGTCCCTTCTTGTCCTTCTTGTCCTCCTTCCTTGGGGACTCCTCCTCCTCAGAGCTCGACTCCTCAGTTGAGGATGTGTCGATGTCGCTGAGAGCAGCAACAAAAGCTCTGGAAGCGGCCTTGGCTACTTTCTTAGCCATCTTGCCGCGCTTGCCCTTCACAAAGGGCTTCCTCTCCTTTTTGTGGTATTTGGGGCGGTCACTCTCATCTCTCTTCTTGATCTTGGGGCAATTTGCCTTAATATGAGAGGTGTCGCCACATTCATAGCAACCACTAAAACCACTTCTCCTCTGATCCCGTCTCTCATGATGAAAGCGGGTGAACCTCCGGGCAATGAGAGCAAGCTCATCATCAGCTAGAGTATCCACCTACTCCTTTGTGACGGAGACCAGGGAGGACAAAGCAAAACCATCTGCAAGAACACAAGTGCCTGATGTGCTTGGTTCTGCAGTGGTGCCACGGCTAGTGCTAGAAACCAATGCCAATGGCTGTGGCAAAGAGCTTCTGTGCACTGCAAGAGATGCCTTGGCAATCTCTGTGGACTTCAGCTTGCCAAAGAGTTCGTCACAGGTCAATGTGTCATAGCCTGCGGACTCCTCAATGCTGGATATCTTCACTTCCCATATGCTACGATCAAGAGCATAGAGAAGCTTGATATCCCTATCGTGATCACTGTAAGCAAGCGTCCCGTTGGATCGCAAGTTACTCACTATCGCGTCAAAGCGAGAAAACATGGCATCTACAGATTCACCAGGTGCCTGCACAAATAGCTGATACTGTTGATTGTAGGTGCTTTGGCGCCTGGCCTTAATCTGAGCAGAGCCCTCATGAAAGACAGTGAGTGTTGTCCAAATCTCCCTAGCAGTCCTAAGGTGCTGCACCCTATCAAACTCACTCCGACTCAAACCAATGAACAGTATGTTCCTTGCCTTCGAGTTGGCAATATACTGATCTTTATCAGTTTGAGTGGTGCGGGTATCAGGGATGGAGTATTGTGAGTCCACAATCTCCCAAATTGCATTTCCTTGGCTTAACAGGTAAGCCTCCATGCGCACCTTCCAGTATGCAAAATCTGTCCCATCGAACAGAGGAATTTTACTGCCTCTATCCATGTCGCCTAAAGATCACAAAACCGGTTAAGGTCAACTGGTGATCTTAACCTTGCTCTGATACCAATTGTTGGACCGGAAATGGCGACCAGAGGGGGGGTGAATGGGAGCTTTTAAAAATTCGGGCTAAAACTTAGCCTTCTGTTCAGTTCTGTCTTCTGCGGAACAGGCTTCGAACACTACCTTCGAAGGTCTGGTTCGGAGGTACTCCGACACCTTCGAACACAGGCTTCGGAGGAGCAAAAGTTCGAAGCCAAGAAGACTTCGCTCCACTAACAACCCTCGAAAACCTACTCTGCTAAGTCAGTGCAGGCTCCGCACACAGGGTGCTTCGAGCAGACTTCGCACTTCACCCTTCGCAAGAGTGGGCAGCCCTCTGAGGACTTCGACCAAGTACTTGGCAACAGCAACTGGTGCTGGGCTTCGTACGCGAAGGTCTACACGCACACAAAACGGACTACGCTAAGGGCTTCGACACAGGAAGCAAAACGGGATACGACCAGGGCTTCGCTAGTAAGCAGCGAAGTCTTGCCTCATGTTACACAGAGCGACAGCACACTGAAAAACACACTTCGCGAGTAAAACACCCTTCGCCAAGACAGGCTTCGGTGAACTAAGACTAGCGAGGTATGCAAAGCGAGCTCAAGCAAAAGCATAAAGAAGCAGGGCTTCGCCGCTTGAACAAGGAACACAAAATGTATTGAACTCTGGATGAAAACCAGCGAGGTCTGTGTGTACATGAGCTCAACAGTAAATGCTCAAAGTGTTAAATGTTACCTACCGAGCCCCCATATTTATAGCCCACGGCTTCATCCTAAGGAAGTGACTACTTTACCCCTAGGGTTTACAAAAGATTTGACTCTACAGAACTAAGGGGTACAAAAGGTAGTCCACCTTTATTCTAGAGGCTTCTCTGTCAGCTGCAGAGGGGACAGTGTCAGCCTTTTTCAGAACAGACAGTGTCAGCCTTTACAGTGTTGACTTCTGGAACCTCCCTTCGCACCGGAGGGTGCGGTAGCTTCGGCGAGAAGCCTGCAGCCTGTTGGCCTTCGCTCTGCCGAAGAAGCCTTCGATACAGTGACGGTTTTGAGCCGAAGCCGTCAAAGCCCTTGGGCCTTCGCACCACCACCTCCGGAGTGGATCACCACGGCTTCGCAGCTACTCCCAGCTCGAACACCGTCCGTCCGTGTACCGAAGCCATGCATGGCCGAAGCACCACAAGTCATCCTCACTCCGAAGCCCCACCTTCGGAGTACCACCCTTCGAAGTCCCTCCTTCGTCCAAGGCCTCCGCATGAAGCATTCCATGAGCACTCCGTCGCAGTGCCTCTCCCCGAGCACACTCCTCGACGAGCCTCACCCGGACCATGCCTTCGATGCGCCTCGACTTCTGAGACCTTCGTCGGGCACCTTCGAGTGTCTCCCTCCGGAGCACACTTCGAACTCCTCGCCTCCGCAGAGGACTTGGTCCATCAACTCCGAAGTCACTCCATTCGGAGTACCTTCGAAGTGCCTCACCTCCGAGGACTTTGTCTCGGAGTACCTTCAGCCGGAGCCACGCTTCGCACTCTCTGCCTTCACCTGGCGCGTCTCGACCCGAGGACCGACCCGGACCACCTTCGCAGCCACCGTGACGGAGCTCCCCGCTCCCCTGGCATCAAGCCTCCCGCTTGACCCTGGTTCACCTGGCTCGAACCTTGTCCGTCGCCTCCGAAGTCCCTGCGCACCACCGACAAGCAAACAAGTGTATCCAGTACTCCGGAGACCTCTCCGGGTTAGCAACCTCCGGTACACACTCCGGTGTACCGCCCAAAGTACCGAAGCCATCGGTACGAACCCAGTCATCGTGTACTGCCGGACCCCATCGACAGGTACACTCCGCTGCACAGCTGCAGCAAGCAAACACCTCCGAACACCCTTCGGAGAACCACCTCCGAAGCCCCTCCGGAGGTACCCTTCGAACAGAGGGTAAAATCCAGTCAATCACTCATCACAAAACACCGAAACCAACCCTTGGTTTCTCAATATCAAAGTATCGGGCATGCTTTATTTAGATGAACGGTATACATCATGAAAAAGATATAATAGCAAGATATGTCGGACTCAACCGATGAAGCCTCAAACTATCACACCAACATCACATCAATCTAAGCAATCAATCTGATGTAGCCTTAGACCTAGCCAATACACCGCGAAACCGGCGACTGTACTGTTTCGATGTTCACCTCAAGATATCTATATGATGCAGCCGTTAGGATACTGACCTAGTCAATACGGTCATCAGCGGTGGCGGGACTCGCCTCTTCATCGAAGATTTGAACGATGCAACCCAGCTCCGATTGTCGAATCCCGCCGGGATAAACCTTTGAAAGCCAAGGGTGGCGATGCGCCAAGTAGTTGTTTGATAGAGATGTCTTTTCTAATCTCACAAAGGGGTACATATTTATAGTCCAGAGACTTGCCATCCAAGTATTCTATCTTAACCGATTTTGGATAATCTTCATCTTCTTCATCATCGGCTCCTCCATATCAGTCCAGTGTTGTAACAGACGAACTTCATTGACTATCTTTGACCAGACTCTTCTTGACTTTTGTATACCGTATGACTTCCTTGGTGGGCCCTAGGCTTTACTAAATCTTGGTGTCAACACATGTCCCCCAGTTTCGGAGTATTAAGTGGTTGCTAATGCTTCAAAATTAACAATCATCATTATCCCTACCGCCACGTCTCCTCAAACGTCTATCCACATGATCCTTCACTTTGATTGCGACCCGAAACCCTTCATCTTCTAGTACTTTTATAACTTCACCCAGGGTTCTAGCTTCATAATTTTATTGGGGTTCCCGAGGTAAAAATTTTTGATTTGTCTGCTAGCGTAGCCTCCCCATATACCAATAGTGGTATCAGAGCCTACATGCATAGTGTTCGATCTGGATCAATCACGTATGTAGATACATGGTGAAAATAGATTAGATATATTCTTCTATTCTTCTATATATTGAATTTTTTGAAATCCTGAGGCGTCAGATCGGAGGTTCTGATCCCGAATTAAATTCGAGATAGTGAGGGCAAAACGTATGTTTCGATACCACATCAGAAGTTCCGATCTACCGAGACTAGAAATCCCAAGCCTGTTAAGCTAGAATTTTTAGGTCTAGAAATTGGTCTCTTGTAGATTCCTAGCCTAACTTTGTTTTGCAGATAATATTGTGACTGGTATGGCCTTGAGGAAAATGTATGAGATGCATTGCATGTAATTAACATGGCCTACGCGCCATGATTATTTACAGCCGAAGGTTGTTCACTGATTGTACGCACAACCTATAGGTCGACCTTTGATGCTTTTACTCATGTAACTGCTGCAGTTGCTATTATTTATAATAGACTAGTATAAGTTCATGGAGGCCAAAAGCAGAAATGATGGGAGCCATGGAGATGTAGATCACCATGTGAAGAGGGTCATACTAAGTCACAATCAATGTTTCGTGCGTGATATGACCACGCCATCAACCAACATGTTATAACCTCTCATACCAATAACACCACTCAAGTATCACCAACGTCAACACCAGCCCAAGCCTTTGATGGCCCGATCACACATAATCGAGCAATGAATCTACAACAAGACATGAATGTGCTGGTTTATAAAGATCAATTTAATATTAATGAGAGTTGTATATTGTCTAAGTCGCCCACATTGTTATTACTTAGGTTCACCAAAGAGGGATACAAGAACACACAAGGCGAAGATTACAGGGAAGAACCAAACTTACAAATCACATTACTTTTTACTCCTATAGGATATTGAGGTGAATGAACACTTTTTGGAAAGCTTATCAAGTCTATTTTGCAATGACACAAGCGCTGACCAGTTTGGAAGTATCATCATTGAGATCCCACCATATTTGTGAAGACTAGTAAGAAGATTGACAGTCTACCAAATGTTCAACATCCCATGCAAAACTGTATTAATGTACATAATATTTCGTTGCACATAATGCACATGGTGTGAAATCCTATCAAGTCACAATTCCAATGAAATCAACCGCACATTGTTTAGATTTCTGATGATGGAGTTATGATAAAAACATTAAAGACTGCGTAGAAGAGCAATAGCCACGCGGAAACCACTTGGCAACCACTATTTTGAGGAGACCATTCAAATGGTTTGTCTGTTCATTTCCATTTCAGCCTCATACCTATCTAGGAGGGATGTTCCTAGTATAAATATCCATGTACTCCTAAGGAAAAGGGAGACTTTTGATAATTGATAAATAGAACCCCTTTGTTTAGCCGAGTGCTAACAAACTTGAGAGTAATCTATACCCCTTTGCTCTTGTGATTTCATCCATGGGATTACAGAAGCGGCAGCGTCATCCGCTCCCCAATTGGTGCTCCTACTCCATTCAAGGTTAGACTTGATTGATTATAGGCTCTGTTGATTGGTTCTTGAGAGTGTGGTTAGGCGAATCCTCGATTCAGGTTGCCGGTTAAAGACGGTGGTTGGCTTCGAGTTTTATTTGCTAGGTTGCACTAGTTATCGCTGCTTGCAGCAAGTTATCCAACTGTTCTATAGCAATTTATCTGGTGATTGATCGTTTGTCATGAATATTGGGACATCATGTTGTATCATATGGTATCAGAGCTTTCGTTACCACAGTAGGATTCTTTACCCTTATCTACATATATTTTTTTCTTAATCCTATCCACCAAAAAGCCAAAAAATTGTGAGTCTTTTTTTATGATCTATTTATCTAGTGAGTATTGTTAAGTTTCAATCTATCTGATTCTTTGTTTAGTTGCTGATCATATCATCATTGGTGTGTCGTTTTGTCCCTTTCATATCCCACAAAAAAATAGTAACCCGATTATATCCTTTGAATCTATCTTTTATCCTGTCAAAATAGCAATTGAAATATTTGGTTCTATCCTTCATTTGTGCAAGTATTATATCTGATCTTGTTTAGTATCATGCAAAAAAACAGAGTAAAAAAATAGAAGAAAGAAAGTTGCAAAAAAAAGTGTTGGAAAGAAAGAAGAACTATGAGAGTGCTATTCTTCTATCGGTAAAATTTCGCTTGAGTGTGTGTTGCTTCGGTTACGTCATTCATATCTAAAGATTAGCACTAGGCATTAGATCTCTAGTTTGGATTGCTACTTACTTTTACAACAACTAGAATTCAAATTGCTCCTTGTGCATCTTTTCTCACCGTGCTCCACAAACAAGCCATTGTATAACTGAATAGCAGTCTTGTATTCGCTTAACCATCACTCTTTTTACCACGACACAAATTACCTTTGTAATCTGCAGGGAATTCATAAGAGCTTTGGTCGGTAATAGAAGGTGAGGTTGTGGGAGCTACCAAAATTTTATAATCTACAAATACCTATTGTTTGTATTTGAGCTAACCTTACACAAGAAGATGAAAGATATTGAGGACGAAAATTGTGTTACTATAGAACAATTAAATGAACTCCGGCAAAGCATAGAAGAGAGGCAAGACCGATTGACTCAAGATCTTCGAGCTCTTATAGTTAAAATCAGAGGACGTCATCAACCTCTTTATGGTGCAAGCAACCATGATGAAAATGGATAAAATAGTGTTGGAGGACCTGCTGCTAGAAGAGAACAAGAAAGAAGGAACCGAGGTGCTACACATGGTAGAGGAAGAGAACGAGGTCGAAAAAATAATTACAATGATGAATTTGAAGATACAGATGGAGATAATTTTTCCCAAAATCCTTTTAGTCGCCGACGTCATAGAGGAGGAAACCATGAGGAGTGGTTTGGCAAACTGAAATTTACCATGCCAAAATTTGAAGGACGATATGATCCTAAAGCTTACTTCACTTCGGAGTTAAAAGTGAATAAGATATTTCACTTGCATAATTATTTAGAGGAAAAGACATTATCCATGGCATGCCTTCAGTTTGATGGTGAAGGATATGACCAAGAAAATTTCGTGGATCAGAAGTTCTGATATGTTGTACTGGAAGTTTCGATTATTAGTTGGTCTCGATATAGAGAGCAAATGTTGCTTCGGATGTTCCGATATGGTATCAAAAGTTCCGACGAGCCAGAAGTGCTGATTCAGAATCGAAGAATTTTCTACTGATCAGAAGTTCCGATATGGTATCAGAAGTTTTGAGGTGGGTGATAACATATTAGATTTGTTGCATGTCGTACTGTATCGGGCAACCTAAAATACCTTATCGGAAGTTCTGATCCAAGATTGGAAGTTTCGATGTGGGCAAACAGATTGGATATGTTATGGTTTTGAGGACTTCAAGATACACACGACTAGAGTGTACACAACCCTATAAAAGGAGATGAGGAGGACTTCTTGGAACCAAGGAATAAGCCTGGATTAGACCTAGCCACCAAAGAGTCCTCTCCTTCCTTTCTTGATATCAATCATTCAGGTCGAGGATCCCTGTCTCTCACGTGCGGTGCCATCACACTCCTGTGGGAGATTCTCCATCCCTTTACGTGTGAACTCTGTGGAGGCATTACTCCAATAGCGACGCTCGTGGAAATCTACATACGAACGACTACATCGTCTTCATCGATCGGACCAGCGAAGGATGACAAGGACAAAGCGAGGATAAGCTTGACGCGCTACTTTGACATCTTCTTCCGCTGCACCTAGTGTGTCTCATGCTAGAAGGTACTGATCCATTATCTCGCAGGCGCATGAGTCTTGGGCTTAGGGCCTAAATTTTGAATTTGACGACTAGCGTAGCTCCCCAATTCTCTCACAGTGGTATCAGAGCCTATGTGCGTAGTGTTACATATGGATCCCTCATGTATGGAGATATATGGTGGAAAAACAGATTAGATTTGTTTCTGTCCGCGGTAAATCAGAAGTTCTGATGGCGGATTGGAAGTTCCAATGGTGATCGGATGTTCTGATATCGAATAATGATTCGATACAGAAGGAAATTGTTGCGTCTAGGATTCTGATATTCATCAGAAGTTCCGATGCTAGATCGGAAGTTCCAACCCGCGCGAATTTGAAAACCGAGCCTGTTGACCATAAATCAGAATTTCCCGAATCGAGTCACTTGTAGATTGTTTGCCTAACTTTGTTTTGCAAAGAATAATGTGACTGACATGGCCTTGGATAAATGTGATGTATGAGATGCATGCAATGAATGTAAATTAAATATGGCCTACGTGTCATGGTTATTTACAGTCCAAGGCTGATGTAAAATTTATTGCGGCTTGCATGCCGTTTCTGCGGTGCTTCGGACCATGTAATTAGTATAGACTATGCAAGACGGACTAGTACTCTTCATGGAGGCCAGGAGCACTCACTCATTGACAAAAGCCATGGAGATGGAGATCGCCATGTGAAGAAGGCCATGCTATGTCACAGTTAATATGATTGCATGTGATGCTTTCTTATGTTCCTATTATTCTATTCTTGAATGTTTCGTGTGCGCTAGGGACGTTACGATACTAGAATAGTTTTTCCTCAAAAAAAATAAGTATTGATGCTCTTCCCAATAGTTGCACCCACCAAGGTTCGTGCTCATCGATAGTGGGTCTGCCAAAGCAGGGTGCTATCTTTTATCTCGGCTTGTTGGGGCAGAAGTCGAACTTTTGCACGCATAGTATTGGTTCACTTGTCAAGGCTATCAAAATGGTTTTGGGCCTTGGAGCATAGGAGTTGGGGTCAAGAATTGAATGCTTCTCCAAAGACAAGAGTCACATACGATGTGATTAGCAAGGTGTTGCTTACCTATGTCAAATAGCTTCTTGCAGTGATGGCAAAGCTCACTAGGACATAGCGTGACCATGGATCTTGCACCACTATTAGTCATTAGAGGGAATGTGACTTGTTTTAAAATAGTGTAACATCTTTTATTGGATAGAAGATAAACATTGCATAGTGCTAGATCTTGCGTTTAATGTTTTTTACATCATGGAGCCTACTACTTCTACTATTAAGAGCACTCCAATTTTTAATTTGTGATCTATACTTGAACATGAGAAATTATCTTAAACAAACATTATGGATTGGTATCAAAATTTGAGAATTATTCTTAAACGAGAGAAAAATGATAATGTTCTTGTGGAGCCTCACCCTGATGAACTAGGGGATGATGATTCTGCAGCAGACAAGCATGCTTATGAGAAGCATGCTAGTTATTTCGTGGATGTCAACTGCCCGATGCTTGGTTGGATGTCCTCTGAGTTTTAGAAACAATATGAGGTACGTGATGCTTATAATATGATCGTAGGTCTTAAGGGCATGTAGATACAATGTGTCTAAATGCTTGTTTGGTAGCAGGCTGGTAAAAGGGAGCCTAGTGAGCCCTCACGTGATCAAGATGATTGGTTGTGTAGAGACTCTCGAGAGACTAGGCACTCCACTGGATCCGTACCTAGCTATTGATGTCATTGTCCAATCGCTCCAACTGAGCTTTGAGTCGTTCATCATGAATTATAATATGGTTGGACTGGAGAAGTCACTAGCTGAGTTGCATGGGATGCTTAAAACTGCTGAGGAGAGTATCAGGAAGTCTCCTAATCAAGTGATGATGGTTCGGAAGGAGGGCAAGAAGAGGAGGAGGAAAAAGGCTAAGACTACAGATTCGATCTCAAGTACGAAGTCTAAACCGACTAGAAAGTCCAAGTCTTATCCTACCAACTCTGATGTGTGCCACCATTGCCACAAGCCTGGGCATTGGAAGCGCAATTGCAAGGTGTACCTGGAAGAGCATAAGAACAAGAAGGGAAGTGGGCCTTCCACTTCAGGTATTAATGTTATTGAAATTAATCTTGCTACTCGTCCAAATGATTCATCGGTATTTGATACCAGATCAATGATTCATACTTGCAAATCATTGTAGGGGATGAGTAGAGTAAGAAAGTATGCAAGTGGTGAGCTAGATATCCGCGTCGGGAATGGTGCAAAGGTTGTAGCATTGGAGTTAAATAATTGTTATTTCATTCCTACCTTAGGCAAAAACATTATCTCTTCTTCATGTTTATAGGAAGATGGTTTTGAATTCGTAATAAAGAACAAGAGTTGTTCAATATTTTCGAATGGCATGCTCTATGGTGTTTGTCCATTAGTGAATGGATTGTATATTCCGAGTCTTGATGATTCACACGTTTATAACATTAGTACTAAGAAACAATGACTCAATGATTTGAATCCTACCTACGTTTGACATTGTCATTTAGGTCATATAAATGAGAAGCGCGTGCGGGAGCTCCATAGTGATGGACTTCTGGAGTCATTGGATCCGAGTTGGTGTCCATGCGAGTTAACCAAGTTTGGAACTTGGTTGATCCAACCGATGGTGTAAAAACTATTGAGTGTAAATGGATATTCAAGAAAAAGATAGACGTTGATGGAAATTTTCATATCTATAAGGCACGATTGGTGGCGAAAGGTTTCAGATAGATTCAAGGTGTTGAATATGATGAAACATTTTTGCCCGTTGCTATGCTTAATTCTATTCGGATCATCCTAGCTATTACCGCATTTTATGATTATGAGATATGGCAAATGGATGTCAAGATGGCTAGCGCTTTCCTGAATGGAAACCTAAGTGAGGATGTGTACATGACACAACTTTAAGGTCTTGACAGTCTAGGAAATGCTGAGAAAGATTGCAAGTTACTAAAGTCCATTTATGGATGGAAGCAAGCTTCTCGTAGTTGGAATCTTCACTTTGATGAGGTAGTCCAAGGGTTTGGCTTCATCAAGAATGAAGAAGAACCTTGTGTTTACAAGAAGGCTAATGGGAGCTCACTTGTGTTTCTAGTCATATATGTGGATGACATATTGTTGATCGGAAACGACGTTCCCTTGTTGAATGCTGTCAAGACTTCACTGAAAAATAGTTTTTTGATGAAAGATCTTGGAGAGGCAGCATACATTCTTGGCATAACGATCTATAGAAATAGATCAAAATGGTTAATTGGATAAAACAAAAGTATGTACATTGACAAGGTTATGAAGCGGTTCAAAATGTAGAATTCTAACAAGGGTTTTCTACAAATGTCACATGGTATTTCTCTTAGTAAGACTCAGTGTGATGCGACACCTGATGAGCTAGAGAAGATGAATGTGATCCTGTATGCCTCTGCAATTGGATCCATCATGTATGCCATGCTATGTACATGCCCAAATGTGTCATATGCTCTAAGTGTTACGAGCAGGTACCAATCAAACCTGAGTGAAAGTCACTGGGCTGTAGTAAAGTGTATCCTCAAGTACTTGAGAAGGACTGAGGAAATGTTCCTAGTATATGGTGGTGAAGAGGAGTTCGTTGTAAGTTGTTACACGGATGCTAGCTTTCAGACCGATAAAGATGATTCTCGATCGCAATCTGGCTTTGTGTTCTGCCTTAATGGAGGTGTAGTGAGTTGGAAGAGTTCCAAGCAAGAGACGATGGCTGATTCTATAATAGAAGATGAGTATATCATGGCTTCAGAAGCTGCAAAGGAGGCCGTTTGGATCAGAAAGTTTGTTTCTAAGCTGGGTGTTGTTCGTAGTGCGTCCAATCTAGTGGACCTCTATTTTAATAATAGTGGTGCCATTGCACAAGCCAAGGAGCCTAGATTGCACTAGAAATCCAAACATATACTTCGGTGGTATCACCTGATCCGCGAGATCATTGCGAGGAGTGATGTGAAGATGTGCAAGGTGCACACGGATTTGAACATGGCAGATCCATTGATGAAGCATATTCCACAGCCCATGAATGAGGCGCATATGAGCTCCATGGGTATTAGATACTTGATGAGTGAGTCATGTGTTTGTGGAAGATGCTAGTAGAGTCTATGCTAATGTATGAGGATAATTGTTATCTTGTTCCTTGAATAAATATCATTTGCATTTAATTAATGAGTCTGACTTATTATGTGAAACTATTTACTTTATGACGATGTTATTCAAAAGGGTCCCTAATCTTGTCATCATTTGGGATAGTAATAGTACATGTATTAGCACATCTGATTGATTGAAGATTGTGTTTCACAGATCATAGACATAGAGATGTCAAATCAGTGATGTGGACACATGTTGGTGAACATGCTATTGGATATACCAACTTGAAGTACTGTTGGGATTGTTATTGTAATGTGCCAACAGTTGTCATCTCAAATGGTGTACCTGTAGAGTCTTTGGACATGAGATCGTCACTTGATTCCAGAATGCATAGTGACACACTTAGATGCTTCCTAACGCTATTTCTTAATAGGGTAGTAATAAGGGTTGTTTTCAGGTGTGTTGTGAAACACGTCTTGGGATGTGAGCTGTCAAGATGGAATTTACCCCTCCTAATAATGGGAGAGTCGTCTATGGGCCCCTCGAGGTATTGGATTGGAAAAGTGCATGGCCATGCCACTATGACTAAGGAGTTTGTCATGATTTTAATCCGATACTTGATCGAGTGAAATGTCAAGCTAAACAGCAAGGGTGGCAAGTATCTCTCCTTGAGCTTGACTGACAGCATGTGGTAAAGGGGCTATTGCTTGAGTATATCAAGGTTCATGAAAATTTGATTTTATACGCTTTCGGGGGTCAATATGTGATGTTAGGTAACACTATTGATCAGTAAGTCGAAAACGGTTTCCAGTGAATAGCCATTAGTGTATGAACCTACAGGTCACACACTTAAGGGGATGGAATAAAAACATGCGAAGAATTGGTTCTTGTGCAAGTGGGAGATTGAAGGATATGCCCAAGAAAATTCCGTGGATCGGAAGTTCTGATCGGTAGTATCGGAAGTTCTGATTATTATCTGGTCTCAATATAGGGAGAAATTGTTGCTTCGGAAGTTCCGAGGTGGGCAATAACAGATTGCATCTATTGCGTGTCATACTGTATCGGGAGACCTAAAATACCTTATCGGAAGTTCTAATCCAGGATCGGAAGTTCTAACATGGGAAAACAGATTGGATCTGTTACATTTCTGAGGACTTCAAGATAGACATGACCAGGGGTACTCAGTCCTATAAAAGGAGAGCAAGAGGATGTCTTGGCACCAAGGAATAAGCCTAGATTAGACCTTTCACAAAAGAGTCATCTCCTTCCTTTCTTGATCTCAATCGTTGAGGTCAAGGATTCCCGTTTCTCACGTGCGGTGCTAGCACGCTGCCGTGGGAGGTTCTCCATCCCTGTACATGTGGACTCTAAATACGAATGACTACGTCATCTTCATCGATCGGATCGGTAAATGACGACAAGGATGAAGTGAGTACAGGCTTGATGCGCTACTCCGACATCTTCTTCCGCTGCACCTAGCACGTCTTGTGTTAGAAGGTACCAATCCATGATCTCGCATTCGCATGAGTCTTGGGCTTAGGGTGTAAATATTGAATTTTCCGGCTAGCGTAGATCCCATATTCCCCCACAGATTGATATGCCTTGATTTTGTGGGAGAAACTCTTCCATGATCGAGAAGAATATGGATAAAATCCTATTGCAACATGGGTCGAGATGAAGCGAGAAATAAGAACTCGTTTTGTGCCGAAGCACTATTAGCGTTATCTTTTTGATAAATTATAGAATCTGAAGCAAGGAAGTTTCTCTGTTGAGGAGTATTATAAAGAGATGGAGAAGGCTATGATTATAGCTAATGTGTATGAATATGAAGATCAAACTATTGAATGTTTTATGGCTAGATTACATCACAATATCCAACGCATTGTTGAGTTTCGGCCATACCGTCATCTTATTGATTTGGTACATCAAGCAACCAAAGCTTAATGACAATTGCAGCAAGATGCTAAGAACAACAAGCCCTTGTCATATGGTATGAGGACTATGGTGGGAGGAGGTAAATCAATCTCGAGGTTTAATGTTGCACCCTCATCGGTGAAAAACTCAAGTGAAGATGTACGTTCTAATGTGTAGGATGTTAAGGGGAAGAATGCTACCACAAGCATGAGCTCTAAACCATCCACCTCCACCACTACTATTGGCGTAAAAGATTACGATAATAGGTTTAAAGAACTAAAGTGTTTAACAAATGAAGTGTTTGTTAAGAAAACTATTCCAAGCCTCCGAGAAGGATAATAGCTTGAGATAGTTCGAAGTGTGTATTGAATATCTGAGTATTCGATACCCTTTACAGAGTGAAGAGTGGTATTTATAGACCGAATACATAGGGAAAAGACTTCTTTACCCTCTAATTACAACCGACTAAGAAGATATTGTTTAATATTCTTCATAGGGTTAAAAGAGTAAAAGTATAGTCTAATCAGTAAGAAGATAGATCTTCCATCCTTGCTGGCAGTATCCCTTAAGGTGAAGAGGCTTCGGGAGGCTCCATCATGCCGAAGTCTCGACAGAGGCCTCCGCTGTAGAGGGCTTCGAATACTGTGAAGTCTTGATGATATACGCCTCTTCGGAGATAAAGCTCTGGACTCTATCTCTTCTTCTTGTACTAATATGGAAGTTTCTTTGACTTCTGGAGGATGAAATATTTTCCCCCAATAGTAGCCCCTTGAATACTTCTCTCTGAATGGCCTATGCAGTGAAGAGGGCAATATACGCAAGAAATAATTTCATGCTTAGAATTTAGAAAGGAGCTTGAAAAACTTTACCATCCTTAGAAACATTCGGATGTAAAAAGTCTTCAGACCAAATTCTGTGTGGAGACATTCACAAAGATGGCTTCGGAAACATATTCCTTGCAGAGCCAATATAGCTGTTAGTCTTCAGAGCCGTTAGACTCAGAAATAGAGTCGTTACTCTCTGAGAAGGCTATCAATCACTCCGTCTCCATCAATTGTAACTTTTCATGAAATGTTCCTTCAAGTTATGATGGCGTCGAAACCGTAACAGGGCAACCAAATGGCGCACTGTAACTTATAGTACAAAGAATTTCCAGCGCTATAAATAGGAAAGTAAAAGTGAACTTCGAATACTTTACCAATTGTTTTCTCACATCACCTTTTTTCTTCCTGAGCGCACATTCTCAAAGACTCTTTTTCTCCGATGGCGAAGACTAGTCACAAACTCCTCGTTCCTGCTTTGACCTTGGCTCGGTAGCAAGCGATGGCAGTGGCTGTGGCGGCAGGGCCTTTAGATAATCCTCATCCAGCCGGTGTTCATGACCTCCGTCCAGCGTCTGCCAAGTATAAGGACCAATCGTATAGCTTGGGGTGTCATCTTGCTTGAAGAAGTCGATGGCTACAGTAGTCGTGGGAAGGATAGGGCCCGGAATAATGGTGCATCAGCGTGGGGAGGAGGTGATCCCGGCTCCACACGCCGGAGTGGTGGTGGTATTCGAGGCTTTCTTTGAAGCTGGATTGGGACTCCCGGCGGTGGATTTCCTAACCGAGGTACTGAGACTGTTTCATGTCACCCTGCCTCAACTTTCCCCTAATGCGATTGCTCATCTGGCTATCTTCGAATGGGCAATGCGAGCCGAATGGTGCACTGGGAGGGTAGAGATCTTCATAGCCCTTCACAGAGCTTCATGCCAGCTGAAGACCTTTACTAGACTCGGAGGGGAGAAGATGGTGGTTGCCTTTGAGAGCATCAACTTTCAACTCCGTGACGAGTTCCAGGATCGGTTCCCAATGAAGGACATCAATGACAGATGGTAGTCCGACTAGATTCTTCGTTGGTTCTACGCTGAGGTAGGGACGGATTGTGCCTTAGCGAGGCCCTTGGAGGATATCTTTCACCGTAGGGAGGTGGAGGTCCATCCAGACCAAAGCTAGCTTCAGGTCTATCTTGGACTGTTGAACTCCGTGAGTCGTGGCATGAGCATGCGTGACTTGGCAGAGGAGTTCATTGGGCTTTCAGTTCCTCCTCTAATGGCCGCCTGGCCGATCAACTTCGAAGCAAACCTGGAGGGGGGACTTCGGGAAATTCCTTCGAGCTCCGCAGGTAAGCTCTTCGCATATCTTTCATCAAGGTGTTACGCACACAATATCGATTTTATCAAAATTACTTAATCAAATGATATCTTATCTTTCAGCTTCGCGTGTGACTTTGACTCTGGAACAAATTGTCCGGGCTACTGAGAAGTTCCTCGGAGCCCCTACGCCCGTAGAAAAGGTGCGAAGGGTAAAACTGGTTGGGACTTGGTAGCAGTTCAATCGAGTATGGAGCGTACTCAGAGTTTAGCACCCAACCTTCCAGATTGGTCTGCTCTGGACCAAGCTCCGAAGAAGAGGAAAGCTAAGGCGGGGTCTTCGGGATCGGTGAAGATGCTTTCAAAGAAGGTGGTCCGCAAGCCGAAAGCTCTTACCCCTTCGATGTCACCTATCTTGTCGTCAGAGCAATCCGAAGAGGAAGACGACGTAGAAGTGCATAGGGTGGAGGAGTTTGAAGCTCTTCTTGTTGTAGACAAAGGGTCTCGGATGGGAACCGAGGCCTCTATTCAAGACGGCGCAGTGGCGGCACTGATGGTTGAAGACAATCCCGAGCAGGTGGAGACGATCACCCCTGCTATGGGGGAAGGCAGAGTGGAGACTAAAGGGGCTCAAGTCCTAGCTGTAGAAGTCTTGACTCTAGACAAAGTGATAGCTACTATGGTTGAAGAAATCTCTACAGTTGTTCCTTCAGTTCGATCTCCGAAGTCCGAAGAGGACTTTAGTCAGATGTTTGAACCTCCAAGCAGTCCGGTGATCATCCAGAAACAAGATGTCGTAGGTAAGCCTTAGCTGAACACATTCCTTTTTTCTTTACCTACACCACTTAAATAATATCATATACCTTTGGTTTCACAGAATCAGCTCCAGCGGAGGTGACTCTTGCTGCAGAGCTGGTCCCGGAGCCTAAGGTAGCTTCGGTGTCATCATCAGCTACAGCGCAAGAGGTGGCTCTAGTAACGGAGGTAGCTCCGAAGGAGGCGACGGGCCTTAGAAAGAGTAAAGGCAAAGGTTGGCCCATGCCTGATCCCGCTCTAGGGTGGACTCCATCTGAGTCTATAGACGGAGGCCAATCAACAGAGGCCTCCAAGGATGCTTCATGTTGGGGGAATATGTTTCCCCTAAATAGGGGCCAAATGACGTCAGCCTCTGACAGCCTTCGGCCCGGAGCCCGACACTGTCGAAGCCTGTTTTCTCCCCAAGAACCACTACTACAAACTGTCACTGTAGTGGCGTTGGGCAAAACCACTGTAGTGGCGAGCCATTAGATGCCCGCCACTAGAGTTGCTGGTGCTGACGGCAGCACCAGCGCCCGCCACTATTGCTGGTAAAGTAGTGGCGGTCGGTGATGACGTCAGCCCGGACCGCCACTAATGTACCAATAGCAGTGGCGGGCGCTGGTGCTGCCCACCGCTGCTAAGATGGCCGCCACTAAAGTAATGATGACATCACTTGCGACCGCCACTACTATTCTAGCTATAAATGCGCAGCGTCTTCCTCCCCGAGCTCTACTGGAGTTCGCATTTAATTTTGTCCGTACAATGGCGACAAAAATCTAGATAAAGAGGGGGGAGGCTTTGTTTTCGTTTCTTTTGAAGGATTTCATTCTAGGAGGTAATCCATGCCGAATCTCACATTTATTTTGTATTTAATCATGTATACAATGAGTTATTAGCGTTTTTCTAATTTAGGGTTTGTGAATAGAAATTTTCAAATAATCTTCCATTTACGGTGTTACCTTCTCCCAAATGAACAAATATGACCCTCCTCACAATTATTCATCACTTGTATATTGATTTACGTCATTTTAATCTCTTTTTTAATTTGATTTATGATTATAGATCTAGAGTTATGTTGTTTGGAGAGAGAGAGAAACCAATATAGTTAATTTATTTAATAATTTTTTCTGCTTAATAAGTAGTTTTAATTAAAGCATTGAGGATTTTTAATTAATGTTGTTATGAGCGATAATAAATCAATATATTTTCAATTTGTAAATTACTAAAATTAACAATAATGATTTTATTAATATTTTTTCAAATAATATATGTTTTAGATGGAGCACAGGTCCTGGATGTACTCATCCAACGACGGAGATGTGGTGGCATATTTTAACAGAGTAACTGAATTTACTGAAGCTGCCGCACAATATGCTTCCCGTCAGAGTGAAGAGGCAATATATTGTCCTTGTAAAGTTTGTAAAAACGAAGCGATGTATCCGTGTTCTGATCGTGAAACCATACGATTTCACTTGTTGAAAAATGGTTTCGTGAATAACTATTATATATGGACGAAACACGGTGAGATGGGCCAAAATCCTCCTGAAGATTCTGATGTGCCGCAAGATGCTCATCAACATAGAAGAGGTTGTGATCATACATCCGACATAACACATGATGATGTTGATCAACATGATGATGATGACGCCTTTGATGTGGAGGAACTGATGCGAAATGTTGCGCCTGAGGTGTTGTTGCAGAGAACTACAACCAAAGGATACGATAACTTTGAAGCACTTGACAAAGCATCAAAAAACCTTCTTTACGAGGAACGCCACGGATGCGATAAGCAGTATACTGTGTTGTACACAATTCTTGAGCTTATGAAACTGAAGGCCAGCAATGGATGGTCTGACACCAGTTTTTCAGATCTTTTACAACTCCTAAAAAAGGTTTTGCCAAAACCCAATGGTTTACCATCTGATACGTACCAAGCAAAGAAGATGATTTGTCCGTTGACTTTGGGCGTTCAGAAGATTCATGCATGCCCGAACCACTGTATCCTATATCGAAAAGAGTATGGATTGTTAGAGAGATGTCCGCAGTGCAACGCGAGTCGATACAAACGTCCAAATGACTGTGCGGAGGACTACAATGACCACCAGAAGAAGAATAATAAGAGGTTGCAGAAGAGGAATAAAAATATTATTGAAGACCATCCTGGAAAAAAGATGGAGAGGAAAGTTCCGGCCTTAGTAATGTGGTACCTACCGGTGATTGATCGCTTGAAACGTATGTTCTCTAATCCTAGAGATGCTGAACTATTAATCTGGCATTTCGCTGGGCGAAAGAAGGACGGAAAACTTCGGCACCCTGCGGATGCTAGGCAGTGGAAATCATTTGACTTGGCCCATCCAGATTTCTCGGACGATCCTAGAAATATCAGGATGGGACTTAGCACGGATGGAATGAATCCCTTCGGTGAGATGAGGAACCCACATAGTACGTGGCCAGTCTTTCTATGCTTGTTCAACATTCCATCATGGTTGTGCCATAAAAGAAAATACCTTATGCTCACTACTCTAATTTCTGGTCCAAAACAACCTGGCAATGACATTGATATCTTTCTAGAACCTTTGATGGAGGATATGAAACGTCTATGGGAACATGGTGTCTGTGTGTGGGATGAGCACAAGAAAGAGCACTTCAATCTAAGAGCCATAATCTTTTGCACCATAGCTGACAACCCAGGACGCATGTCCCTAACAGGACAGGTTAAAGGAAAGACAGCATGTGTAGTGTGTGTGGACCAGACAGAATCTATGCATCTTCCATCATTCGTTAAGACGATATATATGCGACACCGCAGATTTTTACCAAAAAACCACAAATATCGAAGAAATAGGAACCATTTCGACGGTACAATCGAGCTTGGACAGCCTCCACGAAATCGAGATGGCAAATTTCTATTCGAAATGGTCGATTTTGCCCGCCGCTACAGTGTCGCTTTGTAGTAGTGTAACTGTTCCCGAGTCTCAAGGTTTGTGACGGAGTTTGCAGGGGCGAAGCCCCAGGGTCCCGACGAAGCCCTTCGAAGCGAGGTCCTTCGGAGCCTCCGGGGCAAAGCCCTCGAGATCTCTTGAAGACCGCCAGAAGCTAAGTCTCAGGCTAACTTCGAAGCTAGCCTCCGGGCCTTCTTCGGAGTTAGCCTTCGAGCCCTGTTCGGAGGGTCCAGCTCGGAAGCCCCTTTTCGGAGGGTCCAGCTCGGAAGCCCCTGTTCGGAGGGTCCAGCTCGGAGGCCCCGGTTCGGAGGCCCCGGTTCGGAGGCCCCGGTTCGGAGGGCCCGGTTCGGAGGCCCCCAGTTCGGAGGGTCTAGCTCGGAGGCCCCCAGTTCGGAGGGTCCAACTCGGAAGCCCCTGTTTGGAGGGTCCAGCTCGGAGGCCCCGGTTCGGAGGCCCCGGTTCGGAGGCCCACAGTTCGGAGGGCCCAGTTCGGAGCCCCAGTTCGGAGCCCCAGTTCGGAGCTCCGGCCCTGCTCCGAACCCTGGAGATATTTACGCCCCGCTGCAGTACAGAAGCCGTACCAGGGTTCGAAGGCTGCAAGGGGCTTCGCTCACCCGTATGAGGACTTCGTTCGCACTGATGAAGAGATCCGTGGGGTTCAAGTGGCTAAGTTGGGCCACCAAGTCCCCTGCCTCCGCAGCAGCACAAGCCTCGCGGAAGCCGTTGATCGCCGTCTCCGTCACGCCCCCCCTCGGCTTGAAGGGGTGAACCACCTCCTCTGCCGCGTTCACCTGCGCGGGCTTCGGCATGGCGGGGCTCAAGCCCACCACGTCGACATTCTCGTCGCTTTGAGGGTCCTCCCCGCCATGGCCTCCGCCGCCTCCGTCTTCGGACGAAGTACTTTCGGACTCTGAATCGCTGCCACTGCTGCCGCTGCTGCCCGAAGCTTCCGCGGGCTTCGCCTCGGCGGGCTTCGATCCGGCTTCGCCGGCCGGCTTCGCCACGGTGGGCCTCGCATCAGCTTCATCCTCTGCAGAAAAGCCAAGTCAAGATCCGTATATTGAAGAAAGCATGATTAAAGAGTTTACCTTCGTCAGAGATCTCTTCGAAGGAAGGAGGGGCTAGGTGTGCCCTCCAATCCCTTCGCTGCGAAGCTGACGCATCAACCTTCGCCCCCGAAGTTGTTGCCGCCAGGGCACCTGCGGCCTTCTTGGCGGCGGGAGTAAGCGCGTCAGCCTTCGCCGCCGAAGGCTTCGCCGCCAGGGGCTTCGCCGCCTTCTTGAGGGTCGGAGTAGTTGCGGGCTTCGCTGCAACCTCTCCCGGGTTAGGGACTTCGGCCGCGGGGACCTCCGGCCGAGGCCCCGAAGCATCCGGTTCATCGTATTCCCCCCTCTTCCTCTTGGCTCCGGCCGATGAGGTAGTAAGGTGGGCGAAGTCTGGCAGAGCAGGGATCCCCTCGAGGTCGAGCGCGGTCCATACTCTGTTCCAGCGCTCCCAGGACCCCACTAGTGTGAGGCGCTGGGCCTGCTCCTCGAGGGTCGGAGTCCCAACGACTCGGTCCGCCGCCGCGATGGCCTCCTCCAGAGCCCTCAGTTCGAGGTGGGCTTCATGAAAGGTTTGAGTCAGAAGTGAAAATCTACGGAGTATAAAAGGTGAAGAGATTGCGAAGCCTTACAGAAGCGTTCGAGGGCTAACTCACTAAGTTCCCCTCGACCCGAAGCCTGGAAGAGCCCCTCCGGCCAGGAGCGCGCGAGGGGGCTGAGCCGGAGAGTGATGAACTCCTCCGCGAGGTCCCTCATGCTCATCTTCGCCGCCACTTTCCGGAGAAGCGAGATCCTCGAGTGAAGGATGTCTTCGCTGGTCTTCACCACCCCATCGCGCCGGTAAGAGATAAGGGCGTTCGTACTCCGAAGGGGGGAGTTCGCGCCGACGGAGACGTAGAACCACTCCTGATCCCACCTCGAGTACCACTTGTTGTTTACAGCCCTCGCCGGGAAGGCGTCTTGGAACTCCTTCCGGAGCTGGAAGTTGGAGCTGCCGAAGGCCAGCGCCCTCTTGACGCGGTCTGTCCCCTCCCTCGGCTTCGGCTGGCAGTTGGCATCGTGTTGGCGACGAAGACGTCCGCACGGCCCTCGCAGCCCTCGGCCCTCATAGCCCATTCAAAGACAACCAACCTCGCCACTGTGTTGGGTGAAAGTTGAGGGAGCTCGAGGTTGTAAGCCTTGAGGACTTCGCTCAACATCCCCACTGCTGGCAGCCCGAGGCCGGCTTCGAAGAAGGCCTCGAACACCACCACTTCATCAGCCCGAGGCCTCGTCACAGCCTCCGACTTCTCCGGGACCCGAAGCTAGATCTTCGCTGCAATCCTCCCTTCGCAGGCCCTCTGGACCGACTCCTCCGTGGAGATCAAAGTCCTCATCTCCAAGGTCTGCTCGAACTTGTCGGAGGGCGTACGAAGGTCCCTCGGCCCCAGCCGCCTAGGCACAAGCTTCGCTGCTGGAGCCGCTGCCGCTTGCAGTTGGGCGGAGCTCGAGCTCGGGCCCAGAGCCAAGGACTTCGCCACTGCCTTCTTCGGCTTCTCGATGGGGCTTCGGCGCGAAGCCAGAAAGAAGAAGAGAGCGAAGGTTGTAAGGCGATAAGAAGGAAGCAAATGGGAGCGTGCCGAAGCTGCACGCGGTAAACCCCTATTTGTAGGTGCGGTAAGAATTCCAGCAGTCGTGGGCCGAACCCACTGCCGAGTGGGCCTGGGCTCCCGAGGTCTTTCTGACAAACTGGCGCAAGCATTTATTACCTGCAGTTTTCGAGGTCGCCTTCGGTCCAAGCTCCGAAGGCATGTTTTATCCGAGGTTGTATTTTGCAGGTCATTTGTCCCAAGGGCGCGCGCACCCCTACGTCCCGAAGGCCTGCACGCGAGGGGCTACTGTTGGGGGAATATGTTTCCCCTAAACAGGGGCCAAATGACGTCAGCCTCTGACAGCCTTCGGCTCGGAGCCCGACACTGTCGAAGCCTGTTTTCTCCCCAAGAACTGTTCCCGAGTCTCAAGGTTTGTGACAGAGTTTGCAGGGGCGAAGCCCCAGGGTCCCGACGAAGCCCTTCGAAGCGAGGTCCTTCGGAGCCTCCGGGGCAAAGCCCTCGAGATCTTTTGAAGACCGCCAGAAGCTAAGTCTCAGGCTAACTTCGAAGCTAGCCTCCGGGCCTTCTTCGGAGTTAGCCTTCGAGCCCTGTTCGGAGGGTCCAGCTCGGAAGCCCCTTTTCGGAGGGTCCAGCTCGGAAGCCCCTGTTCGGAGGGTCCAGCTCGGAGGCCCCCAGTTCGGAGGCCCCGGTTCGGAGGCCCCGGTTCGGAGGCCCCTAGTTTGGAGGGCCCGGTTCAGAGGCCCCCAGTTCGGAGGGCCTGGTTCGGAGGCCCCCAGTTCTGAGGGTCTAGCTCGGAGGCCCCCAGTTTGGAGGGTCCAGCTCGGAAGCCCCTGTTCGGAGGGTCCAGCTCGGAGGCCCCGGTTCGGAGGCCCCCGATTCGGAGGGCCCAGTTCGGAGCCCCAGTTCGGAGCCCCAGTTCGGAGCTCTGGCCCTGCTCCGAACCCTGGAGATATTTACGCCCCGCTGCAGTACAGAAGCCGTACCAGGGGCCCTCCGCCCCTGGTATGTCGTTTAGCTGGTCAAAGCCTGGCATAGCCTGACACGTCTGTAATGCTGTAAAGCACTTTTGTACTGTAGCTAGCTCCTTTTCCCCTCTCTGCCCCTATGAGCCTAGGGCTCATAGGGGGCATCCCAGTCTTTTCCTTTGGCTTACGTACCTATAAAAGCAGGGCCAAGCCCTTGTAACCAGGGGGCACACCCCAGGGGGCCATGAGACCATGTAGTTCTCTTCTCCACACTAAGGCATACCATGCCAAATCCACCACAAACTGGACGTAGGGCTATTATCCCCTAGGGGAGGCCCGAACCAGTATAAACTCCTTCTCCCTCTGAGAGAACCCATCGAGGTTCATTCTCCACATCATACACCACCACAGGAAAACCTGCTGGAACTAACGCAATTGTTCCAACACTTCATTGTGCTCCTGTCCTTCTCCTAGTGTCGACGATTGGAGTGTCTTGTCAAGGCTCTCTCCTGGTCCCTTTCTTAAAAGGAGGATAGGGCTTCGGACTTTGCTAGAGCCTCTGGCTTGAGCTAGTCACGAGGTTAGGGAGACTGAACTGGGTGGAGCTCGATGTTGCTCTTGCACGGGCGGCATACCAGGTACGAGGCACCTGCAAAAATTAGTTTAATCTAAACATGTATATAATTTACTTACATTGCTCTTCTTCTCCTTTGCAACACGTCGTTCTAGCTCGAGTAGCTACTGTGTCGAACCAGCGAGCATGCAACCGGCTTAAGGAGAAGGTGATGACTCTTCAAGGGAGTTTTACAAACTCTGAGAACCGATTTTTGAGCTTGGAAGAAATGGCTCTAGCACAGCGGAGCGCTAAAGCCAGGTTGGAAACTACAAACGAGGAGCTCGAAGCTAAACGGGTAGTGCTCCGGGCCGAAGTTGAAAGGTTTCGAGGAGAGCAGGAAGCTTCGAGAGCCGAGCTTGTAATGCTCCCAGAAGAGAAGCAAAGCTTGGCTGAAGACGTGAAGAAGTTGCTTGGACAAAAAATTGTCTGTATGATAGAAATGGCCAAGCTCTCCTCAATAATCTACGAAATGACTGCCTTAAGCAAGGCATTGACCGTGGAGAAAATAAAGTGTGAGAGCACGGTCTCCGAAACCATGGACGTCCTCTAGGGTGTTCTGGAATATTTCGGGACTTCCTGCGCTTCCTCATCGTCGGCCAACGATTATCTACTATGGAAGATTAAGATGATCCAAGCAGCAGCAAAGACAATGAATATTTTGGGTACTCGGTATAGAAAGATCTCCGGCCAAGTAGCCGCTCTTGGAGTACTTCGCTACTTCAAGGACATCGGACTTTCCATCTCGCCGAAACCCGGAGCAGCCCCCGCTAGCTTTGGCAGAGACCGACTATTGACCCCTTCGCCTGATGTGGTGGCAGCTTGGGAGGCTTTTCAACCATCCTGGAGAGCTGAAGGCCGGTCAGCCGTGAAGGTGTGGATCGATGAACGCCTCTATCAAAAGCAAGTGCGGACGCAGCCTTCGAGCAGCAAGCCTCCTATGGACCCGAAGGTCTAGTTTTCCTTAGGGCTCCGTGATGTAAAAAATTATGATTTTGTCTTCTTTTGAATGAAAAAGACTTATTTGGAAATGTTTTTAGGCTTTCCAACCTTTTTTGGATGAACTTGATGTATTAGAGGTTAATGAAGGGCTCCGCAAACAGTGGGCTACCTTCGAAGCCTTAAGACCTCATAGGCATCCTAGATTTTCAATTCCTCGAGGGAGCCATGGAGAGGTTATACCCGAAATATATAAAGAAATATTAGCCTACATTAAGGAGGAGAAGGGGGAAGACACTAGATTTAGAAGGGAAATTTTTTGTACTCAAGCCTATGACACCTCAATAAATCATGACTGACACTTACAAAAGAAATATGAAATTAATCAAACATGTAAAGGAGGAGAAGAACAAAAGAAATTGAGTGCCATCCACAATTCAGTGAGTGAGTGCCACAAGCCAAATTCGAGAGAGAAAAATAAAGTAGAGGGAGAGCATCAAGTTATGATAGCAATAAAATGTGAGCTAACAAAAGTGAGGTATAACGTAGATCAAGTGCTCTTTGTACTTGTGTGCAAAGACATTCTAATTTCACTGAAACGATATCACCTATCTTCCTAGTGTTGTGTCTCAACTTTTACAGGACTATAACGACGATTTTCTAGAGGAAACACCGGCTGGACTACCTCCCATTCGTGGAATTGAACATCAAATTGATCTCATTCCAGGGGCTACACTTCCTAACCAGCCACCATACCACACCAATCCTAATTAAATAAAAGAAATACAAAGGAAAGTACAAAAACTCCTTGACAATGGTTTTGTTCATGAAAGCTTAAGTCCTTTTGTTGTACTTGCGATATTAGTGCCTAAAAAGGATGGTTCTTGGAGGATGTGTGTTGATTGTAGGTCTATAAAGAATATCACGGTTCACTATCATGATCCTATTCCATGAGTAGATGATATGCTTGATGAATTAAGTGGTTCCATTATATTTACAAAAAATGACTGGAGAAGTGGTTACCATCAGATTAGAATGAAAGCAGGAGATGAATGGAAAACTGCATTCAAAACTAAATTTGGTTTGTATGAATGGTTAGTTATGCCTTTTGGTTTGACTAATGTCCCTAGTAGTTTCATGAGATTAATGAACCGTGTCCTATGAGCTGTCATTGGAAAATTTGTTGCTGTCTACTTTGATGATATTCAAATGTTGGGGGAATAAGTTTTCTCTTAAACATGGGCCAAATGACGTGAGCCTCCGCAGGCTTTGGACTCAGAGCCTGGCACCACCGAAGCATGAAGTCAGAAAGGAGCCCTTATACCGAAGTTATTTCCAAGCAGCAATTAGTCCAAGCCACCGGGCTCCCTTCGGAGCTAGCCTCTAGGCTCCCTTCGGAGCCCTTCGGAGCCTAGCCTCCGGGCTCCCTTCGGAGCTAGCCTTCGGAGTCCCTTCGGAGTCCTCCGGAGCCTAGCTTCTAGGCTCCCTTCGGAGCTAGCCTCCGAGCTCCCTTCACAGTTCTCCGGAGCCTAACCTCCAGACTCTGTTCAGAGTCCTCTGGAGCCTAGCCTCCGGACCCCCGTCCGGTCCCTTTCGAAGCTAAGTCCCCGGAAGTCTCTTCGGAGTGCCCTTTGAAGCCTTTGATGCAGTCTTCGCCCGAAGAGCTCCGGCCACAAATTCAAATTAGGAAAATATCTCAACTCCGCTATAGTGCAGAGCCATACCGGGGGCCCCTCTGCCACCAGTATGTCGTTTAGATGCTCATAAGTGAAATTTATCTGACACGTCTGTAAACTGTAAAGCTGTTTGTATGGTAGTATAGTCTTTTTCCCTTTTTGCCCCTAAAAGGCCTATGACTTGTAGAGGGCATTTATGTCTTTTCCTTTGACCTGCGTGCCTATAAAAGCAGGGCCAAGCCCTTGTAATAGAGAGGTTCAATAGAGGCAAAACTATGCCAAATCCACAGTAGACTGGATGTAGGGCTATTATCCCTTCAGGGAGGCCTGAACCAGTATAAATCCTTTCTCCCTCTGTGAGAACCCTTCGAGGTTCACTCTACACACCATATACACACTAAACCTGCTGTAGCTAACGCAATTGCTACAACAGTTGGCGCCGTCTATGGTGAACCTAGTCCTAAAAGCTAAGTTCTTTGCCACTTCCTGTGTCTCGAAGTGCCCTTGAGGGGGAGCTTCGAAGTTTTCTTGCTTCGCGCACCCTCCAGCAAGGGGCTTCGAGTGTAGCTCGAAGGCCTTCTTCGCCTTCCACCATCTTGCGCGCTTCGGAGTTTACCCACCAGCTAGGGGCTCCACTTTGCATGCCGAAGGCGTTCAAAGCCCCAGGGGCTACGGGGCAAGACTTTCATTCACTTTATGAGGTATGTACACAGTCCGAAGCCTCACTTTGCTGTGCCATTTACAATTATTTCAATAAATCATTGAAGTCATGTTTCGCATTAAAATCGAAGTATTACTTCGCCTTTAAAGCAAAATTTTGCCCCCTCCATTATTAAAACTCGAAGCCTTGCTTCACTTTATCAAAAACCCGAAGCCTTGCTTCACTTTATTTGAAATTCGAAGCCTTGCTTCACATTACAAAATCCGGAGCACCCCTCTGAAGGATACACAGTGCCTCCGGGCCCGTAGCAGTGGGCTTTAGGACTCCCTCAAGTGACGACTCGAGGTGTCAAGGACTTCCGAGTGACGGCTCAAAGAGTCCGAGATTCCAGGCTCCGGCCTGATGCATCCCAGGGTCGATGGTGGCCTAGAGTCGTTGGTGGCTCAACCCATCGCAGGTTCGGTGAATCCACACCAAATATCCCTCATTCATTACAGGAACAAGCTCGAGAAGCCTAGCTTCGCTATCTGAACGTGCACCGAGGCCTTGCTTCACGTGATGTGATCAAATCTAAAATTCAAGCATCTCGAAGTCATGCTTTGCCTGAAATCTAAGTGCGTTTCAGAGCCTTGATCGCGCACGTTATCCAAATCTAAGCATGCCGAAGCATGCTTCGCTTAATTTGAGTACGTTGAAGCCTTGCTTCGCTTCAAATTAATGCATTCGAAGCCCAAAAGAGGCCTTCTCTTAATGCGACAAAACCGTCCGAAGCCACCAAAAAGGTGCACCCCTTCGCATTCCAAATTGCCCGCACCAGCAATGACTAAGTCCCTAGCTGCCACGCGCAAGGGGGGACCGAGGTATGTATGTGAAGTGTGCGAATGAAATGCACAGTATGAGCGTGACAAGATAAATGTTCGAAACAATCAAATCATGCGAATCATGCAAACAAAGTATGCAAATACAACAAATCTCATTGAATGATAATTGAGAAGTATGTTACAAAATACACTTCTAAACAAATTATGAGTAGTCTTTATCTAAGCCTAAGAAAAAGCGGGGTCTAGGCCCTGACATGTTTGACCCTCGCTTGCTCTTTTCTTGGGCAGGGCCCCTTCGGCTGGACTTAGCCCCGTCGGAGCCTGTTCTCCCGTGGCTGGACCGTCCACGCCCTAAAGCCCGCAGACCTTGCCTTTTGCCTTGAAGGTTTGTCCAAGTCTAGGACGCAGGCAGTGCCGTATTGAAGGCAGAGAAGTCTAGGGCTTTGCTGCCTATTAAGGCCGTGCCTGAAGGCTGTGCCGCCTCGCCACTTAAGTCTACTTCAAAACAGCTTAAGTCTGGCGAGGAGGAAGAACTCCGAAGAGGCTCCATCTTCACGGCAGCTAGCAGCTCTTGGGCTACTTCAGAAATGGCTTCGCCCCTAGGACCCCTCGGAAGCTTGAACCGAGGGGGGCCTTCAGACCTAGCTACCTCGAGCACCACCCAAAGCTGGCGAAGCTCCTCAGAATCCTCAAGTACTTCGAGGTCAACATTCGAAGGCTGAGCTTGGGAAGGTATAAAGTACCCCCGCATTTATATTAATAAACTGATGAGTTTTTATTAGCCTACATCTATGAATTACAAGGAGCCTAAGGAGGTCTACACCTTCGGAGGTGGAAGCTTCGACGTAGAAGGCTGAGCTGGCGAGGCTCGTGCCCTAGCTCGGTGAAGAAGGAGGGCCCGTTGGAGGTCGAGGACTACTTTGCAGCCTTTGGCCTTCTAAGGTTCCTGGAGACGGCACCACGCTCCACGGATATTTGAAGGCGGCGTGACCAAGTGTTGTCCTCTGAAGGCCACCAGAGTCACCGAAGTTGCCTCCTTGAGGTGGTTGCACCCCGCGTCATGAAGCATCTGCAACACTCCTTAGCCCGCCACTCGACCGGCCATCAGAGCGAAGCCCCTCATCGACTCTTCCGCCATCGCAGCCATAGTCTGCAGGAACTAGAGGTGATCCCCGACTGGGTCTTTAGGGTTGATGTCTGCAGCCCGGCACTCAGTCCTTATTTGCTCGAGGACTGTGGTCAAGCTCGAGGTAGCTTCGTCGACCCCTTGAACCCCGAAGTTCTCCAGGCAATGGCCGGCTGCATGAAGGTCAGAGTTCTCCACCGCGAGCTTCGCTCTGGCCTCCTCCGAAGCTCGAAGTTCCGCTCGAAGCTTGTTGGTCTCCGAGACCAAGACCTCCCTCGCCTTCTCGGCCTCGGCCCTCGTCACCTCTACGGAGGCTTCGGCTCGCCTTCGCTTCTCGGCCTCCACTGAGATCTCGCGTCGGAGGGCATCCCTCTCCTCCGCCAAGTCATCCATCCAATGGTCCGCGGAGATTGCTGCTGTAGCATTCAGCGCGAAGGCCTGAAAAGATTCAAGAAAATCCTAAGTGTTGATTGAAAAGCATGTACGACTCAAAGAGCATGTGGGACTTCGCTCACTTGGATGAGGGTTTCGTTTGAATTTGTGAAGAGGTCGAAGGGGCTCAAGCAGATGAGTTGTGCCACCAAGCCCCCTGTCCTTGCAGCAACGCAGCCTTCGTGGAACGCGCGAATGGCTGCCTCTATCATAGGCCCCCTCGGCTGCAGAGGCCAGACTATCTCCGTCATAGCCTCCTCCGGTGCAGACTCCCACGGAGCTGGGCTCCGGTCCACCACATCGATGTGCTCATAGGCATCGTGCTGAAGGGCGCCTTCATCACGGTCATCCCCTCCATCCTCTTTGGACGAAGTGTTGTCGGACCCCGAACTGTTGCTGCTGTCGCTGCCGCTGCTGCTACTGCCAGATTCCTTCATTGGTTTCGGCACGACAGGCCTCACACCGGCACTGACATCTACAAAAAACTACAAATCAATATTCACGTATTAAAAGAGAAGTGTGATCAAGTGTTTACCTTCGTCGGAGGAAATATCTTCGAAGCATGGGGGAGCGATGTGTGCTCCCCAGTCCCTTCGCTGCGTGGGCGGAGCCCCAGTGTCGCGCCCCGATTTAATAAATCAGGACTTTTATTGAAATTCCATAGAAAATCAATAAAACAAGACGTTCATCACACGACCACGTACAAGACGAGCAATCATTCACGGTTCGTAGACCGCATTAATACAAAAGTGAATGAAAGTGAAGAGAAACTAATAAAATCAAGGGTCCTAGATGAACGCCTCCTTCCAGTCTCGCCTTGACTGGGTCGCTACTCCAGACCTTCATCCTCCTCGTAGTAGACGGGCTCTGATGGTGTAAGTCAACGGGGTGAGTACAGATGTACTCAGCAAGCCACCGAATGCAAATATAATGCCAGGTAATAACGAGGGAGATAGTGGCTAATTTTGCGGAAGCGAGTAATTTGTAAAGCAATTTAATGTGAACAATTTATTAGTACTGAAACGTAAACATGTGTATGCATCATCATCTTCTAACTCGAGGAGTACGTTTCACCTCCTCGCACAACAGTCCTTACATGCCATGAATAACTTAATCATTCATCCAATTGTAAACTAACTGCGAGTAGTCACACAACCCGCCCTTGACCGTGGGCTCGGCTTTTCGAAAAGATTGAATTTACTCTGATCAGAGATGTACCACTGTACCCACAAGGCACGCACTCATCACTTACACTGAAGTGTAATGAGATGACCCATTTCACGGGAACTCGTGCCAAAACCTTCCATATGGTCCTCTCCGACTCAACAGCACCCTCTTATAGGTTTCATATGGTGTCCCGACGCGTCTTAGCACATACTTGGCATGCGGAGCACCTAAAGCGATACTTCGCATAAGGGCTCCTTGTAATTCGCTTGTAATCACCTCTAAATTAATAAAGCATACACCCTGATAGTTGCCTTCCCCTTGACACTCCTAGTTTCCCGAGCGGACGCGCTGGGACGGAAGTCGATCGAGAGGGAAGTGTCATTAAGCTGGGCTGTATTTCCGGACTTCGTACCTATAAAGTCGAAGCCTCCGGTGTGGTGGCTGAAATCCATCCGGAGCCCAAGCTGATACCTTGTAGGCATCCGTAAAAGAGCCAATACCACATTCTACGGAGTCCAAGCTTCGGCTGGTAGACTTCCGTAAAAAGAGCCGAAGGTGGCCAAAATCTGCGGAGTCCAAGCTGCAGCTTGGACTCCGCAGATTTTGGCCACCTTCAACCTACGGCCACCTTCAACCCATTTTACGCCAACTGTTGGCGTAAAAGATTACGCTAACAGGTTTCTGTAGAAAAGAAACTAACAAACGAAGTGTTTGCGAAGCAAACTGTTCTAAGCCTCCGAAAGGATAATAACTTAGAATAGTTCGAAAGTGTGTATTGAATCACTTGTAATCGGTCCCTATTACAGGGTGAAATGGGGGGTATTTATAGGCCTAAACATTAAGGAAAAGACCTATTTACCCCTCTATTACAACCGTCATTAAGGAAACTATTCAGTTTCCTTAATAGGGCCAAAATGGTAAAAGACTAATCTAATAGGATAGAAGATAAATCTTCCATCTTAGCTGGCAGAAAAGATCTTGAAGGGCTTTGGTTCGAAGACATACTTCGAGCCAGCGTCTGTCTTCGAGCTTCGAAATAGGTTCCGAGCATCTTCGAACTAGGTCTTCGAACAATCTTCGAACTAGTTGGCTGTCTTTGTGCTGCTTCGGCAATAACCCCGAAGAGGAGATATTTTCCCCCAACAGTAGCCCCTCGAATACGCTTCTCCGTTTAACCTGTAACGTTAGGAGAGCAGTATGCGGAAAGAAAAGATAACCAATCATAGGGGTTATTGATTTTTATTCTATCTTCGAAATGCATGAAGATATGAACTTCGAGTCAATCATAAGATAATTACTTTTCGAACTATCTTAGAACTGACTCAGGAAGTTTGAAAGTCTTTTTAGACTTAGAAAAAATAACCGTTAGTTTCTGTTTCTAACGGAAACTATACGAGGCGTTAATTTCGGAGGAAAATAACAGGCGGGAATGCGAAAGGGCAAAGCCCAAACGGTAACAAACGGAAAGATTAGGCTATAAATAAAGAGCCCCAAAACTTACCCGATTACCTTTTCACCGCTTCCTCTCAGTCAAAAGCTTTTTGAGCCCTTTGAGTTCTTGAGCCCTAGCCTCTGAGTTCTTGAGCCCTAGTCTCCATTCCCTCAGATCAATCCGGCAATCGCGATGGTGAAGACCAAGGGATCTGCGCCTCCTTCGGCTTTGGCTCGGCAGCAGGCAGCCGCAGCAGCAGCGGCGGCGACATCTTCGAGGCAGGCGACAATATCCATGGCGGCAGGGGGGAGAAATCCCCAAATCCCCGACGACCAAGGTCTGTGCCCACCCTCAACTAAGTACTTGGATCAATCTTTTGAGTTGGGGCCGTCTACCTGCAAGAAAGAGTCTTTGGTAATCACAGCGGGGGGAAAGATTAGTGATGGGGTTATGATTCGGAAGCCGGGCAAAGAATCGATTCCATCACCGAGACCAGGAGAAGTTGTAGTGTTCGAAGCTTTTTTTGAAGCGGGCTTGGGCCTCCCGGCTGTGGATTTCTTAGCCGAAGTACTTGACTTGTTTCATGTAACCCTCCCCCAGCTGTCTCCGAATGCTGTAGCCAGATTAGCTATCTTCGAGTGGGCACTGAGAGCCGAAGGTTGTGAGGGAAGGGCTGAAATCTTCGCTGCGCTACATAGAGCAACTTGTCAGCCAAAGACCTTCGTAGGCTCCGGAGGTGAGAAGGTGGTGGTTTCCTTCGGAAGCATCAATTTTAGGCTTCGTGATGAATATGCCCTGCAATTCCCTGCTAAGGCCATCAATGCTAGATGGTACACCGATTGGGTTCTGAGGTGGTTTTATGCCGAAGTTGGAGTGAGTAGTCCTCTGGCCGGTCCCCTCAAGGAAATCCAGTTCCGGAAGGAAGCCTTAGTACAACCCGACGAAGGCCAACTCGAGGCTCGCCTCAACTTGCTTCAGAAAATCAGCAGAAGGTTGAGCATGCAGGACTTAGCCGAAGAGTTCCTCGGACTTCAAATTCCTCCGTTGATGGCCAACTGGCCTATCGCCTTCGAGGATGACTCGGAAGGCGGTCTTCGCAAGATAAACTATACTTCGAGCCCTGCAGGTAACTTCGAAACCATCATGCATAGTACATACTTACTTCGAAGAAAAACTAACTCGAATTATTTTTTAGCTTCTTCAGCCCCTATTACTTCAGAGCAAATTGTAAGGGCTTCGGAGAAGATTTTGGGTGCTCCAACTCCGTCAGAAAAAGAATGGCGAATCAAATTAGTCGGAAGTTGGGAGCGTTTTAACAGAGTATGGGGAATGCTGGAGTTAACTCCACCCCCTCTGATGGACTGGGTGCCTCAGGAGAAAGGCCCCAAGAAAAGAGTAGCTGAAGCCGGAGCTTCAAGTTCAGCAAAGACTCCAGTGAAGAAGGTGGCTCGGAAGCCAAAGAATCTCGCACCTTTGGATCCTGCTCCTTCAAGCTCAAGAACTTCACTTTCTGGTTCTAGAGAGGATGAAGGTATTTTATTAGTAAAATTAATTGATGAAGATGCAGCTCAACGAAGTATTCACATTGAAGATACTGCAGGTATTCCGGAGCCTCAAGCCAACATCGAAGAAGTAAGAGCTCCGGATATCCAGGAAGAACAAATCGAAGCCCCTATGGGTGTAGATGAGACCGAAGTGCCTGCGAACGTACCGGAGTCTGGAGATAATGCTGATCAACCAATGACTTCGGTAGTTCAAGAAGATACAACTCAGGCCGGAGTTCCTGTGGACGAAGGTGGAGTCGAAGTCACTATGGCTTCGATTCTCGAAGAAGTAACAAGGACTCTTCAGGACGATGCTCCTGTAGTCCAAGATTTAGCGGCTGATTCGGATGAGGACTACACTTTTGATCCTCTGATCAGTCCGGTGCTCGATATTCCAGAGAATGTCGAAGGTAAATTTTGCTTAATTCTTATCAATTTTTGCAAAATTATACAATGTGTAATATTTTTGTTTTTTCAGAGCCTCCTGTTGTCGAAGTATCCCTCGAAGATACAATTCAAAGACCTTCGACAACTTCGGAGCCACAACCGGGGGTTACTCTACCGGGGCCTGGAAGAGGAAAAAGACACATAGAGCCTCTCCCAGCTCCCGGATCGACTTCATCTGAGTCAACAGATGAAAGCGAATCAACTGAGGGGGGGCCATCTTCAGAAGTTCCAAGGGCCTCGGAAGAACCCTCCGGACCCTCGCTAAGCAGAGCTGATCAGAAGGCTTTAGCACTGCTTCCTCTCATAACTCCATTTTTGGAGGAGAAAACCGGACTTGGGACTTTGGTTAAACCTTTGGGTGAAGCCAGTCGCAAAGTCGGGGAAACAGAACTGGTAGCCCTTTTAAGCAGAGCGAAGGGTTCGGAGCTTAATATTGCTGTGGAAAGAGCAGCTTATCAGGTATAAAGCATCTTCGAACCAAATAATGAATTATATATGAATAATTTCTTATTCCAGTTTTTCTTTTTTCTTAGCAAGCAGTCTTAGCCCGCGCTGCAGCCTTATCGAGCGGAAAACGAAATTGCTCAACTTCGGGAAGAGAACGAAACTCTTCAAAGAAATTTTAACTTCTCCGAAGGTCGAGTAGCTCAAATGGACAATGTAATACTAGCAGAGCGAAGGGCTAGGCAAAGCTTGGAGGCTGCGAAGAAGGAGCTCGAAGCAGAAAGAATTGTGCTTCGGGCAGAGATTGAAAGACTGCGGACGGAGGATGCTGCCAAAGGGACTGAACTTGTAAGGCTACAAGAAGAAGCTGGCCAACTCCGGACTCAGAAGAATGCTTTGACTACGGAGAATGCTAGAATCTCCGGAGTTTTAGCAGAAACGACTTCGGTCAAGGATGCACTTAATGCAGAAAAACTCAAGTCTGAGAAGGTGGCTTCGGAGGTCATCGAACAGATGCTAGGTGTCTTGGAGTACTTCGGTACTACTGGATCACTACCTTCGGATGACAATGTAACTCTGCTGCGCCGGCTAAAGAGGATCCAAGGAGCAGCGAAGCAAATGAAGACGGCAGGCATACGTTATGGAGAACTCTCCGGACAAGTGTCTGCCCTTGGAATACTTCGCTACTACGAGGATTTGGGCCGAACAATCACTCCGAGCGCAGAGGGCTCCATCATCTTCGACGACGCGAGACTTTTGACTCCTTCCGAAGGCGTAGCTACTGCTTGGCGAGCCTTCCAGACTTCGTGGAGAGCCGAAGGTCGATCTGCGATCAAGGCTTGGATTGATGAAGGCCAACGCCAAAAGCAAGTTCGGAGTCAAGCTTCGAGCAGTCAGCCTCCTCCGAACCCGCAGGTTTAGGATTATTTAGGATTTTTTTGATTATGTAAAGCTGATGCTTGTAAATATTTATCAATGAAAATCTTGTTTGTCATATTTTTAGGCTTTGCCTCTTATGGAAGATGTCGAAGTGTTAGAGCTTAACAGCGAACTTCGCTCACTGTGGAACACCTTCGAACTTCTAAAGAGTTATAAACGTCCTCGATTCCTTATCCCTCGAGATGACTCCGGCGTTATTGCGCCCGAAGTAATCAAAGACGTATTGTCTTATATTAAAGAGGAAGATAAAGAGATCGACGCAAACACCTCGTCTTCTGAAGACACTAATTGGTCCGAAGACGAAGGTGAAGCCCAAAATAAAAGATCTGAAGATCTTAGAAGCTGGGAGAGAAGCCCCGAGCGGCTTCGAACTTGGGCCGAGCTTCAACAAGAACAGAAGGATTTTAGAGCTTCGAAGGGGAGGAAGAGAGTTAACGCAAAGTTCTTAGAACTTCCGATGTTGGAACTAGTCGTTCCACCCCTAGCTCTCGGGACCGAAGAGGTCTCCGATTCCTTCTTGGTATAGATACCAATTTTTCATAATGTAATCTGTAAACACATTTGTTTCAATAATGAATGCCGATTTAAAATTGTCTCCATAATTACTAGCCCCTCTTTGGGTATAAGCAACTTCGAACTGTATTCAAAGATGGTTATGCGCAAAGAAAAAACTTCGGAGTACAATTTTTTGGGGGTTCGGAGCCCCTCTGTTATTTAAAGATCTTTTGAAATCTTATGAAATGTCTTCGACCTTGTAGTCAGAAGAATGGTAACTTAGTACCTTTGTTTGTTTTATGAGAGAAAACAATTGGGATAACTTTCAGGACACTTAGTGTCTTAAAAAATTTGTCACTTTGGACGCATATGAACAGACATTCGAAGCTCATGGCTTAAATGCTGTTTTGCTTTAGCCACCTTCGGCTGTTTTTTGCAGAAATCTACCAGCCGGAGCTTGGATTTCGCAGAAATTGTAGCCACCTTCGACTATTTTTGCAGAAGTCTACCAGCCGGAGCTTGGACTTCGCAGAATTTGGCCAACTTGGGCTCTTTTTGCAGAAGTCTACCAGCCGGAGCTTGGACTTCGCAGAATTTAGCCAATATCAAGTTCCCGCATGCAGATCCATTGTTATTACTGCTGAT
>JAAALK010000289.1:90877487-91073144 GCA_019279435.1 Zizania palustris
CCAACTCCGACTCAGAAGAATGCTTTGACTACGGAGAATGCTATAATCTCCGGAGTTTTAGCAGAAACGACTTCGGTCAAGGATGCACTTAATGCAGAAAAACTCAAGTCTGAGAAGGTGGCTTCGGAGGTCATCGAACAGATCTAGTGCTTGGAGTACTTCGGTACTACTGGATCACTACCTTCGGATGACAATGTAACCTGTTGCGCCGGCTAAAGAGGATCCAAGGAGCAGCGAAGCAAATGAAGACGGCAGGCATACTTATGGAGAACTCTCCGGACAAGTGTCTGCCCTTGGAATACTTCGCTACTACGAGGATTTGGGCCGAACAATCACTCCGAGCGTAGAGGGCTCCATCATCTTCGACGACGCGAGACTTTTGACTCCTTCCGAAGGCGTAGCTACTGCTTGGCGAGCCTTCCAGACTTCGTGGAGAGCCGAAGGTCGATCTGCGATCAAGGCTTGGATTGATGAAGGCCAACGCCAAAAGCAAGTTCGGAGTCAAGCTTCGAGCAGTCAGCCTCCTCCGAACCCGCAGGTTTAGGATTATTTAGGATTTTTTTTGATTATGTAAAGCTGATGCTTGTAAATATTTATCAATGAAAATCTTGTTTGTCATATTTTAGGCTTTGCCTCTTATGGAAGATGTCGAAGTGTTAGAGCTTAACAGCGAACTTCGCTCACTGTGGAACACCTTCGAACTTCTAAAGAGTTATAAACGTCCTCGATTCCTTATCCCTCGAGATGACTCCGGCGTTATTGCGCCCGAAGTAATCAAAGACGTATTGTCTTATATTAAAGAGGAAGATAAAGAGATCGACGCAAACACCTCGTCTTCTGAAGACACTAATTGGTCCGAAGACGAAGGTGAAGCCCAAAATAAAAGATCTGAAGATCTTAGAAGCTGGGAGAGAAGCCCCGAGCGGCTTCGAACTTGGGCCGAGCTTCAACAAGAACAGAAGGATTTTAGAGCTTCGAAGGGGAGGAAGAGAGTTAACGCAATGTTCTTAGAACTTCCGATGTTGGAACTAGTCGTTCCACCCCTAGCTCTCGGGACCGAAGAGGTCTCCGATTCCTTCTTGGTATAGATACCAATTTTTCATAATGTAATCTGTAACACATTTGTTTCAATAATGAATGCCGATTTAAAATTGTCTCCATAATTACTAGCCCCTCTTTGGGTATAAGCAACTTCGAACTGTATTCAAAGATGGTTATGCGCAAAGAAAAAACTTCGGAGTACAATTTTTTGGGGGTTCGGAGCCCCTCTGTTATTTAAAGATCTTTTGAAATCTTATGAAATGTCTTCGACCTTTGTAGTCAGAAGAATGGTAACTTGGTACCTTTGTTTGTTTTATGAGAGAAAACAATTGGGATAACTTTCAGGACACTTAGTGTCTTAAAAAATTTGTCACTTTGGACGCATATGAACAGACATTCGAAGCTCATGGCTTAAATGCTGTTTTGCTTTAGCCACCTTCGGCTGTTTTTGCAGAAATCTACCAGCCAGAGCTTGGATTTCGCAGAAATTGTAGCCACCTTCGACTATTTTTGCAGAAGTCTACCAGCCGGAGCTTGGACTTCGCAGAATTTGGCCACCTTCGGCTCTTTTTACGGATGTCTGCAAGCTGCAGCTTGGACTCCGCAGATTTTGGCCACCTTCGGCTCTTTTTACGGAAGTCTACCAGCCGAAGCTTGGACTCCGTAGAATGTGGTATTGGCTCTTTTACGGATGCCTACAAGGTATCAGCTTGGGCTCCGGATGGATTTCAGCCACCACACCGGAGGCTTCGACTTTATAGGTACGAAGTCCGGAAATACAGCCCAGCTTAATGACACTTCCCTCTCGATCGACTTCCGTCCCAGCGCGTCCGCTCGGGAAACTAGGAGTGTCAAGGGGAAGGCAACTATCAGGGTGTATGCTTTATTAATTTAGAGGTGATTACAAGCGAATTACAAGGAGCCCTTATGCGAAGTATCGCTTTAGGTGCTCCGCATGCCAAGTATGTGCTAACTCTTCACCTTCTAAATTAGCTAATTTAAATGAACCAGGGCGCCCCGAACGGACGATTAGATATGGACCTTCCCATTTATTGCCTAACTTCCCTGGTGCTATAATGCTTCGTAGAACAAGATGACCCGGCCTTAACTCGCTTGAGCTTAACCTTCGGGTCATACCAAGTCTTCGTCTGCTGGTGATATTTTGATAAATTAGCTACAGCTCGAAGTCTTGTTTCTTCTGACAAATCTAACGAAGCTTGTCTTTCTTCTTCGATGTCTGGTTCGGTGCTGCGAAATGATCCCCCTTTGAGCTCCGTTGGAGTCATTGCTTCATCTCCGAATAGTAGTCTGAACGGAGTAAAACCTGTGGACCTTGTTTGCGTAGTCCGAATGGACCATAGAATCTTCGGAAGCTCTTCGGTCCACAGTCCTTTTGATAACCCTACTATTCTTCGATTTAGCCCTGATAAGATATTTCCATTGGCTCGCTCAACGGCTCCATTTGACTGAGGATGTCTCACTGCAGCAAAACATAATTGAATGCCTAGGTCTTCGCAAAACTTCCTGAAGGGTTCTGCGTCGAACTGTGTTCCATTATCAACTGTGAGATATCTAGGCACTCCGAACCGACAAATAATGTTCTTCCAGAAGAATTTCTGTACGTTATTCGAAGTGATAGCTGTTAAGGGCTCTGCTTCCACCCACTTAGAAAAATATTCGATAGCTACCACTGCGAACTTCAGATTTCCCTTTGCTAATGGAAAGGGACCAATTAGATCCATACCCCATCTGGCCATAGGCCATACCGGAGCAATGACTTGAAGAGCTGTTGGTGGGCGATGACTCCGTCGACCCATCCACTGGCATCCTTGACAAGTGCGGACCAAGCTCTCCGCATCAGCTGTTATTGTGGGCCAATAAAGCCCCTGGCGAAGTGTTTTTCCTGCCAGAGCTCTAGGGGCTAAATGACTTCCACAAAGGCCTTCGTGAATTTCTCGAAGAATTTCTTGGCCTTCGGCTTGAGATATACATCGGAGTAGAGGGGAACATACTCCGGCCTTGTATAATATACCGTTGATTAACTGATAGTTTCTTGCTCTGAGCTTTAATCTTGATAATTGGGGCTCTTCGGGCAAATTTGTTCCTCCTTGCAAGAGTTCTATGATTGAATCTTTCCAATCTGCACTAGGAATGCAGAGAATCTCTGCAGAAGCAACTTGTGGCACCGAAGGTATATTGAGCTCCTCATAGAAAGCTTCGTCAGGCACATCCACAGCTCCGGCAGCAGCCTTCGCTAAAATGTCCGCTTGCACGTTTTCAGCTCTTGGTATACTTCGAATGGAAATGCCCTTGAAATGTGCTTCGATCTTGCGAATTTCTTCCAAGTACTTTGCAAGCTGTGGATGTCGGACTTGAAAACTTTTGTCTACGTGCCCTGCTACTATCTGAGAATCTGTTTTTATAATTATCCTTGTAGCCCCTAGAGCACGTGCTTTCCGGAGTCCCAATAAAATTCCTTCGTACTCCGCTATATTATTGGTAGACTTAAAGTTGAGTCTTGCGGAGTACATTGCTCTTTGTCCTGATGGTGAAATTAATACTGCCCCAATGCCTGCTCCGGATGCTTGGAAAGCCCCATCGGAGTAAATAATCCAAACTCCTGTCATCTGATTTCTCCGAAGTCAACTTCGCAGGTGGAGTCCACTCTGCTACGAAGTCTGCTAGAACTTGAGATTTGATAGCTGTCCTTGCCAGGAAAGATATGCCGAAGGGTGCTAGTTCTACTGCCCACTTTCCAATTCTTCCAGTGGAATCTTTGCTTCGGAGTATATCTCCTAAAGGATACGAAGTTGGTACAATTACATTATGAGCCAAAAAATAATGTCTTAGCTTCCTCGAAGCCATTATCAGAGCATAAACGAACTTCTCAAGTTCGGAGTATCTTGTCTTCGCTCCTGACAATGCTTCGGATACAAAATAGACAGGATTTTGGACCAACTTCCCATTGATATTAGCTTCTCTGACAAGGACTGCGCTGACAGCTGAGCCTGTGGCTGCAAGATACAGAAGTAGGGTTTCGTCCGCAATAGGCACCGTAAGTGTAGCAAGATTGCTGAGATAATCTTTAATATCTTCGAAGCTTTTCTGACACTCCGGTGTCCATGCAAAATCTTCGGACCCTTTCAAAGCTTTAAAGATTGGCAAACTCCTCTCCGCAGACCTTGATAAAAACCTGCTAAGTGCGGCCAGACGTCCAGTCAGCTTTTGCACTTGCTTTAAATTCTCCGGAGGAGCCATCTTCTGCAGCGCAGTTATTTGAGTAGGGCTAGCTTCAATTCCCCTGCTTGAAACTAAGTACCCTAACAACTTTCCAGCCTTAGCTCCGAATATACATTTTTCGGGGTTAAGGCGGATCCCACATGCCCGAAGGCTATTGAATGTTTCTGCTAAGTCTAGGCTATGTTGGTGCTTTAAAGCACTCTTTATTACAATATCATCCATATAGGCCTCCACATTGCGACCTAGTTGATGACCTAGAGCCTTAGCAACTAATCTTGAAAAAGTAGCCCCGGCATTTCTTAGGCCGAAGGGCATTCTTACATAGCAGAAGACTCCCGAAGGAGTTACAAAGCTCGTCTTGATTTCATCTTCGCGCTTCAACCATATTTGATGATAACCGGAATACGCGTCGAGGAAGCTTAGTAACTCTGAACCTGCAGTGGAGTCCACTAGTTGATCAATTCGGGGCATGGGGTAGGGGTCACGTGGGCACGCTTTATTCAAAGATGTGAAATCAATGCACATGCGCCACTTTCCGGAGGACTTTTTCCTGACGAAGACTGGGTTGGCTAACCATTCTGTATGGGCCACTTCCCTGATAATCCCAGCCTTCAACAGCTTTTCAACTTCGTCCTTAGCTAGAGCAGCTCTCTCTGCGGACATCTTCCGGAGCCCTTGTCGAACAGGCCGGGCCTTCGGGTTTACAAGCAAACTATGCTCAATAATATCCCGATCGACTCCGGTGATATCTTCGTCAGACCAAGCGAAGACATCCAAATTTTCTTCTACGACCTTTTCCAAGGAAGTTGCAACTTCGGGAGGTAAATCTTTACCAAATTGAAAAGTGTATTCTTTACCATCTTTGACAATGACCTTCGTTGCAATCTCTCCTTCGGGACTTGGTCTTGGAAATGACTTCTTCGAAGCTTCGGAGGAGGCTGAAAAAATTTCTCCATTATCTTGGACACTGTTTACTTGCCTCGGATCAAGAGGAGGACCATGACCATATTCTGCCCTCCGAGCTATGGCTTGATCTCCGAAGATTGTCAGAACTCCTGATTGTGTGGGCATCTTCATGCACAAGTAGTTGTGATGCGCCACAGCTCCGAACTGATTCAACATGCCTCGCCCGAAGATGACATTATAAGCATACGGGGCATCCACCACATCAAAGATAACTTCTTCAGTTTGGGCTAGTAAACCTTCTCCGAAGGTTACTTCCAGGCCTATCTGGCCAAGTGCATCTAGCGGAGGTCCTGCAAAGCCTTGCAGAGGACGAGCCGCAGGGAGAAGATGCTTCCGGGAAATGCATAACTGATCGAAGGCTTGTACAAATATGATATCTGCCGAGCTACCTCCGTCAATTAGCACCCTTCGGACTTCTGTCCCTGCAATATCAGCAGTAATAACCAATGGATCTGCATGCGGGAACTTGATACCAGCTGCATCCTCCGCAGAGAAAGATATTGGAACATGAGACCACTCCGGCATTGCAGCTGCAGATGACGAAGTCCCAATGTGGCCTACTTCTCGAACGTACTCTCTTCGCTGTCTCTTGGACATGCTTCCGAGGGTACCTCCTCCGGAGATAGGGAGAACTACTCTCTTCCCTCTATCTTGCCCTTCTTCTTGCTTCGGAGGTGGCATAACATTGGCCACCGGAGGATGCCTTGCAGCATCAAAATTTTCTATCCGCACCACAGACTGGACCGGCTCCGAGCGCACTGCTGCTGCTGGACTTCGGTCGGTACTACCTCGACCCGAAGTTCTCTCCAAGTATTCTCCCCGAAGGGTAAGAATAGCCTTGCAGGTGTCAGTTGCATGGCTTCGATTCTCTCCATGAATACAGCAAAAAAGGGTCTGGCCCTTGCCAGCCGTTTTCCCTGGCGGCCTCCAGCCACTGGACTTGTTCCCCGCAGACTGTGGAGCTCTTGGTGCAAACTTCTGTGGGGGTGCAATGTTTAAGACTTCAGAGCGAGGAAAACGGCTATATAAGAATGCCCTTCGGCCTAAGAAATGCCGGGGCTACTTTTTCAAGATTAGTTGCTAAGGCTCTAGGTCATCAACTAGGTCGCAATGTGGAGGCCTATATGGATGATATTGTAATAAAGAGTGCTTTAAAGCACCAACATAGCCTAGACTTAGCAGAAACATTCAATAGCCTTCGGGCATGTGGGATCCGCCTTAACCCCGAAAAATGTATATTCGGAGCTAAGGCTGGAAAGTTGTTAGGGTACTTAGTTTCAAGCAGGGGAATTGAAGCTAGCCCTACTCAAATAACTGCGCTGCAGAAGATGGCTCCTCCGGAGAATTTAAAGCAAGTGCAAAAGCTGACTGGACGTCTGGCCGCACTTAGCAGGTTTTTATCAAGGTCTGCGGAGAGGAGTTTGCCAATCTTTAAAGCTTTGAAAGGGTCCGAAGATTTTGCATGGACACCGGAGTGTCAGAAAAGCTTCGAAGATATTAAAGATTATCTCAGCAATCTTGCTACACTTACGGTGCCTGTTGCGGACGAAACCCTACTTCTGTATCTTGCAGCCACAGGCTCAGCTGTCAGCGCAGTCCTTGTCAGAGAAGCTAATATCAATGGGAAGTTGGTCCAAAATCCTGTCTATTTTGTATCCGAAGCATTGTCAGGAGCGAAGACAAGATACTCCGAACTTGAGAAGTTCGTTTATGCTCTGATAATGGCTTCGAGGAAGCTAAGACATTATTTTTTGGCTCATAATGTAATTGTACCAACTTCGTATCCTTTAGGAGATATACTCCGAAGCAAAGATTCCACTGGAAGAATTGGAAAGTGGGCAGTAGAACTAGCACCCTTCGGCATATCTTTCCTGGCAAGGACAGCTATCAAATCTCAAGTTCTAGCAGACTTCGTAGCAGAGTGGACTCCACCTGCGAAGTTGACTTCGGAGAAATCAGATGACGGAGTTTGGATTATTTACTCCGATGGGGCTTTCCAAGCATCCGGAGCAGGCATTGGGGCAGTATTAATTTCACCATCAGGACAAAGAGCAATGTACTCCGCAAGACTCAACTTTAAGTCTACCAATAATATAGCGGAGTACGAAGGAATTTTATTGGGACTCCGGAAAGCACGTGCTCTAGGGGCTACAAGGATAATTATAAAAACAGATTCTCAGATAGTAGCAGGGCACGTAGACAAAAGTTTTCAAGTCCGACATCCACAGCTTGCAAAGTACTTGGAAGAAATTCGCAAGATCGAAGCACATTTCAAGGGCATTTCCATTCGAAGTATACCAAGAGCTGAAAACGTGCAAGCGGACATTTTAGCGAAGGCTGCTGCCGGAGCTGTGGATGTGCCTGACGAAGCTTTCTATGAGGAGCTCAATATACCTTCGGTGCCACAAGTTGCTTCTGCAGAGATTCTCTGCATTCCTAGTGCAGATTGGAAAGATTCAATCATAGAACTCTTGCAAGGAGGAACAAATTTGCCCGAAGAGCCCCAATTATCAAGATTAAAGCTCAGAGCAAGAAACTATCAGTTAATCAACGGTATATTATACAAGGCCGGAGTATGTTCCCCTCTACTCCGATGTATATCTCAAGCCGAAGGCCAAGAAATTCTTCGAGAAATTCACGAAGGCCTTTGTGGAAGTCATTTAGCCCCTAGAGCTCTGGCAGGAAAAACACTTCGCCAGGGGCTTTATTGGCCCACAATAACAGCTGATGCGGAGAGCTTGGTCCGCACTTGTCAAGGATGCCAGTGGATGGGTCGACGGAGTCATCGCCCACCAACAGCTCTTCAAGTCATTGCTCCGGTATGGCCTATGGCCAGATGGGGTATGGATCTAATTGGTCCCTTTCCATTAGCAAAGGGAAATCTGAAGTTCGCAGTGGTAGCTATCGAATATTTTTCTAAGTGGGTGGAAGCAGAGCCCTTAACAGCTATCACTTCGAATAACGTACAGAAATTCTTCTGGAAGAACATTATTTGCCGGTTCGGAGTGCCTAGATATCTCACAGTTGATAATGGAACACAGTTCGACGCAGAACCCTTCAGGAAGTTTTGCGAAGACCTAGGCATTCAATTATGTTTTGCTGCAGTGAGACATCCTCAGTCAAATGGAGCCGTTGAGCGAGCCAATGGAAATATCTTATCAGGGCTAAATCGAAGAATAGTAGGGTTATCAAAAGGACTGTGGACCGAAGAGCTTCCGAAGATTCTATGGTCCATTCGGACTACGCAAACAAGGTCCACAGGTTTTACTCCGTTCAGACTACTATTCGGAGATGAAGCAATGACTCCAACGGAGCTCAAAGGGGGATCATTTCGCAGCACCGAACCAGACATCGAAGAAGAAAGACAAGCTTCGTTAGATTTGTCAGAAGAAACAAGACTTCGAGCTGTAGCTAATTTATCAAAATATCACCAGCAGACGAAGACTTGGTATGACCCGAAGGTTAAGCTCAACGAGTTAAGGCCGGGTCATCTTGTTCTACGAAGCATTATAGCACCAGGGAAGTTAGGCAATAAATGGGAAGGTCCATATCTAATCGTCCGTTCGGGGCGCCCTGGTTCATTTAAATTAGCTAATTTAGAAGGTGAAGAGTTAGCACATACTTGGCATGCGGAGCACCTAAAGCGATACTTCGCATAAGGGCTCCTTGTAATTCGCTTGTAATCACCTCTAAATTAATAAAGCATACACCCTGATAGTTGCCTTCCCCTTGACACTCCTAGTTTCCCGAGCGGACGCGCTGGGACGGAAGTCGATCGAGAGGGAAGTGTCATTAAGCTGGGTTGTATTTCCGGACTTCGTACCTATAAAGTCGAAGCCTCCGGTGTGGTGGCTGAAATCCATCCGGAGCCCAAGCTGATACCTTGTAGGCATCCGTAAAAGAGCCAATACCACATTCTACGGAGTCCAAGCTTCGGCTGGTAGACTTCCGTAAAAAGAGCCGAAGGTGGCCAAAATCTGCGGAGTCCAAGCTGCAGCTTGGACTCCGCAGATTTTGGCCACCTTCAACCTACGGCCACCTTCAACCCATTTTACGCCAACTGTTGGCGTAAAAGATTACGCTAACAGGTTTCTGTAGAAAAGAAACTAACAAACGAAGTGTTTGCGAAGCAAACTGTTCTAAGCCTCCGAAAGGATAATAACTTAGAATAGTTCGAAAGTGTGTATTGAATCACTTGTAATCGGTCCCTATTACAGGGTGAAATGGGGGGTATTTATAGGCCTAAACATTAAGGAAAAGACCTATTTACCCCTCTATTACAACCGTCATTAAGGAAACTATTCAGTTTCCTTAATAGGGCCAAAATGGTAAAAGACTAATCTAATAGGATAGAAGATAAATCTTCCATCTTAGCTGGCAGAAAAGATCTTGAAGGGCTTTGGTTCGAAGACATACTTCGAGCCAGCGTCTGTCTTCGAGCTTCGAAACAGGTTCCGAGCATCTTCGAACTAGGTCTTCGAACAATCTTCGAACTAGTTGGCTGTCTTTGTGCTGCTTCGGCAATAACCCCGAAGAGGAGATATTTTCCCCCAACAGAGCCCGTCTACTACGAGGAGGATGAAGGTCTGGAGTAGCGACCCAGTCAAGGCGAGACTGGAAGGAGGCGTTCATCTAGGACCCTTGATTTTATTAGTTTCTCTTCACTTTCATTCACTTTTGTATTAATGCGGTCTACGAACCGTGAATGATTGCTCGTCTTGTACGTGGTCGTGTGATGAACGTCTTGTTTTATTGATTTTCTATGGAATTTCAATAAAAGTCCTGATTTATTAAATCGGGGCGCGACAAGATGGTATCAGAGCCGACTTGACTGTAGGAAGCCAAACAGACCTGACCCTAGGACTTATATTAACTATATTTTCTTACAAAAATTACTTATCCTCTCATCTTCTGAGGTTTTCACAAAAACTTTCTCTCTTTTGTAGATGCCGGTTCATACCATGAGCGGGACTCTTCGTGATGAGGCTGGATTCATCCGCGAGCTTCGCGTGCTCGTCGACTTCTTGGGGTTTCCCCATGAGCCCGCGTTCCACGGGATCTTTCCCGATGCGAGCGAGAGCTACTGCGAGGTCACGGTTGTTATCCGCCCCTCCTCCACGCAGCCACCCTTCTACACCCATGGAGTCGGAGGACCTTCGTTCGTGGTGGCCAGCTAGCGAGCCGCTCTTCAGTCCCTCGCCGAGCTTCGACTGGTCTACGACTGCCACCTTCGCGACACCATCTACCGCTTCATGCCCATGCGCACACCCGGGAGTCACCGCAGCATCTACATCAACTCCCTCCCTCAGGACAACTCCGCCATCGCCCGCACCATGAGACTCTTAGAGGCTATGGACAACCTTCACACGGAGGCCGTCCTCGACGCAGATAGTCAGCACGACACCATCGACTTCTACCGCCACACTTCAGAGAACCTGATCCGCGAGAATGCTGAGCTCCGTCGACAAGTCCAGCAGAACCCCCAGCTGACTCTTGAGGTGGAGGAGTTGAGGCGTCAGAACGAGCTTCTACGCCAAGGCACCACAATCAACACCCAGCTCCGCCAACAGCTCAAGGAACTAAAGAAGGATCTCGAGGAGATCGCCCCTCTTCCGCCTCGCCAGCGGAAATCGCTTCGGTTTCCCACAGTGAAGCCCAAGAGGATTTCCCGCAGCGCACCTCCCGCCGGACCCTCCAGTTCCTCGACCCCGACCGTCTCCCACGAGCCCGTGATCGAGCCGTCCCCTGAGCTACCATAGACATAGTGTTACGCTTGATTGTTTTCTTTTACTCGCTTGTATTGCCACCCGTGTCGAATATAAGACGTGAGTGAAGATTAAATAAAAATAAACATAAATCGCAAGAACGATACATTTTAAAATAAAGCTCAATATCATTTCCCTAGACCTATTAGATTATAATCCCAATCTAAAGGAGATAATCTACCTCTAGCTTCAAGTCAACGTGATTCGTTCGTCGCCGTTCTGCGAGAACAACTCCAATAATGAAGTCAAGACAAGTTGTCAAGAAAGCCCTAACTCAGCCAAGCCCAATCTATGAAAATATAGACTTGAAGCCTATCTTTAACCTTCTAGCCTATCCGAATCTCGGGACGAGATTCTTGTTAAGGAAGTTAGGATTGTAACACCTCGACTTTCGCAAGGCATTAAAAATAAAATTTCCCCTTGATAAATAAATTTCAAGAAAAGGATTTAGTATAAATCAAGAAAGAGGAAAGCTAAAATACAGGCCTAAAAATTTCATTTAAAAACAACAATTTGCTAGAGTATTTACCTAAAAATTCTCCTAAGCATTAAAATTGTGTTCCAAAATTTTTTCTGGAATTTTGGTACCAAGGAATTCAATGAGACATAATCAACATCACTTCATCTTAAACCTCTAACACAAATTAATAAAATATATTACAACACGAATGTTGAAAAAAAATACATGATAAATCATTTACATTAAAAATGATATAGGGCATGAGTGTGAAAGTTAATAAGGGACTAACATAAAGCATCTAGGTCAAATTATCCATCTTAGGCAATAAAATCAGTAACAATTTCCCCTTAATGACGACACCTTCTTTTTGAACCCCTCAACTTCAGGATGGCCAATGACCAAGGATCAAAAGACCCACGCGACGGAAACACCCCAGGCAACCTACCTCAGTGGGGTGCAGTTGGACGTCAGCAGACCCCTGTTGTCTATCATCCCACACTTACGGAGATGATGGCAAAACAGAACCAACTGATCGCCACACTGCTTACCCAGATGCAACAACAACAGAAGCAGATGCAAGAGCAGCAGGCACAGTTGTTCCGTCCCCAACAACACCAACACGAGCTCTCCCTTCAGCTGATCTACGGGGACTTCGCCAACTTTCAAAGATTGGTGAATGAAGCAATTATACCAGAAACCAGAGTGATTCCACCTCAAGCCCCAACCTCTGCCAAGCCACGAACCACCCTCGGAGGACCAAGCACAAACATCCCACCCCAAGCACCACCAGCCAGAAAGATACCAGCGCAAGCTACCGGATACAAGAGGGACAGGAACGGCAAGCCGATTGTGTGCTACAACTGCCGCCAAGGAGGCCACTACGCCAACAAGTGCCCCTACCCCAAACGGGCGCCATCCTCCATCCCAAATCCAGAGAAACATACGCCAGATCACCACAAAGAAAAACCAGATACAACCGAAGACACTCCCAATTTGATCTCAACCAACCCAGTTCCGGAGATCGCTTTGCCTATTTCTGATATAATTCCATCTCCTAATCTGGAGCACCAGTAGAACTCAGTCCCTCAGTTTTCCCGAGGTTCGCTTCGAATCTCGAGGACGAGATTCTCTGTAAGGGGGATAGGATTGTAACAGCCCCAAAATTAAAAGGGAATAAAATAAAGGAAAAATAATATTAAATGAATTTCTGAATTTGATTGTAACAGCCCCAAAATTAAAAGGGAATAAAATAAAGGAAAAATAATATTAAATGAATTTCTGAATATTGTTATTTAAGAAAATAACCCTATTAAAGCCAAACAGAGATAAATATCCAAAATTTGGACTTGAAAATTTTATGGGATAAACTAGAGGCCAAGAAATATTTTTGAGAATTTTTACAAAATTTTTTCCAACAGATCTTCAAGCCTTAAGTAAATATTTGAATTTCTAGAATTAAATTTAATGGAAAATGAATTTTAATCTTATTGGGCCGAAACCCTGAGTTCTCCTCCAAAGGCCTTTCGGCCCAGCCCATCGCAGCCTCTCTCGCTGACAGGCAGGACCCGCCTGTCGGCGCCGTCCCTCTCTCCCTTCCCGCGCGCCCGCACCCACTGACATGCGGGGCCGCTCTGTCAGCACTCCCTCCTCCTCTCTCTCTCCCGCTGCCACGCAGGCCCCGCGTGTCAGCCTTCCTCTCACCCGCGCCCGCCCCCTGACAGGTGGCCCCCACTTGTCAGGATCATCTTCTTCGACGGAAGGGGGCGATCCCCTTCCATGCTGGCGCCCCCCCTTCCATTTCCGCCGTAGGCCGGCCGGATACACCAAATCAAGCCATGGATCGCCTTCCCCTCACTCCGGCACTCCCATTCCCCCAAAAATCAACGCGTTTTCGCCCATTTGGAAGCCTATCCGAGAAGCTATAGTAACCTCGCCGGAGTAAACTTGGAAACACCTCGGTTTCCCTCCCTCCGCCTTCCATTCACGCCACCGGTGAGCCCTATAAGACCCCCTGAGTCCACCGCATCCGCCCACACCTCAACCACTCGAGCCCTCCTCATCCCGAGCGCCGCCACTGCCTTTCCGGGAGTTTTCCCCTGCTTCGGCTCCGGCAGCCCTTCGCCGGCGCTCCGGGCCACCGCCGCCTTCGCCGTCTCCACTGACGGGATCCCCTCCGCCTCCTCTACCTCGGCATCACCTCCGCTAGGTCAGACCACCGCCGGAACGCCACCGCCAACCCGAGGAGCCCGTCGCCACCTTCTCGTCGCCGGCCACCGCCACTGCTCCTTGGTCATCACCGCCGGTATGCCGAGATCCCCCTCGTGCCCCTCTTTCCATTTCTGGCCTTAGACGCGCCATAGGGTCTCGCCGTCGCCGGGAATTCCTCGCCGGAGTTCCACCGGAGTCGGGGAAGAAGGGGTAAAGTACCCCTTTTCAGCCGTGCCGTGTCGGATGGGCTCGGAGCCCTCCGATCGGATCTGGACGATCCAGATTAAACCCTCAGCGGGGTTTAATCCTGGACGTTGGTCCAGTCAAAGCGGTACGGACCCATCTGGGCCGTCCGCTGTAACTTAAAAACCCCGCCTCTTTTCTGGACGCCCGATCTGGATCGGACGGTCCAGATCTGGCCGGTCCAGCGCACAGTGCGCGGGTCCATGGTGGACCTGGCTCACCGTGGACCCACGCCTGTTTTCTGATTTAAATAAAATTCAGAAAAATGGTTTAAAACTTCCAAAATTCATATCTTGCTCAAATTAACTCCAAATTTCACCATTTTAATTCTGGAAAATTTATCTTTTTATTCTCCACACTTTCATGCAATAAAAACAATATGTTTATTTGGCACATAATAATCTTATTAAATAATGAAGAAAAGTCCCCTTTAGGAATTAATTAATATTTCAATAAAATAATTCAGATAAGCCCTTAAAAATTTATAAAGTAATATCAAAAGATATAATGGCTCTACTTCACTGTTATTAACACAATAAAAATGGAAGGACCATGTTGTCCATGACATTTTGTTAATTAACCTTCCTAAGACCCCTTTAGGGTTTAATTAATATTCCATTTAAATAATACATAAAAACTCTTAGAAATTTATATAATAACTTTAGATGATATATTGAATCCAGTACACTGTTTATAAGTCAATAAAAATATAATAAGTCATTTTGCCCATTTTTAGATTCTTAAATAAACATTTCCAAGACCCTTTAAAATAAACGATTAATTCATATAATGGAAATACAACACTTTACAAAAATATCATGAAAATGACATAATAAATTCAAAGGACTTAATGACTTGATTCTACTGTTTTAATGCAATAAAAATAACATGTTCACTTTGCCCACTTTAATCTATTAATTAACATTGCAAAAGGCCTTGTAGGGTAATTAAGTAATTCAGATAATAGAAGTTAAACACTTTATAAACATGTCATGACAACTTATATATTAACTTCAGAAAACTTAACCACTTGAGTTCACTATATTGAATACAATAAAAATAGAATATTCATTTTACCCACTTTAATCTATTAAATAATGTTACAAAGGCCCTTTTAAGACATGTAGTTAATGCATTTAAGAAGAAGTCAACCCTTTATGGAAATATCCTAAAAATTTATATAACAAACTCAGGTAACCTAATAACTTGAGTCCAGTATTTTACTACAATAATAATAAGGTTATTCAATACCTTTTTACTACAACTTTAAAAAGGAAAAATAAAAACCCCTAGGAAAAATAATTACATCAAGTCATAAATTCAGAAATCTCATTAGAAATCAATCTTAAATATTTAAGTAACAATTCCCTAAAATTTAAGACTTTATCTCCTTTACTTAAATCCAACAAAAACATGTATGTTGATATGGTTGATTTGTTTTGGATTGTTTATTGAATGTTTTATTTACTTTTCTGTATCGAGAGGACTACGTTGTCGTCGAAGAGCCGGAATATTTTCCCGAGGTTCCACCTTCACCATTCACGGATCAAGGCAAGTCATCGACCACCTCTGTGGAAACAGTTGATCATAATTGAGCCCATGTTTTAATAAATTATCGCTATAACCCATAGGCTAATATTGCATTAGTCCAATAATCAAGCCTTACACTTATATTTATTAGATCTCCGTCCCTGTGTGCAAACCCAAGCCATGCTTATTGAGCCTTAACTCCTTGTCACTCTACTATTAAAATATTAGCTAGTGCCCAATGTACCGGCACAACTGTTATAGGATAAAAAGAATGAGTCGTAGATAGCTGGATTCTGTATATGAATTTCCCTGTTATTCTCGTCTCTGGACTCTGTTGGAGTTGGCTAGGTTATAAGTATGGTGGGTTCCGGGTGCAAGCTCGGAAACTAGTTGGTCGCACCCGGGGCACTATAAGGACCGGTCTGTGGGATCTGTTGCAAAGCACTTCCGTACCAACCACAAGTCTAATGGGTAAGTCCTAACTGGAAGTGTGGAACACTCCGTCTCTCGGCACCATAGTGGAGGGGGCAAGGGGCTAGCCTGCGGGCGACTTGTACCAAAGGAGGCTCAAGGGGGGGTATGGTGGGGCACCGACGCGTCGGGACACCATATGAAACCTATAAGAGGGTGCTGTTGAGTCGGAGAGGACCATATGGAAGGTTTTGGCACGAGTTCCCGTGAAATGGGTCATCTCATTACACTTCAGTGTAAGTGATGAGTGCGTGCCTTGTGGGTACAGTGGTACATCTCTGATCAGAGTAAATTCAATCTTTTCGAAAAGCCGAGCCCACGGTCAAGGGCGGGTTGTGTGACTACTCGCAGTTAGTTTACAATTGGATGAATGATTAAGTTATTCATGGCATGTAAGGACTGTTGTGCGAGGAGGTGAAACGTACTCCTCGAGTTAGAAGATGATGATGCATACACATGTTTACGTTTAAGTACTAATAAATTGTTCACATTAAATTGCTTTACAAATTACTCGCTTCCGCAAAATTAGCCACTATCTCCCTCGTTATTACCTGGCATTATATTTGCATTCGGTGGCTTGCTGAGTACATCTGTACTCACCCCGTTGACTTACACCATCAGAGCCCGTCTACTACGAGGAGGATGAAGGTCTGGAGTAGCGACCCAGTCAAGGCGAGACTGGAAGGAGGCGTTCATCTAGGACCCTTGATTTTATTAGTTTCTCTTCACTTTCATTCACTTTTGTATTAATACGGTCTACGAACCGTGAATGATTGCTCGTCTTGTACGTGGTCGTGTGATGAACGTCTTGTTTTATTGATTTTCTATGGAATTTCAATAAAAGTCCTGATTTATTAAATCGGGGCGCGACACCCAGCCCATGCGCCCGAAGAGGGTGCTGTAGTAGTCCTCGCCGCCACTTCAGTAGCTGCCACCGGAGCCCCTGCTGGCTCTGCTCTAGTTCCAGGGCTCACGGCCAATGGATCCTCCGTAGCAGGGGCTTCGACTTTTGGGAGCTCCGAGCGGACCCTCGAGGCTTCGAGTTCGTCGTCATCCACCCTCTTCCTCTTGGAGCCGCTCACCGAGGGTGTAGGGTTGGCGAAGTTTGGCAGAGCTTGGACCCCCTCGACACCGAGCTAGACCCACACTCTGTTCTAGTGCTCCTAAGTCCTCACCAGAGCGAGTCGTTGAGCCTGCTCCTCAGGCGTCGGGGCCCCAACAACGCGCTCCGCTTCTATGATTGCCTCCTCTGCAGTCCTTACTTCGTGAGCGGCTTCATCAAAGCTCCAAATCAGCACAAGTTCATTTTGCGAAGTATGAAGATGAAAAGAATCGAAGTCTTACCAAGGCGCTCTGCAGACACCTCGGTTGGGCCCTCCGAGTCTGAAGGTTGAAAGAGACCCTCCGGCCAAGAGAGCGCGAGGGGGCTGAGCCGAAGGGTGATGAACTCCTCCGTGAGGTCCCTCATGCTCATCCTTGAAGCCACCCTCCACAGGAGCAAAATCCTTGAGCGAAGGATGTCAGGACTCGTCTTCACCACGCCTTCGCATCGGTAGGAGATGAGCATGTTGGTACTCTGAAGGGGAGAGTTCATGCCAACCGAGGCGTAGAACCACTCTTGGTCCCACTTCGAGTACCACTTTCTGTTGGCGGCACTCGCTGGGAAGGCATCTTGGTAATCCTTCCGAATTTCGAAATTGCCACTCCCGAAGGCCAAGGCTCTCTTAACGCGGTCTGCCCCTTCCCTCTACTTCGGTTGGCAGTTGGCGTCATGGAGGGCTACGAAGACATCCGTGCGCCCCTCGCAGCCTTCGGCCCTCATAGCCCACTCAAAGACCACCAACCTCGCCACGACATTTGGCAACAAATGAGGAAGCTCAAGGTTGTAGGCCCTCAACACTTTGCTCAACATGTCCACTGCAGGCAGCCCGAGGCCGGCCTCGAAGAAGGATTCAAAGTGTACAACCTCGTCAGCCCAAGGCCTCGGTCTGGCTTCCGACTTCTCCGGTACCAGAAGCTGGATCTCCGCCGATATCTTCCCATTGCAGGCCCTTCGGACAGACTCCTCCATTGAGGCTGAAGCCCTCATTTCCAGAGTCAGCTCGAACTTGTCCAACAGCGACCGAAGGTCCCTCGGCCCTAAGCGCCTTGCTGCAGGCTTCGCCGCTGCTGCCGCCACTACCTGCGCCTGGGCGGAGCTCGAACTCGCGTCCAGGGCCAAGGCCTTCTTTGACGCAACCTTCTTCTGCATTTTGTGAGGCTTTGGCATTAAGGGCACTAAAGCTTGCGAAGCCGGCTCCACGCGAAGCTAAAGATGAAGAGACGAAAGAGAAGGGTGCTAGGAGTTGAGAAAGGAGTAAATGAGAGTGTGCCGAAGCTGTATGCGGTAAACCCCTTTTTATATGTGGTAAAAGTCCCGACGGTTCCCATGCCGAAGTCCATGACAAGTGGGCCTGAGGCGAAGATGAAGTGAACCGGTGCGCCCCGCGCACTGTAACGGTCAATTTTATAACCGTTGCGGAGCCGTTTGGTCTCCCCGAGGTCACCCTGTTAGTCAAGGCAGGCAATTGTTGCCTACACAAGTCGAAGCCCCCTTCGGTCCAAGCTCCGAAGGCCTATATTCTCTAAAGTTAAAATTTTTAATTATTTGTACAGAGGCGCACTCACCCCTCTGTTCCGAAGGGCTGTGGGCGAGGGGCTACTATTGGGGGAATAAGTTTTCCCTTAAACAGGGGCCAAATGACGTCAGCCTCCGCAGGCTTTGGACCCGGAGCCTGGCACCACCGAAGCATGAAGTCAGAAAGGAACCCTCCTACCAAAGTTATTTCCAAGCAGCAGTTAGTCCAAGCCACCGGGATCCTTTTGGAGATAGCCTCCGGGCTCCCTTCGGAGCTAGCCTCCGGACTCCCTTTGGAGTCCTCTGGAGCCAAGCCTCTAGGCTCCCTATGGAGCTAGCCTTCGGGCTCCCTTCGGAGTTCTCTGGAGCCTAACCTCTAGACTCCCTTCGGAGTCCTCCAGAGCCTAGCCTCTAGGCTCCCTTCGGAATCCTCCAAAGCCTAGCCTCTGGACCCCCCTCTGGTCCCTTTCGAAGCTAAGTCCCCGGAAGTCCCTACGGAGTGCCCTTCGAAGCATTTGATGCAGTCTTTGCCTGAAGGGCTCCGGCCACCACTTCAAACCAGGAAATTATCTCAACTCCACTACAGTGCAGAGCCATACCGGGGACCCCTTTGCCCCCAGTATGTCGTTTAGCTGCTCAGAAGTGACGTTTATCTGACACGTCTGTAAAGCTGTTTGTACGGTAGTCTAGTCCTTTTCCCTTCTTCCCCCTAAAAGGCCTATGACTTGTAGAGGGCATTTAGATCTTTTCCTTTGGCCTGTGTGCCTATAAAAGCATGGACAAGCCCTTGCAATAGAGAGGTTCAGTAGAGGCAAAACTATGCCAAATCCACAATAGACTGGATGTAGGGCTATTATCCCTTCAGGGAGGCCTGAACCAGTATAAATCCTTTCTCCCTCTGTGAGAACCCTTCAAAGTTCACTCTACACACCATATACACACTAAACCTGCTGTAGCTAACGCAATTTCTACAACATCAAATTTACAACAAGTCTTTTAAAGAGCATGTGAAACACATTCGGCAAGTCTTTGATGCGCTTAGAAAGGAGAAATTATTTGGTGATCTTGAGAAGTGTAGTTTTTGCATACACCATGTTGTATTTCTTGGTTTCTTGTTTCAAGAAATGGAATAGAAGTGGATGAATCAAAGGTGAAAGCCATAAAGGATTGGCCTACTCCTACGAATGAATCACATGGAGGTGGACTAATAGGTCATTTTGGACAGAAAAAACTTATGAACTACTAGGTGATCATTTCTATTATCCTAAGATGAGGAGAGATGTCATCTGATTTGTGGAGCGATGCATCACTTTTCACAAAGCTAAGTCAAAACTAAATCCTCATGGATTATACACTCCTTTACCTGCTCGAAACATTCCTTGGGAAGACATAAGCATGTATTTTATTTTGGGATTACATAGAACTCAGAGAGGAAACGATTTTATATTCATTGTGGTTGATAGATTCTCAAAGATGGCTCATTTTATCCTTGGCAACAAGACTAACGATGCTTCACATGTTGCTAATTTATTTCTTAGGGAAATTGTGAGGCTATATGGGATGCCCAAGACCGTTGTGTAAGATCGTGATGTCAAGTTTGTGAGCTATTTTTGGAAAACATTATGGCCTAAACTTGGAACCAAGCTCTTGTTCTCAACAACTTATCAACCTCAAACCGATGGAAAAATTGAAGTGCTAAATCATACATTGACAATGTTGTTACGAACAATGTTGAAAAAGAACTTGAAGAATTGGGAGGATTGTTTGCCACATGTGGAGTTTGCTTATAACAGGGCAATACACTCTACCATTAACTTGTGTACTTTTGAAATTGTATATGGTTTCAAACCTATTGATCCAATTGATTTATTGCCCCTTCTATTACATGAAAAAACCAATATTGAAGCTTCCAAGCGTGTTGCATATGTAAAGAAAATAAATGAGAAGACCAAGGAAGCAATCAAACTAAAGGCTAAACGCAAGGCTGTATGTATGAATAAAAATAGGAAGAAAGTGATATTCAAGCAAGGCAATTTGGTGTGGATACATTTGTGCAAAGATCGCTTCCCTAATAAGCGTAAGTCCAAATTGTTGCATCGAGGAGATTGACCAATTCGTGTTCTTGTAAAGATCAATGATAATGCATACAAGATAGATCTTCCAAAAAACTATTGTGTGAGTACAACCTTCAATGTTGCTGACTTATTTCCATTCATAGGCGAAGCCACCTTAGAGTCGAGGATGAATCCTTTTCAAGAGGGGAAGGATGATATGACCATGCCATCCACCAACATGTTACAACCTCCCATACCAGAAACACCAACTCAAGTATTACCTACATTGACACCAGCCCAATCCTTTTGATAGAGGGCGGGGTGCCCGATCTTCCATCAGGTGGGAGATAAACAACAATTCGTGGAGAACTCGACGTTGACGATCTGACTTCTGATCCATGAGATTGTCCCTTGCAATCGCTACACCACAGCACCACACAAAACTAATATCTTCCAAGCTTGTCCCTAAGTGCTCCTCCTTTTTTCGATATTCTTCTTTTTTCTGATATGCTTTTGTTTTGAACTCTCTTTTTTTCTTGAATTATTTTTTGACACTTCTCTTTTTTTGTTCACTAGGAGCACCAAGAAGAAAAACCAAGAAGATGTGACACAATTTTCTTGCAAATAAGTGCTATGTAGATAAACAAGGATAAGCTGGAAAAAATGCGCAAGAAACATCAAGGCTGGAAAACTCGATCTTCTAGGCTGAATTTTGAAAAAATAAAATTGGCAAACCAAGAATTCTAGGAAAACTTAGATCAAACTTTTTCTGTATATTTAAAATATATATTTATTTGCCTAATTCCGAGTCAGTATGCAAAAGATATGACTATTTTATCAAAGGCAGTCTGAATCAGGGTTTTGAGGTTCTAGTTTGGACGAGGATTGCAAATCATAGCGGATTTATGGGTTGTGGATAGTATAAGGGATTTAGAAAAGGTGATCACAATACTAACCAGGGACCTAACTTGACCAAGAACACAAACTCAATACTACAAACTCTGAAACTGAAACATGCAAAGGCTCGGGATGGTCTTGGACAGGGGAAACCTACGACTACAATTTTTTTAGTGGCTTTTCTGTGGACAATGGGATGAATATGAAATCAACATAATATAAGATACAAGAACCTGATGGTAAACCAAGCTCTGATACCACTTGATGTAGGGCGGGGTGCTTGATCTTCCGTCAGGTGGGGGATAAACAACAATTTGTGGAGAACTCGACATTGACGATACAACTTCCGATCCAAGAGATTGTCCCTTGAAATCACTACACCACTGCTCCATTGGTTGTCAATCAAGCACATCTTGGTTAACCTCGCCAAAAAGGCTAAAATTCTATTGGAATCTGCGAATTGGGTTTCACTTACAAATCCGGAGAAGTGGCGGCTATCAAAGCAATGTGTAAACTAAAACCAAAAACTCTAGATAGTTGTATAAACACCTTATATAGTATTTTAGGACACACTCATAATGGGCTCAACTGGATACATGGCCCAAAGGCCCAACAACGCAGAAAATAGCATGCTGATATATTCTGGACTCTATGTTTTTTTGATAATTACCGTTGATCTAGATGGAATTTTTAGGTGAAACTAGTGGCTTTGGAAAGGTGCTGAAGTTATCTTTCTGTGACCATGTGCAACGTCAAAAACGGAGTTCATATGCGGCCTAGGGATTTATTTTAGTGTACGCACTCCTAGAATCCGAGTTGGACACGAACAGTAGTTGGATTGAACTCCAAACTTGGCTTGGACATCCTTATTGGTTCTTGTCCAACTCTATCCTTATCTCCATGTTCTTCTTCATCATCTCCATGATTCCTAACAATAATATTATCTTTATCTAGTAATTTATTCTCAAGATAATATAATGATGTACATAGAAATGAGTTCACCTGAAGATTTAATGGTCGATCTTGAATTCAAGTAAATGGCTATTAATATTCATGTATTGTTTTATCATTGTTAGGGATGTCCTCATCATCCTCCACTTCTATAGTTGCAGTCGTCCTGTACTCAACGTCTGTTGGTCCCCAATCAACCTCCTTGATAATACATGAGTACCATATGCATGTCTCTTTTGTTTTGATCCAATAAAGTATTTATGAAATTGACAATGAACACATCTCATGATGTAGAATCCAGGGTTTAAATATATAAAAAGTAAATATAACGTAGAAAGGTTGCACCTTAGATTGTTTGCTCACAATTATGGTCCTATCCCAATCGGTTATGTTCTCATCATTCTACCAGTATCGTTACCTTGATAAAATAGTTTTCCCTCAGAAAATTAAGTATTGATGTTCTTTCCAATAGTTGCACCTACCAAGGCTCTCAATCATCGATAGTGGGTCTACCAAAGCAAGGTACTATCTTTTATCTTGACTAGTTAGGGTGGAAGTTGGACTACCACATGCATAGTATTGATTTGCTTAACAAAGCTACCAAAATGGTTTTGGGATTTGGGGCTTGGTGTTGGGAGTCGGGCATTGGATGCTACCCCAACAAACACGAGTCGCATGTGATGTGATTAGTAAAGGGTTGCTTGCCAATGTTAGTTAGCTTCTAGTAGTGATGCCAAATCTCACTACGAGTTAATTGAACATTGATCTTGTGCCACTATTAGTCATTAGAGGGAAAGTGGCTATTTTCATATAGTGAACATCTTTTATTGGATATAAGATAAACATAGCATAGTGTTGAACCTTGCATTATTTTGTAGATCATGGCACCTTCTTCTATTAAGAGCACTTTAGTTTTCAATTTGTGATCTATTCATGGAAGAGAACAACTAAAGGAACAAACTTTATTGACTGGTATTGAAACTTGAGAATTGTTCTCAAGCAAGAGAAAAGGAATACATTCTAAAGGAACCCCATCCTGCAGAACCTAAGGATGATGCTCCTCTCACTAAAAGGTATGCTTATGAGAAGCATTCTAGTGATTCAGTTGATGTCAGTTGTATCATGCTTTCCTATTTGTCCTTTGAGCTTCAGAATCAATATGAGAAAAGAGATGCCTAAGATATGATCGTTGGGCTGAAGGGTATGTTTGAGAATCAAGCAAGGGCAGATAGATTCAATGTTTCAAAAGCCTTATTTAATTGTAAGCTGGTAGAGGGCAATCCAGTGAGTCCTCATGTAATCAAAATGGTTGGTTACATTGAGAACCTAGAATAGCTTGGTTATCTTCTTGATCAATATTTGGCCACATATGCTATTCTTTAGTTGCTCCCTTCGATCTTTTATTAGTTCATCTTGAATTTTCATATGTACAGTCTGAAGAAGACCTTGGCTGAATTGCATGGGATGTGCTAACACGGAAACGTGCCCCCGCACTTGGGTCAGTCTGGCGATCCAAAAGTGCACGTATACTTAGGGACAGGCCTTAGCGTGACGTAGCACCGACGCCACGTTCCGACTACCCTTAATAGTGATAAGGGGGTGGAGTCGCCAGGCAACCAGATTACACAAAATAATCCAATTAGCTGAAAGAAATAGGTTAAATAGGTTAAAATCAGCAAACCAGTCAGAGTCCTCCTGGTTCGAAGTATGATGTGAAGGGTGCACCGAAGGGTACCTTCGGCGTCTGGTGCGAAGTGCTCCGCCAAAGGGTGCTTCGGCGTTCGAACTGATCCGGCCAAAGGTAGACTCCGAACGGATCTGAACACGGTGATCACCTTCGAACCGCGGGGTTCGTCGTGCGATCTCTGATGCAGCGAATTACAGAGTAGTGACGTGAAGGCCACACGCGGGTGTAACTTCGTCTGGTGCGGAGTATGTTCATGGCGAAGTCTGTCACGACGAAGTATGCTAGCGGAGCCTGTTGTCGAAGCCTGCGGTCCTGTCGAAGGGCATCCTGGGGACCTCTGGAACCGATCTCTCAGCTCCGGATACCTCCGGCGAAGGGGCTCCGAACGTGTGAACCTGCAACAGAGACGATGCGAAGTACCAATTTGGCCTTAGGACCGAATTTTGCGAGGTGTTGCACGGGTGGCGAATGTAGCAATCTATTACGCAGATTAGCGGATACTTCATAGGCGAAGTAACAAGGCGATGGCAATATGTTACGTAGATTAACGGGGACTTCATGGGCGAAGTACCAAGGCTTACCACTGTTCCGTAGCGGCGGACGGAGGGCTTCCAGGCAAACCCAAGAAGAGGTACAGAAAAGTAAAGGTAAAAGTAAAGGTACGATCAAAGCATGGCTTTGGTTTGGTTTGAGTTGGGGGGCTCTCCACGCCGGCACTGCCTCTCTATTTATAGGGGGTTAACTCCCAATCTAATCTGCTATTAATCCGGCCAGATAGAGACAGATATTGAGCTGGCGATGTAAACAGCTCTATCTCTACCGAGGTGGGCTTCGGCCAGGCCCATCGAGGTCTGCTCCTCGGGCCGAAGCTTTGGTAGCGTGGGCTTCGGCCAAGCCCATTGAAGCTGGCTCCTTGGGCCGAAGCTTCGACAGCGCGGGCTTCGGCTAGGCCCGTCGAGGCTTGCTCCTTGGGCCGAAGCTTCGACAGCGTGGGCTTTGGCCAGGCCCGTCGAGGCTTGCTCCTCGGGCCAAAGCTTCGACAGTATGGGCTTCGGCCAGGCTCGTTGAGGCTTGCTCCTTGGGTCGAAGCTTCGGCAGCGTGGGCCTCCGAAGGCTTCCGAAGCTTCGGCAGTGCGGGCCTCCGAAGTATTCCTGGCCGAAGCTCATGGGTTGGCTAGAGACTTTCGGAGCCCATAGCTCGATGGACTTCGACCCTATAGGGCTTCGGACAGACCCTAGACATGTGTTTTTTTGGCCCAAATCACCAAAAATTGATATTTTGATAATCTAGCCATTAATGCCATTTTTGCTATCAACAGGATGCTCAATGCCACTGAGGAGAATATGAGAAAGAATCATAGCCATGTGATTGTAGTTCAATGGGAAGGTAAAAAGAGAAAGAGGAAGGGTAAGACTAAAGCTCAAGATGTGATCTCAAGCTTAATTTCTAAACTGACTAGAAATTTCAAGTCAGGCCCTACTGGCTCTGTTGTTTGCCACCATTGCCAAAGGCCTCGCCATTAGAAGAGGAATTGCAAATTGTACCTGGATGAGCTTAAAAAGAAGGGAAGTGTGATTTCCACTTTAGGTATAAATGTTACTGAAATTAATCTTGCTACTAGCACTAATGATTCATGGGTATTTGATACTGGCTCGATGATTTATACTTGCAAATCATTGTAGGAGCTGAGTAGGTCAAGAAAGTGTACACGAGGTGAACATGATGTCTGCGTCGGCAAAAGTACAAAGGTTGCAGCGTTGGCCATCAGCGTCTATTCACTGTCACTTCCTTCAAGATTAGTTTTGGAGTTAAATAATTATTATTTTATTCTCACCTTAGGAAGAAACATTATCTGCTAGTCATGTTTGGAAGAAGATGGTTTTGAATTCGTAATAAGAACAAATGTTTTTCAATATTTTTTGAATGTTATGATCTATGGTGTTTGTCCATTAGTGAATGGATTATACATTCTGAGTATCGAGGATTCACATGTTTATAATATTACTAAAATGAAATAATGACTCAATGATTTGAATCCTACCTATGTGTTGACACAAAAACGTGCGCCCGCACTTGGGTCAGTTCGATGATCCAAAAAGTGTGCGAATACTTAGGGACAAGCCTAAGCGTAACACAACACTGACATCATGTTCTGACTACCCTAAATAGTGGCAAGGGGGTGGACTCGCTAGGTAATCAGATCACACAAAGATAATACAATTATCCGAAAGAAATATATTAAATAAAATAAATTACCAAGCTGAATGAAGCCTCACTGATTCGAAAGGTACTGTGCGAAGGGTATCGCCGAAGGGTACCTTCAGCATCCGATGCAAAGGGTCTCGCCGAAGGGTACCTTCGCCATCCGATGCAAAGGGTCTCGCTGAAGGGTACCTTCGGCGTTCGGACAGATCTGGCCGAAGGCGGGCTCCAAACAGATCTTGACGTGACAATCGCCTCTGAACAGCGGGGTTCAACGAAAAGTCTATGTTATGACAAAATATCTCGAACACGATGCACCTGCTTGAAGCTTCTGGCTTCGGTAGTGAGACCAAGCATCGACTTTTCCTGTAGAGAAAATTTACCTCTCCTCACTTGATAGCCATACGCTTGCTGAGCCAAATCATTTGCAATGGAATTGGCTTCTCTTGACACGCGAGAAATTTTGAAGTCATCAAAAGTAGCAACTATATCTAAACATTTATCCAATAACTATTTAGCATGCCATTAAAACATTGAGCACTCTTAGCTACTTGTTGTACTATTAACAAAGAATCACCATATGCATGGACATGCTTAGCACCTATAGACTCTACCAATTCAAGTCCTAGCAATAGAGCCTCATATTCAGCTTGGTTATTAGTAGAGGGAAATTCTAAACGGGCCGAGGTCTCAAAATGCATTCCATTGGGTGATATGAGGACCACTCCAATACCTTGGCCATTCTTGCAAGTTGAACCATCAAAATAAAGTGTCCATGGTACTACCTCAATTAGAGAAATATCGTCACCCCAATTGACGTCCACGTGGTGATCAACTATAAAGTTAGCAACAATTTGGCCTTTCATAGCTCTTAGAGGTTCATAGGCCAAATCATACTCAATCAAAGCGTAAGCCTACTTTCCGATTATTCCACTTAGAATCAGCTTTTGCAACATGTATTTTATGACATCGGTTTGGCAAGCGACAATACATGTAGTAGGAACAAGATAGTGACGTAATTTGGTACATGCGTAATAAAGTGATAAACATAAACGCTCCACAAACACGTACCTGGGTTCAGCATCCAGCAGGCGGTGGCTCAAGAATGTGATGATGTACTCTCTTTCCTCCACATCCTGGGTTAGCATGTCCCCTATCAAGCTATCTTCGATGGCAATGTACTGCCGAAATAGAATCCCGCCTTTTGGTTCTCTCACCACAGGTGGTGTTGATAAGCACTCTTTAATTTTTTCAAAGGCGCTTTGCTGACTTGCCCCCCAAGTGAACTCGGCTTCATTCTCTAGCCAGAGTATAGGGACAAAGGCATCAATCTTGCTAGACAAGTTAGATATAAAGTGACGCAAATAATTCATCTTGCCTAGAAACTTCTGCACATCTTTCTTGCATGTCGGCGGTGCAAAATTTCTAATCTTCTCAAACCTCTTAGGATCGATCTCTATACCTCTTTCATGAATCATGAATCCTAAGAACTTGTCTTCTGACACGGCAAAAGCACATTTGAGCGGGTTCATTTTCAAACCACACTGCCTCATCCTATCAAAAGGAACATTCAAATCGACTAAGTGGTTTCCCATAGCGTCCGATTTGACTACAACATCATCTATGTATACTTCTAACATAACTCCTAGCAAGTCATGAAAGATCAAGTTCATAGCACGTTGATATGTAGCACCAGCATTCTTTAGACCAAAAGTCATAACGACCCGCTCGAACAAGCCGACAAAACCAAGGCATCGAAAGGCTGTCTTATAGACGTCCTCTTCGGCCATAAAAAATTGATTATAACCAGCATTGCCATTAAGAAAACTTAGTACCTTGTGTGCTGAAGCATCGTTGATTAGCATGCCGGCTATTGGCATGGGATACTCATCCTTCGGAATGGCCTTGTTTAGATCCCTGAAATTAATACAAACTCGTATTTTGTCGCTCCCCTTCATTTCTATAGGTACAATGTTAGCGACCCATTCAGCATACCTGCATGGCCTAATAAACTCAGCCTTGAGTAATCGCTCCACTTTTTCTTTAACTCGGTCATAGATGGCCGAATTAAAGTGATGAGGAGGCTGTTTATAAGACCTAAATCCATATTTGATAGGTAGTCGATGCTCCATGAGCTCGTGGCTTAATCCGGGCATCTCGCTATACTCCCATGTGAAACAATCGACGTACGACCAAAGCAACTTTATTACTTTGGCCTTTTCATCAGGCTGTAAATGTTGGTTTACAAAAGTCGGCCTTGGGATGCTACCATCACCTATGTCAATTTCTTATAAAGGATCGGTCGAAGCAAAACCTTGTCCTAATTTCTCTACTTCGCTAAAGTCTTCGATGGCCTTAGCAATACCGTCTTTATCAGACCGATATTGCTCTACACAAGACTTCAGCCAATCTAGATTACTTTTGCTAGACATGACTACTAATTTAGAAATAGACGTGCTACACTAGCCAGCTTTACAGAAACTGGTGCGAAACGTCCTCCGAACATGCTAACAAAGTTGTAATCTGAAAGATCCCTCCCTGATAGACATTCTACTTTATTGTGGATGGCGTCAATGGATACATCGGCCAATGCTACCTGGGCCGAAGTGTCTGCGGGTATGACCTCTACCTCATCACCGTCGCACTGAATTAGGCATTGGTGTAAAGTAGAAGGAATGCAGCAGTTTGCGTGAATCCAGTCATGCCCGAGTAGCACCCTGTAGTTACCTTGCACATCAACGATGAAGAATGATGTTGGCGATGTCTTGTTGCCTACTGTCAACTCCATGGAGAGCACACCTTTGGCCTCGGAACTCTTGTCTTTGAAGCTGTTGAGCATTAAGTTAGTTTTCTTCAAGTTCTCCTCGTCCATGCCAAGTTTCTTCAACAATGAGTAAGGCATTAGGTTAATAGTGGCACCACCGTCAACAAGCATCCAGGAGATTGGCTTCCTGTCAATGTGTCCTTTGACGTAGAGAGGCTTTAGATGGCGAGCCGTATCCTCGGGTTTTTCAAAAATAGCATTGTGTGGGCCGAGGTTCAACTGGGCGACCTCGGCCTCGTCCTGTGGTAGGGAGAACTCGGCGGGCAGCATGATGATGTTGATGTCCATCACCTGAGGTGTGGGTCCCTCAAAGATGGGCGAGTAGTCGTCGTCGAGCATGTCCTCGTTGTCGTCGCTCGGGCTAGGAGCCGTGTTGGTTATCTCAACCGGCTTAATCCTCCATACATGTCTTGTCGTTGGCCGAGGGTGGATCTCCTCAAAGATGGCATCTCGCTCATCCTCGGCTTTCTTCTCGCGCATCTCCTGTGCATGTAGGTGTTGCAGACGCCTTTTCTATGATTTGGACATATCTGGAGGTACCCATGATGGTTGTGGCTTGGTACCAGGCGCCACTATCCTGTCTCTATTATTTTTGGCTGAAGGGGTACTACCTAGGTCGGCCTCGCACACTTCACAATCGGAGTGCCCTTCGCTGCGGACCCTGGCAATCAGACTGACCTCATTTGGCCAGTCGGACCAGGCTCTGGTGCTGGCTTCGGCGGGAGTAGGAGACTTACCTCTATTAGGCTTCGGCAAGGGGGCCTTTGGGATTGGGACTTCCTGAGACCCTACTCTAACTGTGATAGCTTTGGACTACCTATCCTTTGCCTCTTCACGCTCATCTTCCCTGGCTCCATCTTGTGTGAGTCGATTCGGAGGTACTACAGAGAGCCTATGGATGATGTATCCTTTTGCCGCGTCTGTTTATCCCTGCCAGTAATAATACTCCAAAAGAAAACAAGGGACAGTGTTAAGTTGCGCAGGGTACTCCGGTTGTGATGTGTACGGAGCCCACGGGATCCCTGCCTAATTGTATGGCGGAGGCATCGGCGGCTCCAGTGGCTTCACCCACTGTGAGCCGAACCCACTACTCGATGGGGGGTTTGGCCAGGTCGATGGCATTTCAGGCCATATCAGTGAAGGGTCTTGATAGTCCAGGGGTATGTTTGGCCATTGTAGGCCGAAGCCTCCCGCTGGAGGGTTTGTCCAAAGCAGAGTCGGGCTCAACCATTGGGGTCCGAACCTGTTCTGCGTAGGGTTCGGCCACTAGGGTTCGAAGCCCCTCTACGGAGGGTTCAGCCACTAGGGTATGAAGCCATCATAGGGAGCATTTGGCCACTACGGCCCAAAGTCATCAAGCGAAGGGTTCGGCCACTGTGGTCTGAAGACACCCTCCAACAGCTTTGGCCCCTTCGGTTGACTTAACCTTTTTGCACGTGGGCCTGTTTCCTTAGCTTTTCTTTGGTGTTTTTTTAACAACATCTGATATGTTGCCTTAGGCTTCTTGTGAGCCCTAGCCGAAGGAGACATGTTAACATTCCTGTTGGCATAAAAGTTTGTGTTGCGAACTATTTTGAGCCTCCGAATAGGATAATAGCTCAAAATAGTCCGAAATAGTGTATTGAATAGCTGAGTATTCGATGCCTATTATGGGGCGAGAAAGGAGGTATTTATAGGCAAAAACTATAAGGAAAAGACCTATTTACCCCTCAATTACAACCGACATAGTGGAAACTATTCGGTACCCTGAATAGGGTTAAAATAGTAAAACGTATCCGGAGACGGTAGATAAGGCACACGTCTATTAGTCTTGTTGTTTTCCACTGTAGCTTCGGAGCCTTTGGAGGATACCTTCGAACCATGAAGCCGAAGTATCCTTCGGCTTAGAAACTTCATCATCTTCGGAGATGAACGCAAGCTTTGATGCTAGTGAATTATCTTTGACTGTTGATCTCTAAAGTCTTGAGGATGAAGTATTTTCCCTCAATAGTAGCCCCTCGAATACGCTTCTCCGATTAACCTGTATGGCAGGAAAGCAGTATACGCAAGGAATATTTTCATATTCAGGGACTTAGCGAAACTTGAAGATGTTACAGTTATTCGAAGGGTATTTGATATCGAAGCATATCCGATGAAAACTTTGAACTAGAACTGTTGTGTGAACACTTCTCAGGGAAGTGAACCGTTACGGAGGTGGAACGTCGTGAGGAGCCGTTACCCTTCAAGTAGCCGTTAGGCTCCCGAAAAAGGTAACGGTCGAAATTTTACCGTGGGTTCATGCCTTTTTACTTCCTGGTCCCACCTGTCAGCGACAGAAGTCGAACCTGCAATGTGAATGTGATCGAGGCACAGTAGCCAGTGGAAAGGCTATAAAAGTGGGGTCGAAGCCCACCGAATTTTTTTACAGAACTCGAAGCTCGAAGCCTTCTTTCTTCAACCTCCAAATCTCCTCAACCTTTTGAGCGATCAACTCATGGCGAGGACCAGCACGACCATACCAGTGGTAGCGGGTTTCATGGTGCAGAGGCAGGCGTGGGCGGCTTCAGCAGCAGCGGCCATGGCGGGAGCTCCAGGAGATTCTTGGCCCAAAAATCCTCGGGAGCTCTTCCCTCCATCCAAGAAACTGATTCCACAAAGCTTCCTCATCGGCCAATACATGAGTACTTCGGAATCCATTGAAGAAGCCATGGCCGAGAAGCTAGGCCCTGGAATGAGGACTTGGGTCCCGGGAATGGTGTCGACCCCGAATCCACGGAGTGGAGAAGTGGTAGTCTTTGAAGCGTTCTTCGAAGATGGATTGGGACTCCCTGCCATCAATTTCTTAACAGAGGTACTAGAAATGTTCCATATTACCTTGCCGCAGTTGTCCCCTAACGCTATTGCAAGGCTGGCCATCTTCGAACGGGCTCTTCGGGCCAAAGGATGTGAAGGAAGATCGGAGATCTTTACCGCTGAGGAGCAATGCTGAAGAGCGTGGGCCTCATGGCTCCAGATGTGATAAGTCATTGTCAACAGTAGTCAAAGAGGACTGAAAAGAGAGTGAAGACCTGCTGCGTCTGGGCCGCGTGTGACTCAGGTATATGGGCAGCGAGCGACTATCGGGCAGAGGGGCCGCGAAGTCAGGCTGGCCCAATCCGGGTACATGGGCTAGAAGCAGCAGAGGATCCAGTGGGATTTTGACCAGGATTGACTCAGGTACATGGGCGGCGAGTGATTGCCGGGCTAAGAGAGCTGCGGAATCAGGCCGGCCCAATCCGGGTACCTGGTGCAAAGTCGGTGGACGCTTGTCAGTTTCGGCGCAAAACTGACGACCACTGATCTCGCATCAGACTGTCCTAAAGAGAAGCCGTAGTCGCTATGAAAGCTCCACTTTCGGATAAGTCATCTGTAAATAGGAGTTTACTGTTTTGTCCTTAGGCCCACAGTTAGTCAGTCGAGTCTGTAAAAATATCCTAAGGGAAGTTAGGTCTTTTCCTTTTATTACAGCGTCTGTAAAAACCCTAAGGGTCTGGTGGAATATTCCTAGGCTATTGGGCTGCCTATAAATAGGGCCCCAATCCCTAGGGTTAGGTTACCCTCTCTGTAGTACACTTTAATCCAGTAAAAAGTTTGGGTCACCTTTGTTCTTCTCCTGTTTCCGTGGGAGCGCTGCCGCCATCAGCGATTTTCTGTTCATCGCAAGGAAACCAAGCCTGTTTTCCTTTCTCAGGTTTTCTTTTGATCTTCATGACTTGCGTGGTTCTTTTCGATTCCTTTTTCAAAGTTCACGGCAGAAACTCGTGTTTATTTAGGAGATCTTTATTGCTTGTGGTTTGTTTTCATCGAGCACTGTTTTTCATCCTATGTTTTGTCGATAGCCATCTTGGTTTGACAGCTCATATAGCTACAGAATAGGCTGTTCTTCCTTGTGTCTGTTTGCTAGCATGCATGCCAGCCGTTGCCTCTAGCCATAGCCGTAGGAATAGCTGTGAGGCAGTAGTTGTAGGCATGTCTTTCACTGCAGCATGTAGCAGGACACTTGAGTGTCTACGGTAGCTCTGCAGGACAGCTTGTAGGGACCTATGTTTCTAGACTTTGCATATAGCCTCTGCAGCATTTCGGTTTAATATTTTTTGTGTGGCTCGGCACTTCATGCGAGGCTTGGCTGCGAACGCTGAGAACTTCAGGCTTTGAATCATGTTGTATTGGTTGAGGTGAAAAGAGATTTAATGTTTTATTTTGAAGCTGAGTGCACGGCCGAAATTTTTCTGTACTTCGTCAAGTTTCGAAGTATCTGTTTGGAGTATTAATGTGGGTCCCATAGCACAACACAACTTCGGCAGCCTTCCTTGAACCGTCTTGATTTCGCATGGTCTGTTCTTTCGAAGCTCTGCACACCTTTTCACTAGCCAAGCGAAGTCTATAGCCTCGAAGCTGTTGAGTGACCTTCGCTACACAGTAGGCTTCGGTCTCCAGCGTTTCTAGCGAAGCCCATGCGATAGCCTCGCCGAAGCATTCTTATCTTGTCCTAAAGTTTTCCAATCGTGGACCCTACAGTGAAGTGCATTTCTACTAAGCTTTGGACTGTTTCGAAGTACAAGTCTGACATCCGTGCGAAGTTTGTTTGTCTGGGTCTGCAGACTTCGCTGCATGCATGCTTCACTGTTAGCATAGCTTCGCACTAGGATCTCTGAAGCATCTCACGTGACTCAGCTGCTTACTGCTCCAAGCGAAGTCTACGTCTTACAGGCTTCGTCTCATCTGAAGCGAAGTACAAGTCTGTACCATCACTTGTCAACTTCGAAGCAGGCTTCGTTTCAACAAGCTTCGATACCGAGGACTTCGAAGTTGGCTTCGACACTGCAGGCTTTGACACTGCATGCTTCGACGTTGCAGGCTTCGCCAAGTTTCGTTCAGGAGACAACTTGAACAGTAACTTCTCATCTCGTTTTACGTGTACTTAGATCAATTGCTGTGGTGATTTGTTTCTAAGATGTTTGATCTGCCATGTTTTGAATGATCTGTTAATCTGCCTATTAGCACTGTATTGGTGTTTCTTTTTCTAGGACACCGATCGTTTATAAGCTAGATACTTTTAGGATTTATCGATCTGTTCACATTTTCCAGCTAAATCTTTTGAGGAGCGTTGGGTGTTGGGGAGCAGGCCATTGATTCGAAAGAATTTTTTAGGCGCCCATTCACCCCCCTTTGGTCGCTACTTTTGGTCCTACAACCGCTACCCACGAAGCCACTTGCCAACCGAAGCGTCAAGATGGACCGGAGATACCAAGGTGTTGACGGCGTTCGGAAGTGTCAACTTCCAGCTTCGGAAGGAACATGCGCAGCATTTCCTAGCGAAGGCCATCAATGACCAGTGGTATACTAACTAGATCCTCCGGTGGTTTTACGTCGAAGTTGGAGAAGATTCCAGCTTCGTAGGGCCTCTTCAGGAGATCTGGTTCTGAAAGAAGGCAGAAGTTACTCCGAACCCAAGCCTGCTCTCAACGCGGCTTGGGTTGCTCTCTTTGATAGCCAGCCGCATGAGCATGCGGGATCTGGCAGAGGAATTCATCGCCCTCCGGATCCCGCCTCTCGGAGATGACTGGCCGATAGCGTTTCAAAACGCTTCGGAAGGACATCTTCGAAGCCTAGGTAAATCTTTGGTCTTCCTGCATTAATATATTAGAAAATGGATATAACACTTTTGAAATGGTACCTCTTTTCAGTGGCTCCTTTGGCGCTAGCTCTGGAGTAGATCGCGAAGGCCACCGAACGGGTGCTCGGAGCCCCTACGGTGGTGGAGAGATAGCGAAGGATGGAGCTGGTGGGAAGCTAGGAGCGCTTCAACAGAGTGTGGAGGGCTCTCAGAATGGAGCCTCCACCTCTTCCAGACTTCGACCTGACCGGAGTGGCCCATCGGAAGAGGAAAGCCACTACTGAGCCTTCCAAGAAGGCCACCAAGACCCCCGACAAGAAAGGGAAGAAGATATCAAAACCTCCTCCTCAACCGACTCCGGCATCTTCGCCTTCTTCCCTGGGCATTCGGAGCTCATCTTCAGAAGACACCAGAGATAAAGACTCCGATGCCCGAATGGGGAAGGCCCTTGAGAATTATCTTATCGAAAATAGTGTAGATGAGGCCTTGGGCGCAGCCAAAGCTCCTTCTCAAGAGGATGTGGAAGCAGATATAGCGCACTCCCCCGAGCCCATCGCAATTGGCTAACGACTTGAGTCAGCCCTTCCTAACTCACCCGTGCTCGGGGTGATAGTGTCGGAGATCGAGGCGCCTGCAGCGACTGCACCAGAGCAGACTTCAGGGGATGACCTCGAAGAGTACCTCCGAATGTATGAATTCCTAGGGGACCCCACAATTCTCTCTCAAGGCGCAGATGAAGGTATACATCGAAACTTTTGTCTTTACAATTCCTGCAATAACTATTACCCAAAAATATTCACTGAATACCTTAATTTTTGTAGGTGCGTTGAGGAGTAGCATAGCTCTGATCACAGATGGAGCTTCAACTTCTCTCGGAGTTGAGGCTTTAGCAGACATAGTAGCTCTGACGACTAGAGCCATCTCAGGTGAAGCAGTTCAAGCCGAGGGGGCATCGGTCGAAGGAGGATCTACCTTAGCCGGAGTCCCTACTCCGATTTTTGTGCAGGGGAGGTGTAACAGCATGATGAGCTTCGGTTCCCTCCCTGCCTTGACGGTGACGCCCTCCTCCAATGATCCTTTAGTGAGCAATTCGGAGGTGGAGGCCGTGATAGACAATCGCCAGGCCCTATCCTGGCTCCCTTTGTTGGCTCCATTCTTGGAGCAACGAACAGGCCTCCGGCCACTTCTAGAGCCCTTGGCGGACAAAGGCCAAGAAGCCATGAACTCCGAATTGGTCTCCATCTTGAGTGAAGCCAGAGCCCCGGAGCTCAATTTGGCCCTCGAACGGGCTTCCCTTCAGGTATGCAACACACCACAAGTGTATTTAATCAATAAATGGAATTACTTGGAACTTGTTTTTTTGCAGCAATTTGTCCTTGCGAGAGCAGCAGCGACTTCCAATGAGCTCAAAACTAATCGGCTCAAGAGGAAGGTTACTACCCTCTAGTCTGCCCTTAAAAGCTCCAAAGGCAAAACACTTCGATTGGAGGGGAACTCCTTGAGGAACGGAGGGCCAGAGCTACCACCGACGAAGCACTTCAGATCGAGAAGCACTGCACTCAAAACTTTGGCCCAAGAGAATGAGGCTGAGTGTGTGGTGCTCAGAGCAGAGGTCGAGAAGCTCCAACAAGCAGCAGCCAACTCAAGCGCGCAACTCGTGGAACTCCAAGACTCGATTCAACAAGCGCTGGCTCAGAAGAGTACTTTGCTATCGAAGATGGCCAAAGTTTCTGCTGCTGTTGCTGGGCTGGAAGTGGCGAAAGTGAAGAATGTTGCCATAGTGGAGCATACCATGGATGCCCTTCGGGGTACCTTGGAATACTTCAGCACGATGTGCCCTTTGTATTCAGCTGTAGCGACCGAGCCCTCGACCGGAATATAAAGATGATTCAAGTGGCGACGAAGTTGATGATGGGCTCCGGCATTCGGTACGGAGAGATCTCCGGACAAGTTGTCGGGATTGGAGTCCTTCGTCACATCAAAGCTCTTGGGATTTATGTTGCTCTGGTTGGGGGTTCAACGCCTACTGGCTTCACCGACGAGGACCTGTTGCATCCTTCGCAGGATGTAGCTTCTGCTTGGGAAGCTTTCCGGGCAATATGGAAAATGGACCACAAAGCTGCAGCCAAAGCTTGGATCGACGAGGCTCGTCGGCAGAAGCAAGCTTAGACGAAGCCTCCGCTTCCGACTTCGCCGGCTCCGACCCCACCTGCTCTGCGAGCTGACCCGCAGGTTTAGCTTTATAGGTCGCTTATGCATGTACAAGAAACCTTGTAAAATCCCCTTTTATGAATGAAAAGTTTATAAATAAGGAAACTTTGTTTGGATGTTTTTTATTTTAGGTTTTGCCATGCACTTCGGAGCTTGACTTCGAAGTATTGGAACTTAGCGAAGGGCTCCGTCGGCAGTGGTCTATCCTTGAAAGCTTAAGGCCTTGTCGATGCTCACGCTTCTCTGTTCATCGAGGGGATAAAGGGGAGATAGCACCCGAAGTCCATCGTGAGGTCTTAGCTTATATTAAGGAAGAAGCATCTTCGTCCTCCGAATACGTAGATTGGTCATACTCGGAGTACCAAGTCGAGGATGTAGATGAGGCTAACTCCGGAAGACTTCTGTCTTGGGCTAAACTTCAAGAGGAGCAGAAAAAACTACGAGCTTCGAAGAAGAAAAGCACTCGAACTAAGAAGAAAGTCCCGAATGCTTCGAGCTCCAAAGGTCGAAGTGGTCTTAGAAGTAGCTCTAGAGGTCGGAGGGGTCTCCGTTTCTATCTAGGCTTAGACGAAAACTTCTCTTGATGTAATAATATGATTATCCAATTAATATGAATTGCTTTGGAAGCATCTTTTTGTCGTTCCTTACTCTCCTGCCCCTTCTTGTGGGTGGGGGACCGTACGCGTTGTGATAGGGTCCGTCGGACACAATGATTGATATAACAATCTGATGCTTCGCACAACACTTGGTAATCATACTTTATTCTTTCGTAGAGTTCTTCAAACTATATGTTCGTATTATGATGTTTATAACATTCGGAGCCTTGAAACCTTATTGCTTGGTCACCTTCGACTCTTTTACAGATGCTTCGAACCCGGAGGCTGGAAATTTGTTCTTTTAAAGTCCTTAGACTCTTTTAAGGATCATAACAAGCCGGAGCCTGGAATTCGTATACTGGCCACCTTCGGCTATTTTACAGATGCTTCGAACCCAGAGGCCGAAAATCTGTTCTTTTAAAATCCTTAGACTCTTCTACGGATCCTAACAAGTCAGAGCCTGGAATCCGTAGGCTGGCCACCTTCTATTCTTTTACAGATGCTTCGAACCCGGAGGCCGGAAATCTATTCTTTTAAAGTCCTTAGACTCTTCTATGGATCCTAACAAGCCGGAGCCTAGAATCCGTAGGCTGGCCACCTTCGACTCTTTTACAGATGCTTCGGCCAGGCCCACCGTAACCTGCTCCTCAGGCTGAAGCTTCAGCGAGGCAGTCCTCCGAAGGCCTTCGGGCCAGAGCTTGTAGGCCTGCTGGAAGCTTCCGAAGCCCATAGCTCAATGGGGCTTTGACCCTGTAGGGCTTTGGCCCGATCCAGGACATGTGTATTTTTCCCCAAATTACCAAAATTGATATTTTGACAATCTTAACCATTTCATGCCATTTTTTTGCCATCAACACTACGTCTCACATTACCATTTGGGTCATATAAATGAGAAGCGCATGCGAAAGATCTATAGAGATGGACTTTTGGAGTCATTTGATTTTAAGTCATATGAAACATGTGAGTCTTGTTTACTTGCAAAAATGACAAATACACCTTTCACTAGTCGAGGTGAGAGGGTGAATGAATTATTGGCAATTGTACATACTGATGTATGTGGACCAATGAGTCATACCGCCAGAGGTGGTTTTCAATACTTTATCACTTTTACCAACGAAATGAGTAGATATGGTTATGTCTACTTAATGAGGCATAAGTGGGAATTCTTTGAAAAGTTCAAGGAATTTCATAATGAGGTACACAATCATACGAGAAAGACAATCATATTTCTATGATATAATAGTGGAGGTTAATATTCGAGCCATGAGTTCAATGATCATATGAAGCAGTGTGGAATTGTTCCATAGGTGACTCCACACGGCACGCCTCAATCAAATGATGTGTCCAACCAGAGGAACCGTACATTGTTATATATGGTTCGGTCGATGATCAGTCATGCTGATCTTCCATTATCTTTATAGGGACTCACTATAGAAACTACAATTCTCATGTTAAATAGAGTTCCATCTAAGTAGTAGAGAAGACGTTGTATGAGATATGGAATAGGAGGCATCCCCATTTGTCCTTTCTAAAGATTTGGGGTTGTGAGGCGTATGTTAATCGTTCGATGTCCGACAAGTTCACTCCTAAGTCTGACAAATGGATCTTTTGTGGGATATCCTAGGGAAACCAAAAGATACTATTTTTATAATAGAGAAGAGGGCAAAGTGTTTGTCACTCGTAATGGTGTATTTCTTGAGAAAGAGTTGCTCTCAAAATGGGTTAGTGGGAGCATGATGCATCTCGAAGAAGTTCGAGAGCCGTTGGAAGTGTTCTAGATGCTACTGAACCACAATAGGATATGAAAGGCGTTGAAGAGTCTGTTGTCGAGACACCAGGCCCACAGAGGTCTTGGAGGGTAAGTCATGCGCCTGAGCAGTTTATATTTCTAACCACCGGGATGTGTGACATGTTGTTTTTGGACAACTATGAGGTCAAGATGTACACGAAAGCAGTGATGGGACTAGACTATGAGAAATGTGTTGGAGCCATTAAATTCGAGTTAGAGTCCATGCGAGAAAATCATGTTTGGAACTTGGTCGATCCACCCAATGTTGTAAAAACTATTAAGTGTAAACGAATCTTTAAGAAAAGATAGACATTGATGAAAATGTTCCTATATATAAAGCACGATTGGTGGAAAAAGGTTTCAGACAGATTCAAGGTGTTGATTATGATAAACATTTTTGCTGATCGCCATGCTTAAGTCTATCTAGATCATCCTAGCATTTTTCATATTTTATGATTATGACATATGGAAAATGGATGTCAAGACGACATTCTTGAATGGAAACCTAAGTGAGGATGTGTACATAACACAGCCTGAAGGTCTTGGCGATCCCAGAAATGCTGGGAAAATATGGAAGTTGCAAAACTCCATTTATGGTTTGAAGCAAACTTCTCGGAGTTGCAATCTTCATTTTGATGAGGTAGTCAAAGGGTTTGGCTTCATCAAGAGCAAAGAAGAGTATTGTGTTTACAAAAAAGCTATTGAGATCTCACTTGTGTTTCTTGATGAGTACGGGGATGAGCAAATGGTTGGACCGATCTTTTGATAGGTACGATTGAGGCGACAAGTGGATGTTGACACTTCAAGGCTTTCGACGAGGGACCTAAACCTTGCAATCGCTACACCCTCTCATTTAGTCGTTATTAACCACGCTTTCATGTAGTCGACCTCACCATGAAGGTTTTGATCCTACAAATCAATCGTAGAACTTTGCAAGAACATGGTAAACACAATATGAAATTGCACATGATAATCTGAAGATTCAAGGTTTGGGGTTTTACAAAACAATATATGACGAAACTACAACGACAGAATAAACTAAGCAAAACCCAACCCTAACTCGTGGCAGCTACCAACTATTTATAATTTTTACAGAATAGAGTTATGGGCCGTGCCCAAGGAATATGGGCCCAGGCCTTAGAAGGACTCCACTCATAATGAGAACCAATACTTAGCTAAGTCATGTGGTGTCGTATACTAGTCAGCCCGATGATCGGAGGATGCCATCATCCAATGGTTATGTCAATATAGTGTTGTAGTCAGTTGTTGAGTGGAGCTCGATGAAAGTCATCGGTAGTCGGCCGATGCTTGATGGAGATATGATTGATGGCCAATGCAGATAGAGGTTGTAGCCTGCTGCCGCTTGTGGTCCATGTGATGGTTTTCTATCGGCCGATGGTGTTGATGATCAGTCTGATGGCTTAAGAAGATGGAGTCAATGTTTACTGAATAACCGATGCCATTAGGGATCCGAGTGGTGGCCGATGCCGATGGAGGTCGCAATCGGCAGTCAGCCCGATCCAGCATGTCTTCTCCCATGTTCCTAAGTATAATACATTCATAACTGGGACTGAGTCATCGACTCATAGGATAGATGCTCTGAGTAATAAGGAGCGAATTCACCTGATCATTGATTTGTCGGACTCAGGAACAAGTCATCGGTCATTGGTACTCAGGTGTGGGTGTATCGGCCATCGCGATGTCCTCATCATCCTCCCCTTCTTGAATTAGAGTCATCCTCGACTCATTGTCAAGTTCGTCTCCCAAGTAGCGCTTTAAATCGGTGACATTAAAAATGTTTTTGACGCTATAATTTATAGGAAATTCAATGTTGTATGCATTATCATTGATCTTTGCAAGTACTTTAAAAGGTCCTGCAGCTTGAGGCATAATCTTATATTTTCGCAATTCAGGAAATCTATCTTTTCGTAAATGTAACCATACCAAATCGCATGGTTCAAAAATAACCTATTTTATACCTTGGCTACCAATCAGTTGATATTTAGCATTCATGCACTCTATGTGTTCCTTAGTTGTTTGATGCATTTGGAGGACAAATTCAGCACGTGTTTTAGCATCAAAATTTAACTTCTCAGCACATGGTAGACGTAATAAATCAATCGGAGCATGAGGATTAAACCCATATTCCACCTGGAATTTACTTAGTCGTGTCGTGGAGTGGAGTGATCGGTAGTAGGAGAACTCGACGTGAGGCAGACACTCTTCCCACATATTCAAATTTGTCTTCCACACAGCTCGCAGCATCATAGATAGTGTTATGTTGACAACTTCGGTTTGACCATCTGTTTGAGGATGTCATGCAATGGAAAACAGCAGCTTGGTTCCCAATTTGTGCCACAATATCCTCTAGAAATGGCTGAGGAACTTTGTGTCATGATCAAACACAATTCTGTGTGGCACACCTTGAAGGCGACTGACTTCCATGAAAAACAAATCAGCAACTATTGTAGCATCATCGCTCTTGTGACAAGGATTGAAATGTGCGATCTTAGAGAATCTATCGACAACCACAAAGACACTATCCCTCGCCTTCTTAGTTCTAGGTAATCCAAAAACAAAATCCATAGAAATGTCTTCCCAAGGGATACTAGGTATAGGTAAGGGCATGTATAAACCATGGGGATTAAGGCAGGACTTAGCTTTGTTACATGTGGTGCATCGAGCAATGTAGTGCTCCACATCGTGCCTTAACTTAGGCCAATAGAAATGAGTGGTCAGCACAACCTTTGTTTTCTTGACACCAAAATGTCCCATTAATCCTCCACCGTGTGCTTCCTCCAAAAGTAAAAGACAGGAAAAACTGGCAGGAATACAAAGCTTGTTACCATGATATTGTAACCCATCGGTCAGGATGTAGTTGTGCCATGTTCTTCGTTCTTTGCATTGACCAAAAGTTTCTTTGAAATCAGGGTCAGTGGCATATAATTGCTTAATTTTCTCTAATCCAAAAATTCTATGATCAAGCTAAGACAATAGATTGTATCGTCGGGTTAAAGCATCAACAATTGCATTATCCTTACACTTCTTGTGCTTAATGATGTATAGGAAGGATTCGATAAATTCTACCTATTTGGCATGTCGTTTCTTCAAGTTATCTTGACTCCTAATGTGCTTTAATGGCTCATGGTCGGAATGAATGATAAATTCTTTCGACCATGAGTAGTATTGCTATTTTTTTAATGACTGAACTAAAGCATATAGTTCCTTATCATAAGTGGAGTAGTTCAAGCTAGGTCCCGATGGTTTTCCACTAAAGTAGTCGTCGAATGTTTGTTCTAATTCAGCCCACGTTCGGATAGAGTTCGGCGGGAGCGCCGAAAACTAAGTGAAAGCAGTGCCGGATAGTGAGAGAGAAAATAATCAAAGTTTTAAAGCGTCCGACCCACTAGATTCTCCACACTGTGTGAAAAATTGACTAACATGCTCTAGTGTGGTTTTGTTACCCTCATCGTCGAACTTGGTGAATTCAGGGACTCCATAGCCGTGAGGCTAAGGTATCGTGTAAAAATGGTCGGGGTACAACTTTCGGTAAACCCTAGCTCAACCTCTGGGTACGAAACCGGTGCACTCCCTAAATGGTACGCTGATCCGCTTCTCGATGTCATCTTGACCTGCTGCCTGCGCATGCCTCTCATGCGGGGACGTGACACGCAGCGGTATGTCACGTGTCGGCCACGGGGATCCTCTTTGTGCGCTAGCTCAGGATGTATGACATGGTCGATCCTATGCGCTTGTGCCTGTGGCGCGGGCAGCATGGGAAAAACTAGCGCCGGTGGAGGTGGAGGCGGTGCATGGTGGGCGGTGCTAGTCTGGCCGTAAGCATGGTGACTAGTCTCCGCAATGGACATCGAGGCTGGAGACATAATGGCTTTGCCGGTACTACCATCCGTTCTATTGTAGATGTGATTTATCAGAGGTATGCTAGCAATCGGAGCTGGAGGTATGGCCTCGGTAAAGTCGAACCTTCTAAGTGTCACCTCTACCTGGGAGCTAACTACCGAATCTAAACAGTTGGCTAGCGAGGCGCTAACATCTTGGTCTACCAATGCGGGTATTTTTTGTTCAATCTCTAGAGAAGATAAACGAGGCGATACTGGTGTTACTTGGATCTGAGCGAGGTCGGGGACGTTGATGTCACGCTTGATGAAGCTCGCGCGTGTTTTGACATAGCTCCCAAGCATGAGGTCTTGGAGCGCCTTCATCTTTGCCTCGATCTCTACTCGGTCTTCTGCGGGAATATCTTCAAGGGTAGGCATCACGATGTTGCAGTTGTCGATATCCATGCCTCCCATGGGATCCATCGGTGATGTAGATGTAGTAGTTGTCGTAGATGTACTCGCAGTCCATGTAGATGTACCCGTCATGTTGGCGTAGCTGTCCCTAGCGGAGTCACAGAAAAGTGTGTTTACACAAAAATGTGGCCTCACACTTGGGTCAGTTCGACGATCCAAAAGTGTGCGGATACTTAGGGACAAGCCTAAGCATAACACAACACTAACATCGCGTTCCAAAGGGTACTTAACAGAGGGTGTCGCTGAAGGGTACCTTCGACGTCCGATTCCAAGGGTCTCGCCGAAGGGTACCTTCGTTATTCGGACTGATCTGGCCAAAGGTGGGCTCCGAACAGATCTCTACGTGACAATCACCTCCGAACAGCGGTGTTCGGCATGAAGTCTCTGTTATGACAAAATATCTCAAACGTGATGCACTGTCATGACTTCGTATGGCGCAGAGTACAAACGTGGCGAAGCCTGCCTCAACGAAGCCTATTGTGAAGCGTGTTGGCGCGCGAGACTCGATCAAACTGACAACAACATGATGGTCCAGCACGGGTAATCAAAGCTATGTGCTCACCGAAGTGTGTTTTGGTAGCCTCCGAAACCAGCCTCCTGGCTCTGGACACCTCCGGTGAAGTGGCTCCGAGCATGAAAACCTGGAACAGAACAGATATCAAGTGCCAATTCGGCCTAGGGACCGAATCTACTGAGTGTTGCAATAGGGAAACGAAGGTAGCAATCTGTTACGTAGATTAACGGGTAATAGGCGAAGTAACAAGGTGATAGCAATCTGTTATGTAGATTAATAGGTACTTTACAGGCGAAGTAACTAGGATTACCATTGTTTTGACGTGGCCGACAGAGGGCTTCCAGGAAAACCCACGAAGGTTGCAGAAAAATAAAGATAAAAGTAAAGATACGGTTCAAAGCTAGGGCTTTGTGTTTGATTTCTGTTTGGGGGATTAATGAACCGGCCTCCCCCTATATTTATAGGGGCTAGTATTCTAATATCTAAGCCTAATCTATTAAGATTCGGCCTAATCATGCGTAGGGATAAAATTAGCAAGAATCAGACTCAAACTCCATCTCTGGAATTCTACCCGAATTGGGCCTTCGGCCAGGCCCGTCGTAACCTGCTCCTCAGGCCGAAGCTTCAGCGAGGCAGGCCTCCGAAGGCCTTCGGGCCAGAGCTTGTACGCCTGCTGGAAGCTTCCGAAGCCCATAGCTCAATGGGCCTTTGACCCTGTAGGGCTTCGGCCCGATCCAGGACATTTGTATTTTTTCCCCAAATTACCAAAATTGATATTTTGACAATCTTAACAATTCCATGCCATTTTTTGCCATCAACACTATGTCTCACATTACCATTTGGGTCATATAAATGAGAAGTGCATGCGAAAGATCTATAGAGATGGACATTTGGAGTCATTTGATTTTCAGTCATATGAAACATGTCAGTCTTGTTTACTTGCAAAAATGACAAAGACACCTTTCACTAGTCGAGGTGAGAGGGCGAATGAATTATTGGCCATTGTACATACTGATGTATGTGGACCAATGGGTCATACCGCCAGAGGTGGATTTCAATACTTTATCACTTTTACCAACGAATTGAGTAGATATGGTTATGTCTACTTAATGAGGCTTAAGTGGGAATCCTTTGAAAAGTTCAAGGAATTTCAGAATGAGGTACACAATCATACGAGAAAGACAATCATATTTCTATGATATAATAGTGGAGGTTAATATTCGAGCCATGAGTTCAATAATCATATGAAGCAATGTGGAATTGTTCAATAAGTGACTCCACACGGCACGCCTCAATCAAATGATGTGTCCAACCAGAGGAATCGTACATTGTTATACATGGTCCGGTCGATGATCAGTCATGCTGATCTTCCATTATCTTTTTAGGGACTCACTATAGAAACTACAATTATCATGTTAAATAGAGTTTCATCTAAGTCAGTAGAGAAGACGTTGTATGATATATGGAATAGGAGGCATCCCCGTTTGTCCTTTCTAATGATTTGGGGTTGTGAGGCGTATGTTAATCGTTCCATGTCCGACAAGTTCACTCCTAAGTCTGACAAATGGATCTTTTGTGGGATATCCTAGGGAAACCAAAGGATACTATTTTTATAATAGAGAAGAGGGCAAAGTGTTTGTCACTCTTAATGGTGTATTTCTTGAGAAAGAGTTGCTCTCAAAATGGGTTAGTGGGAGCATGATGCATCTCGAAGAAGTTCGAGAGCCGTTGGAAGTGTCTAGATCCTACTGAACCACAATAGCATATGAAAGGCGTCGAAGAGTTTGTTGTCGAGACACGAGGCCCACTGAGGTCTAGGAGGGTAAGTCATGAGCCTGAGCAGTTTATATTTCTAACCACCGGGATGCATGACATGTTTTTTTTGGACAACTATGAGCTCAAGATGTATACGAAAGCAGTGATGGGACTAGACTATGAGAAATGTGTTGGAGCCATTAAATCTGAGTTAGAGTCCATGCGAGAAAATCATGTTTGGAACTTGGTCGATCCAGCCAATGTTGTAAAAACTATTAAGTGTAAACGAATCTTTAATAAAAGATAGACATTGATGAAAATGTTCCTATATATAAAGCATGATTGGTGGAAAAAGGTTTTAGACAGATTCAAGGTGTTGATTGTGATGAAACATTTTTGCTGATCGCCATGCTTAAGTCTATCTAGATCATCCTAGCAATTTTCATATTTTATGATTATGACATATGGAAAATGGATGTCAAGACGACATTCTTGAATGGAAACCTAAGTGAGGATGTGTACATAACACAGCCTGAAGGTCTTGGCGATCCCAGAAATGCTGGGAAAATATGGAAGTTGCAAAAGTCCATTTATGGTTTGAAGCAAACTTCTCGGAGTTGCAATCTTCATTTTGATGAGGTAGTCAAAGGGTTTGGCTTCATCAAGAGCAAAGAAGAGTATTGTGTTTACAAAAAAGCTATTGAGATCTCACTTGTGTTTCTTGATGAGTACGGGGATGAGCAAATGGTTGGACCGATCTTTTGATAGGTACGATTGAGGCGACAAGTGGATGTTGACACTTCAAGTCTTTCGACGAGGGACCTAAACCTTGCAATCGCTACACCCTCTCATTTAGTCATTATTAACCACGCTTTCATGTAGTCGACCTCACCATGAAGGTTTTGATCCTACAAATCAATCGTAGAACTTTGCAAGAACATGGTAAACACAATATGAAATTGCACATGATAATCTGAAGATTCAAGGTTTGGGGTTTTACAAAACAATATATGACGAAACTACAACGACATAATAAACTAAGCAAAACCCAACCCTAACTCGTGGCAGCTACCAACTATTTATAATTTTTACAGAATAGAGTTATGGGTCGTGCCCAAGGAATATGGGCCCAGGCCTTAGAAGGACTCCACTCATAATGAGAACCAATACTTAGCTAAGTCATGTGGTGTCGTATACTAGTCAGCCCGATGATCGGAGGATGCCATCATCCAATGGTTATGTCAATATAGTGTTGTAGTCAGTTGTTGAGTGGAGTTCGATGAAAGTCATCGGTAGTCGGCCGATGCTTGATGGAGATATGATTGATGGCCAATGCAGATATAGGTTGTAGCCTGCTGCCGCTTGTGGTCCATGTGATGGTTTGCTATCGGCCGATGGTGTTGATGATCAGTCTGATGGCTTAAGAAGATGGAGTCAATGTTTACTGAATAACCGATGCCATTAGGGATCCGAGTGGTGGCCGATGCCGATGGAGGTCGCAATCGGCAGTCAGCCCGATCCAGCATGTCTTCTCCCATGTTCCTAAGTATAATACATTCATAACTGAGACTGAGTCATCCACTCATAGGATAGATGCTCTGAGTAATAAGGAGCGAATTCACCTGATCATTGATTTGTCGGACTCAGGAACAAGTCATCGGTCATTGGTACTCAGGTGTGGGTGTATCGGCCATCGCGATGTCCTCATCATCCTCCCCTTCTTGAATTAGAGTCGTCCTCGACTCATTGTCAAGTTCGTCTCCCAAGTAGCGCTTTAAATCGGGGACATTAAAAATGTTTTGACGCTATAATTTATAGGAAATTCAATCTTGTATGCATTATCATTGATCTTTGCAAGTACTTTAAAAGGTCCTACAGCTTGAGGCGTAATCTTAGATTTTCGCAATTCAGGAAATCTATCTTTTCGTAAATGTAACCATACCAAATCGCATGGTTCAAAAATAACCTATTTTATTCCTTGTCTACCAATCAGTTGATATTTAGCATTCATGCACTCTATGTGTTCCTTAGTTCTTTGATGCATTTGGAGGACAAATTTAGCACGTGTTTTAGCATCAAAATTTAACTTCTCAGCAGATGGTAGAGGTAATAAATCAATCGGAGCATTAGGATTAAACCCATATTCCACCAGGAATTTACTTAGTCGTGTGGTGGAGTGGAGTGATCGGTAGTCGGAGAACTCGACGTGAGGCAGACACTCTTCCCACATATTCAAATTTGTCTTCCACACAGCTCGCAGCATCATAGATAGTGTTCTGTTGACATCTTCGGTTTGACCATCTGTTTGAGGATTTCATGCAGTGGAAAATAGCAGCTTGGTTCCCAATTTGTGCCACAATATCCTCTAGAAATGGCTGAGGAACTTTGTGTCACGATCAAACACAATTGTGCGTGGCACACCGTGAAGGCGACCAGCCTCCATGAAAAACAAATCAGCAACTATTGTAGCATCGTCGCTCTTGTGACAAGGATTGAAATGTGCGATCTTAGAGAATCTATCGACAACCACAAAGACACTATCCCTCGCCTTCTTAGTTCTAGGTAATCCAAAAACAAAATCCATAGAAATGTCTTCCCAAGGGATACTAGGTATAGGTAAGGGCATGTATAAACCATGGGGATTAAGGCAGAACTTAGCTTTGTTACACGTGGTGCATCGAGCAATGTAGTGCTCCACATCGTTCCTTAACTTAGGCCAATAGAAATGAGTGGTCAGCACAACCTTTGTTTTCTTGACACCAAAATGTCCCATTAATCCTCCACCGTGTGCTTCCTCCAAAAGTAAAAGACAGAAAAAACTGGCAGGAACACAAAGCTTGTTATCATGATATTGTAACCCATCGGTCAGGATGTAGTTGTGCCATGTTCTTCGTTCTTTGCATTGACCAAAAGTTTCATTGAAATCAGGGTCAGTGGCATATAATTACTTAATTGTCTCTAATCCAAAAATTCTATGATCAAGCTGAGACAATAGATTGTATCGTTGGGTTAAAGCATCAACAATTGCATTATCCTTACACTTCTTGTGCTTAATGATGTATAGGAAGGATTCGATAAATTCTACCTATTTGGCATGTCGTTTCTTCAAGTTAGCTTGACTCCTAATGTGCTTTAATGGCTCATGATCGGAATGAATGATAAATTCTTTCAACCATAAGTAGTATTGCCATGTTTTTAATGACTGAACTAAAGCATATAGTTCCTTATCATAAGTGGAGTAGTTCAAGCTAGGTCCCGACGGTTTTCCACTAAAGTAGGCAGTCAGCATACCTTCATGCACTAAAACACTGCTGGTGTAGATTTCACTATCATCACACTCGTGTTCGAAGACCTTACCAAAATCGGGCAGTTGGTGTAGTGTTGTGTTGGTCAGCATCTGCTTTAGTCAATTGAAGGCGTCTTCATGTGCCTTCCCCCATTGGTATGGGGTGCCTTTCTTCGTGAGTTCATTCATCAGGGCGGCGATGGTGCTGAAGTCGCACACAAATCCTCTGTAGAAACCTACTAACCCGAGGAAACTCTTTACTTGGGTGAACGTTTTAGGAGTCGACCAACTCTGGATCGCCTCTATCTTGGCCTCATTGACTTCAATACCCCATGGGGTCACAACATAACCAAGAAAGGAGACTCGATCGGTGCAAATTGTTCACTTCTCGATGTTACCAAACAAACGTGCGTTACATAGAGCAATGAAAACATCACATAAATGTTCTTGATGTTCTCCAATAGACTTGATATAAATGTGAATGTCATCAAAGTATACTACCACAAATCGACCAATGCAATATAGTTGCGTAAAACTTCATTTAGGATCCAAATGAATGTGCTAGGCGCATTAGTTAACACAAAAGGCATCACCAACCATTCATACAACTCGATCTTGGTTTTAACCATAGTTTTCCATTCATCGCCCAATTTCATTCTTATTTGGTGGTAGCCACTACGCAAGTCGACCTTCAAGAACATCATAGAGCCACTCAGTTCATCAAGCATATCATATAACCTAGGAATAGGATGACGATATCTAATCGTTATGTTGTTAATGGCTCTACAGTCAACACACATGCGCCATGTTCCATCTTTCTTAGGAACCAAAATAACTAGAACAGCATAAGGACTAAGACTCTTGCGTACATACCATTTGTCGAGCAAGTTTTGTACTTGTCGCTGAATTTCCTTAGTATCTTCAGGGTTCGTCCAGTATGGCACGCGGTTTGGCAGTGATGCTCCTGGAATTAAGTCGATCTGATGCTCGATTCCTCTCATCGGGGGCAATCTTGGGGGTACCTCTGCTGGAAATACATCAGAAAACTCATGCAAGAGGTTAGTAATATCAGGAGGCAAGGAGGTCATTAAGTTTTCGAGTGTAAAGAAGACCTCTTTGCAAATCAAGGCATAACAGAGAGAGTCGCGATTTATCAGTTTTGAAATCTCAGAGCGAGTATCTAGCATGGAGACACCCTTCAGCTTAGCTCTATTATTTTTCATGGGGGTTGCATTCTTTTGTATTTTGGATGAAAAACATCCTTAGCTACTTGCTAATTATTAGTTCGTGCTTCACTCAATTTTCTTACACGTTTCATTCGTGCCATGTCATATTTTATGATTTCAGCAGGAGTCATCGGTAGGAGTTCTATTTTTCTACCATTGTGGGTAAAAATGTATGTGTTGTCCTCCCTCGATGTAAAGAATCCTTATCATACTGCCAGGGTCTACCAAAAGTAAGGAACATGCTTGCTTATGCACTACATCGAAGATAGCACTACGATGATAAGTTCCTACTAAGAAATGTATTCGAGTAGTTTTACATACCTTCAACTTACCACATGAATTGAACCATTGAATTGAATATGGATGCGGGTGTGGTTGATTCGGTATGTTGAGCTTCTCAACCAAGTCGCAGCTAGCAAGATTGCTACAACTTCTGCTATCGATGATGACTCGGCATGCTCTTTCTTGGACGACGAGTCGAGTCTAGAATAGGTTGTGTCAATGATGTTGTTCCATCGTCTCTACCTGTGCACTCAGCACTTGTTGGAGAACGATGCTTAGGTATCGGCTAGTGTCAATAGTGCCGATGTACTCCATCGTTAGTAGGAAATAGGAGATAAAACGACACTATTACCTGTATCGGCTACTCTCGATACCACTTGATGATAATACTTGAGGAGACTGTGGTCGGTGGATCACTCTCTTGCTCACTCACTTTCCACGTATTAGTGAGTCCTTACAAAGTCCTTACCGATTGAAGCAGACGGTTCGACCAGAAAGGTGGGGATGTTTGATAACTTGAGAGGCGGGATTGCAAGGATCCAATCTATTCTGAAGGGAAGTATGTAGATCTTGGAAGGAAAATTTAGTAGCAAAGGTTATCACAAATTAATAATAGAATTAACAATGTTGAATAACAGTCCAAGATGTATCAGAGTTGCTGGCCGCGACTGGTCCTTACGGTCTAGTCTAAGCAAGTGAGAGTGAAAAAGGAATAAGGATTGTGGGACGTGCACTCAGCGCGCGCAAAAGGTCAAGGTGGTCAGACGTACCGCATGGATTAGGACACTTTTGCTCCTGCTACTTGCTCTTCCTTTCGGTTCTTCTGGGTACAGAGCAGAACACTCTGCCACCCGCCCTTCATTTTCCTTTCTTCTGAGTATGGAGCAGGACATTTTTGGTACATGCCCTTCCTTTTTGCCTTCTTCTCTTTTCTTTCTTTTCTAGGGACCACTTTTTCCTATGGATCAATCGATGGACGAGCCTCTCTTGTATGCCTCTAGAAAGAGTTCTATTGCTTGATCTTGAATCCGTATGCAGAGGTAGTGTCAAATCATTTTGAAAGATGTGCAGAACAGAGAGTTTGAACTTTTTCTTGCTTGCTTGGTTCTTGAAGAACTCCTCAAAAAGGTTTGCAAAAGAACACAAGGAGGCTAGCATTGCTGGTGGATGATACAAAGAGGTTTGCAACCTACCTACTGGCTTGTGATGTGGAACAAGGAACACAAAGCGGTGGTGACATGACACTGGGGCGAAACCAATCTCACAAGGAAAATGGGTCTCTCCACAAGACAAGACAAGACTCAAACTAGACTCAAGAACACAACTCTAAACCAGTAACAAGACTTGAATAAAGGACTCAAACTCAACAAAGAAAAACTGAAATCAATCTGGCTAAAAGGCTCAAGAGGGTTTGGATAACAGCAGAACAAACTAACACAGAACAACGAAGTATTTTTTGTGTGGATTTTTTTTCTGGACTCTGGCAAAACAAGGAACACAAGGATAGATTGATACCTAATGGGTAACCTTCGCTCTGATACCACTTGATGAGAATGAGGACGTGCAAATGGTTTGCACGATCTTCCAATAGGTACGATTGAGGCGACGAGTGGACATTGACTCTTTAAGGCTTACGATCAGGGACGGAAACCTTGCAATCGCTACACCCTCTCATCTAGTCATTATCAACCACGCTTTCACATAGTCGATCGCACCACGAAGGTTTTGATCCTGCAAATCAATCATGCAACTGTGCAAGTACAAGGTAAACACAATATGAAATTGCATATGATAATCTGAAGATTCAAGGTTTTGGGTTTTACAAACCGATATACATCGAAACTGCAACGACAGAATAATCTAAGCAAAACCTAACCCTAACTCGTGGCGGCTACCAACTATTTATATGGTTTATAGAATAGAGTTATGGGTCGTGCCCTAGGAATATGGGCTCGTGCCCTAGAAGGACTCCATTTATAACGAGAACACTGACTTAGCTATGTCTGGAGGCATCATATACTAGTTGTCCCGATGATCATATGAGGCCATCATCCAATGGTGACGACAATAGCCAAAGGTTGATTCTAATAGAGGTCAGAGTGCTGGCTAATGCTGATAGAGTGTTGTAGTCACCTACAGAGTGGAGCTCGATCGAAGTCGTGGGTAGTTGGCCGATGCTTGTTGTTGGCCGATGCCGATAGAGGTCGGATCCTACTACCGCTTGTGGTCCGTTTGATGGTTGGTTGTCGGCCAATGGTGTTGATTATCACTATGATGGCTTAAGCTAATGGAGTCGGTGTTTGCTGAATAGACAATGTCATTGGGAATCCGAGTGGGGGCCAATGCCAATGGAGTTCGCAATCGTTAGTTGGCCCGATCTAGCATGTCTTCTACCATGTTCTTTAGTATAATACATTCCTAACCCGGACTGAGTAATCCACTGATAGGTTTGTTGGTCTGAGTAACAAGGAGCGAATTCACTTGATCATTGAGTTGCCGGACTTGGGCACGAGTCATCGGTGTTTGGTACTGAGGTGTGAGTGTATCGGCCTTGGGGATGTCCACATCATTTGTGGTCTTAGATGTGGATGATATATTGTTGATCAGAAATGACATTTTTTATTGGATGCTGACAAGACTTCATTGAGAAATAGTGTCTCTATGAAAGAACATGGAGAGGCAGTATACATTTTGGGCATTAAGATCTATAGAGATAAATCAAGGTAGCCGTTAGGGGTAAATAATCCCATCAGTACTGCCATTAGGAGGACAGCTCCGAAGGACAGTTTCGGAGCATACAAGGTGTGAAGCCTTCTTTCGCCACTATGGTATTCTGAAGGAGGAAGCCCAAAGCCCTTGTCATTAGCCCTGGCAATGGCGCACAAGAAGGAATATGGAGCCTTCAAGCATACCGATGGCCCTTGTCACCTCGTTGCATCTTAGAGGCCCCGTCTCCAAAGGGGCTCTTGTTGGATAGAAACAGGCAACCAGAGGAGGGGTCAATGGGAGCTTTTAAAATATTTCTTCTGTTGAAGAGGATTCGAACACTCCCTTCAAAATGTCTGGTTCGGAGGTATCGAACACACTCCGAACACAGGCTTCATACAAGGTAAAAGTTTGAAGTCCGAAAGGCTTTGCTCGCACTCAGAAACCCCAAAACGCACTAAACTCATCAAAGGTTGTGTTGGCTCTGCACACCGAAGTGCCTTTGAGAAGGCTTCGCACAATTGTACTTCGCACAAGTAATTTTCCCTCGGAGAGTTCCTATTAGATGCTCCACACCAATAATAGGTACTAGGCTTCGCACTTTGGAGTGCTCTAAACAGGACTTAGCAAAACATACTAGTCAGGTAGACTTCGGCTATGCTAGAGAAAACTGACTTCGCTCGCACACAAAAAATGGTACTTCGCTAGTAATCCATGAGGACTGGCCTCCCATTTACACAGAGAAAACGTATTTAGAAGCTACACTAAAGTCGCACGCAAAAATGACAGAGTTCACTTCATCAGCAAGAACTGAGAGCAAACAATCGAGTTTGCACAGAATGAAATGGACTGCGGAAAACATAATCCAAACAATGCGAAAAACACAAATACAAGTTCGTGCAATCAATGAAAACATAAAATAAACTTAATTGCAAGAAAAGGGAACATAAAACTCACAGATTCAAAGTACTACTAATGGCGGCTAGAGAAAGGCTACAGTGAGTATAGAAGATTCTAAAAGTGGAGTGCACAATGTTACCATAGACCTCAGCGTGCCACTCTATTTATAGGCACAACTCAGACGTGCGAATAGACTACTATACCCCTAGGGTTTACAACTTTACTACCTCTGGCATTCACGAGGGTATAGATGGCAGTCTACATTATTGGTAGCTCCTTTGTGTCAGCTTTCAGAACGGAATCTTCGGACCCTCCCTTCGCACGCGAAGTGCTGCGGTGGCTTCGGTAGTAGGCTTTTAACCCATAGGTCTTCGCTACACCGAAGTCTGTCTTTGATACAAGTGACGGTTTTGAGCTGAAGCTGTCAAAGCCCTTGAGTCTTTGCACCATCACCTTCGGAGTGGATCACCACGACTTCGCAGCTACCCTTCGCTCGATCGCCCCCTGTACGTGTACCAAAGCCATGCATGGCCGAAGTACGTCAAGACAACTTGACTCCGAAGCCCCACCTTCGAAGTACCTCTTGCTGGAGGGTTGTGTACACCACCTTTCGAAGTCCCTCCTTCATCCAAGGCCTCCTCATGAAGCACTTCCATAAGCACTCCTTCGTTGTGTCTCTCAACCTTGAGCACACTCAATGAAGTGCCTTACCCAGACCATGCCTGCGATGCACCTTGACTTATGAGACCTTCGTCAGGTGACCTTCCAAATGCCTTGCCTCATTCGTGATGACTTCGTCCGCCAGCATTCGAAGTTAGTCCTTCAGAGTACCCCTTTGAAGTGTCTCACCTCCAAGGACTTTGCCTCAGGGTATCTTCAGCCAGAGTACCCCTCCACACTTCCTGCCTTCGACTGGTGCACCTCGACCCAAGGACTGACCTTGACTTCACACAGCCTCCATGACCAAAATCACCGCTTATCTGGAACCAAGTTCCCTGTTCGACCCAGTTCACCTACTGTGTTGATCGTCCTGTCGCCTCCGAAGTCACCTGCAAACCAACCACAAAAAGACAAGTGTAAATGATACCCCAGAGACCGCTTCGGGTATGAAACCCTTCGGTACACACTCCGATGTACCGCCCAAAGTACCGACCCTTTCGGTACAACCTTCGAACTATATACTGTCGGACCCCTACGATAGATATACACTGCTATGAACTTGTGCAGCCAGCAAACACCGAACCCTTTGGTTAACACACCTCTGAACCCATTAGGAGGAACCCCTTTGCCCAGGAAATATGTCAATCACTCATGACAGAATGAAACCAAGGCTCATCTCAACTTGGTTTCTCAATCTCCCCCTTGATTAGTGCATTGACAACCAAATTCAATCTCAAGAAAAATTTGAAAGTTTTCAGCGCACAAGTGACCATAAAAACTTGGAAAAGAGCCAAATCAATTCACTTGAAAAATGAATTTATCCCCTTTTCACATATGAAAGCCCCTTCGGCACACAGTATGAATAAAATTCTACCCTTAAACATGCAAGTAGCTAAGTTAAGTTTCTCCCCCTTTGATGTTCTTCTCACCTTGTGGATAGAAGACTTCAATTTCTCCCCCTTTAGCAATGCAAGAATCAAGGAGCCATAATAGATGCGAAGATTCAGAATTATGTGTGGTGCGATGGCATATAGTGCAAAAATATGTGAAAAATAATGTCAAGGACTATGTGCTCAGCTTAAGTTAACAAAATCTAATTTTAATGATTAAGCATGTTGTTTTAAGATTTTTAGAAATAAAAGCATCACCACTTAGGCTAGCAATCTAGTCAAGAAAAGGCATGAACTGCAAAATCTAGTAAATTCCTACCTAAGAAAGCATATCCAATTTCTGAGAGCAGTTGGCAAACTTGATATATATGCAATTAATTCAGATTTGCAATTCTTTTCATATTGCCATGGGTTATTTGCTTGTCAACCTTACTTTCCAATCATGCGGACCCTAGGTCAAGAAAAGACCATCATAAGCTTAAGGCAATGATTTTGGCAAACAATAGAATATCCTAGTTCATACCAAAGTGCCATGGTAAGTCGTCTAGAATAAAATAGTGTGTGTTGGGGGAAAATATCTCATCTTCGGGGTTATTGCCGAAGCAGCATAAAGACAGCTAATCAATTCGAAGGTTGTTCGAAGACCATCTTCGAAGATGCCCAGAACCTCGTTCGAAGTCCGAAGACTGGCATTGGTTCGAAGTATATCTTCGAACCAAAGCCTTCTAGGATCTTTTCTGCCAGCTAAGATGGAAGACTTATCTTCTATCCTATTAGATTAGTCTTTTACCATTTTAGCCCTATTAAGGAAACTGAATAGTTTCCTTAATGTCGGTTGTAATAGAGGGGTAAATAGGTCTTTTCCTTAATGTTTGGGCCTATAAATACCCCCCATTTCACCCTGTAATACCGACCGATCATAAGTGATTCAATACACACTTTCGAACTATTCTAAGCTATTATCCTTTCGGAGGCTTAGAACAGTTTGCTTCGCAAACACTTCGTTTGTTAGTTTCTTTTCTACAGAAACCTGTTAGCGTAATCTTTTACGCCAACAGTTGGCGCCGTCCGTGGGGAACCTAGTCCAAAAACTTCGTTCTCTACCAACCTCTTGCATCATGCCTCCTAAGCGGAGCGCACCTCGCAATCCCACTCGGAGGTCCTCTCGGATCTCCGGAGAGATACCCTTCGACACAGTCGAAGTCGGAGGGTCTTCGACTATCCCTCCACCCCAAACTCCGCAAGGGGCTTCTATCCCTCGAGGATACGAAACCTCTCCACCAACCCCTTCTACACTCCGACCGCCCGGAGCCACTCTGCCACCCTCCATTCCGATTCGAACTGATCATACCAGTTCTCAAGACCCGGAAGGTCCTTCCGGAGGAGATGAAGATAGCCTTGGAGACATGGCCACTCAAATGGCCAATCTTCAAGCCGAGGTAGCAAGGTGGCGACAAGAGGCTGCGAATAGGCTTCGTCCTCAAGCCACCCCAGCTATCCCCGAAGTGCATGAAGACGACGATCTTGATTATCCCGAAGCTCCGGAGAACGCCTCTTACGACAATGAATCTCCGTTGCATCCCGAGCTTCAGAAGGTTCGCTTCGATCCGAGGTTCAAAGCTTCGAAGCTTTGCAAGTATGCCGGAGACGAAGATCCTAGTGAGTTTGCACGCTCTTATGCCCTAGCAATCGAAGCTAGTGGCGGAGACAGAGAAACTATGGCGAAGTGCTTCCCGTTAGCCCTTGAAGGAGTGGCGTTGAGATGGTTCTGGTCTTTAAAACCAGGATCAATCACGTCATGGTTACAGTTGAAGAAGAAGTTCATAAGTAACTTTCAGGGTACCTTCGTGCCCCCCATGTCGACAGGAAGCCTTTTCCAAGTGAAACAGCTCCCCGGAGAAACATTGAGGCAGTACTTCAAGCGCTTCGCTCACACGAAGTCGCAAATTCGGGGGCTGTCCACATCCTCGGTGGTTGATGCGGCTCGGGAAGGCGTCAGTCATAAAGGCCTTCTGGATAAATTGCATCGGAAGAGCATCACCACAGTATCACAGTTGATGTCGTACTTCGAGGAGTACTCGAAGTCGGAAGAAGGTTGGCTTCGGAGGGCTACTGCTACTTCGACAGTGTTAACAGAAGTTAAAGCAGAGGTGAAGACTCCGGTTCAGCCGCAAGAATCAGTCCCCGAAGTGCAACATGATAGAAGAAGAGGGCAAAAGCACCCTCGTTCTGAGGTCTTAAACATTGCACCCCCGCAGAAGTTTACACCAAGAGCTCCACAGTCTGCGGGGAACAAGTCCAGCGGCTGGAGGCCGCCAGGAAAAACGGCTGGCAAGGGCCAGACCCTTTTTTGCTGTATTCATGGAGAGAATCGAAGCCATGCAACTGACACCTGCAAGGCTATTCTTACCCTTCGGGGAGAATACTTGGAGAGAACTTCGGGTCGAGGTAGTACCGACCGAAGTCCAGCAGCAGCAGTGCGCTCGGAGCCCAGGCCACCGGCTTGTAGGCATCCGTAAAAGAGCCCAAAACCACACTCTACGGAGTCCAAGCTTCGGCTGGTAGACTTCCGTAAAAAGAGCCGAAGGTGGCCAAAATCTACGGAGTCCAAGCTTCGGCTGGTAGACTTCCGTAAAAAGAGCCGAAGGTGGCCAAAATCTGCGGAGTCCAAGCTGCAGCTTGTTAGACTTCCGTAAAAAGAGCCGAAGGTGGCCAAATTCTGCGAAGTCCAAGCTCCGGCTGGTAGACTTCTGCAAAAAAGAGCCCAAGTGGCCAAATTCTGCGAAGTCCAAGCTCCGGCTGGTAGACTTCTGCAAAAAAGAGCCCAAGTGGCCAAATTCTGCGAAGTCCAAGCTCCGGCTGGTAGACTTCTGCAAAAAAGAGCCCAAGTGGCCAAATTCTACGAAATCCAAGCTACGGCTGGTAGATTTCCGCAAAAACAGCGTTTAAGCCATGAGCTTCGAATGTCTGTTCTTATAAGTCCAAAGTGACAAATTTTTTAAGACACTAAAGTGTCATCGAAGTTATCTTAATTGATTTCTTTCACAAAGCAAACAAAGGTACCAAGTTACCATTCTTCTGACTACAAATAGTCGAAGACATTTCATAAGATTTCAAAAGATCTTTAAAACGACAGAGGGGCTCCGAACCCCCAAAAAATTGTACTCCGAAGTTTTTTCTTTGCGCATAACCATCTTTGAATACATTTCGAAGTTGCTTATACCCAAAGAGGGGCTAGTAAATATGGAGACAATTTTAAATCGGCGTTCATTATTGAAATAAATGTGTTTACAAATTACATTATGAAAAATTGGTATCTATACCAAGAAGGAATCGGAGACCTCTTCGGTCCCGAGAGCTAGGGGTGGAACGACTAGTTCCAACATCGGAAGTTCTAAGAACTTTACGTTTAACTCTCTTCCTCCCCTTCGAAGCTCTAAAATCCTTCTGTTCTTGTTGAAGCTCGGCCCAAGTTCGAAGCCGCTCGGGGCTTCTCTCCCAGCTTCTAGGATCTTCAGATCTTTTATTTTGGGCTTCACCTTCGTCTTCGGACCAATTAGTGTCTTCAGAAGACGAGGTGTTTGCGTCGATCTCTTTATCTTCCTCTTTAATATAAGACAATACGTCTTTGATTACTTCGGGCGCAATAACGCCGGAGTCATCTCGAGGGATAAGGAATCGAGGACGCTTATAACTCTTTAGAAGTTCGAAGGTGTTCCACAGTGAGCGAAGTTCGCTGTTAAGCTCTAACACTTCGATATCTTCGATAAGAGGCAAAGCCTAAAAATATAACAAACAAGATTTTCATTGATAAATGTTTACAAGCACAAAGTTTTACATGGTTAAAAATCCTAAAACATTCCTAAACCTGTGGGTTTGAAGGAGGTTGGCTGCTCGAAGCTTGGCTTCGAACATGCTTCTGGCGTTGGCCTTCATCAATCCAAGCCTTGATCGCAGATCGACCTTCGGCTCTCCACGAAGTTTGGAAGGCCCGCCAAGCAGCAGCTACACCTTCGGAAGGTTTGAGAAGTCGGTCGTCGTCGAAGGTGATTGGACCTCTTCCTGCGTCTGGAGTTATTGACCGGCCCAAATCCTCGTAATAGCGAAGTAGACCAACAGCAGACACATGTCCGGAGAGTTCTCCGTATCTAATGCCCGCTGTCTTCATCTGCTTCGCCACCCCTTGGATTCTTTTCAACCGGCGCAGAAGGCTGATGTTATCATCAGAAGGGAGAATTCCAGTAGTACCGAAGTACTCCAGGACTTCTAACAACTGATTCATAATCTCCGCAGCCACCTTCTCAGACCTCAACTTATCTTCGTTCAGCGCATCCTTCGCCGAAGTAACTTCGTCCAAAACCCCAGAAAGCCTAGCATTCTCAGTGGTCAAAGTGTTTTTCTGTGTCAACAATTGGCTAGCTTCCTCTTCAAGCCGAACGACCCTAGACCCTGCAGTAGCGTGCTCCGCCCGCAGTTTGTCAACTTCTGCTCGAAGCACAATCCTTTCCGCTTCGAGCTCCTTCTTTACAGCTTCCAAGCTTTGCCTAGCCCTTCGCTCTGTTAATATTATATTGTCCATTTGAGTCACTCGACTTTCAGAAATGTTAAAATTCCTTCGAAGAGTGCTATTTTCTTCCCGAAGCCGAGCGATTTCTTCGTCATTGCATAGACTTGCAGCTCGGGCCAAGACAGTTTGCTGCCAAAGTAAAAATCAAAGTAAATATTCATTCGAAGATAAATTCTATAATAATTTGCAGTTGTTTCATACCTGATAAGCTGTACGTTCAATAATGGCATTAAGCTCCGTCCTGTCAGCCTTGCGCAGGATGGCCACTAATTCGGTCTCCCCTATCTCACGACTAGCTCGATCCAAAGGTTCGAGCAAAGTCCGAAGACCAGTTGTTTGCCCTAAGAAAGGAGCCAGCAAGGGGAGCATGCTTATTGCCTCTTGGTCATCTTCGTTCAATGAAGGACCGGAGCTTTGGCCTGCGGCCTTCGGAACCACTGGAGTTTGAGCCTCCCTGGAAGATTGGCTCTCGTCTGTTGAATCAGACGGAGTTGATTCGGAGCTTATAGCAGGCAGGGGCTCTATTTGTCTTTTGCCTCTTCCAGGCCCTTTTTGAGTAACTCTAGGGGCTGGCTCCGAAGTCGTCGAAGGTTCAGGAATTATTTCCTCCTGACGGACTTCTTCCATAGGAGTGGGCTCTGCAAAGTAATCAAAGTATTATACATAGTATAAAAATTCAAATAAATACAAAAGTTCTTCGAAATCTACCTTCGGCAGTCCGTGGAGGAGTTGTTGTCGGACTGATTGGTGGATCGAAAGCTAATTCTTCATCTGAATCAGCCGTTGAATCATGGACTACAGGAGCATCGTCCTGGGTAGTCCTCGTTGCTTCTTCGGGAATCGAAGCTATAGTGACTTCAACCCCACTTTCATCCACAGGAACTTCGTCCTGAGCTACATCTTCTTGAACTGTCGAAGTCCTTGGTTGATCAACATTTTCTCCGGACTCCGGTACGTTCGCAGGTACTCCGGTTTGTGCGGCCCTTTGAGTTTCATTCTCTTCCATTAGGCGCACAAGTAACCTTTCCATTTCTTCTTGAGAATCGGAAACCGAAGCTCTGGAGCTCGAAGGTAAAGGATCTAAAGGTGCGAGGTTCTTCGGCTTCCGAGCCACCCTCTTCACCGGAGTTTTTGCTGAAATTGAAGTTCCAGCTTCGGCTTTCCTTTTTTGAGGCTCTTTCTCCAAAGGTGCCCAATCCATCAGAGGGGGAGGAGCGAGTTTCAGCATTCCCCATACTCTATTAAATCTTTCCCAACTCCCAACCAGCTTAATTCGCCACTCTTTTTCGGTCGGAGTTGGAGCACCTAAGATTTTTTCCGAAGCCCTTATAATCTGTTCTGAAGTAACAGGGGCTGAAGATTCTACAACATAAATAATTCAAGTCAGTTTTTCTTCGAAGTAAATATGTTTAGTGCATGTTGTTTTCGAAGTTACCTGTAGGACTTGAAGTCAAGTTAATTCTGCGAAGACCACCTTCGGAATCATCTTCGAAGATAATAGGCCAGTCAGCCATCAACGGAGGAATTTGAAGACCGATGAACTCTTCGGCCAAGTCTCGCATACTGAGTCTTCGGCTAACTTTTTCAAGCAAGTTCAGACGGGCTTCGAATTGGCCTTCGTCAGGACGCACCAAAGCTTCTTTTCGGAACTGGATTTCTCTAAGAGGTCCGGCCAGAGGATTGCTTGCCCCGACTTCGGCATAGAACCATTTCAGCACCCAATCAGTATACCATCTAGCATTGATGGCCTTAGCATGGAATCGCAGAGCGTATTCATCTCGAAGCCTAAAATTGATGCTTCCGAAGGCAACCACTACTTTTTCACCTCCGGAGCCTATGAAGGTCTTCGGCTGACAAGTTGCTCTGTGCAATGCTGCGAAGATTTCGGCCCTCCCCTCACAACCTTCGGCTCTCAAAGCCCACTCGAAGATAGCTAATCTAGCTACAGCATTCGGAGACAGCTGGGGGAGGGTTACATGAAACAAGTCGAGGACTTCAGCCAAGAAATCTACAGCGGGGAGGCCCAAGCCTGCTTCGAAAAAAGCTTCGAACACTACGACTTCTCCGAGTCTTGGTGATGGGATTGCTTCTTTCCCTGGTTTTCGAATCATAACTCCCGCACCTATATTTCCTCCTACTGCCATTGCCAGGGAATCTCTTTTGCAGGTTGAAGGTCCTAATCCAAAGGATTGGTCCAGATATTTGGTCGATGGAGGGCACAGACCTTGATCATCGGCGATTTGGGGATTCTTTCCCTTTGCCGCCATGGAAGTTGTCGCCTGGATCGAAGGCGTCGCCGTCACTGTTGCCGCTGCCGCTGCCGCAGCCGCTTGTTGACGAGCCAAGGTCGAAGGAGGTGCAGAGCCTTTGGTCTTCACCATCGCAATGACTGGATCGATCTGAGAGAGTGGGGACTAGGACTCTAGAACTCGAAAGCTAGGGCTCAAGAACTCAAAAGGCTCAAAAGGCTTTTGACTGGGAACAAGCAGTGAAAAGGTAATCGAGTAAGTTCTGGAGTTCTTTATTTATAGTCTAACTTTCCGTTTGTTACCGTTTGGGCTCTGCCTTTTCGCATTCCCGCCTGTTATTTTCCTCCGAAAATAACGCTTCGTATAACTCCGTTAGAAACAGAAACTAACGGCTATATTTTCTAAGTCTAAAAAGACTTTCGAACTTCCTGAGTCAGTTCTAAGATAGTTCGAAAAGTAATTACCTTATGACTGATTCGAAGTTCATGTCTTCGTGTATTTCGAAGATAAAACAAAAATCAATAACCCCTATGATTGGTTATCTTTTCTTTCCGTATACTGCTCTCCTAACGTTACAGGTCGAACGGAGAAGCGTATTCGAGGGGCTACTGTTGGGGGAAAATATCTCATCTTCGGGGTTATTGCCGAAGCAGCATAAAGACAGCTAATCAATTCGAAGGTTGTTCGAAGACCATCTTCGAAGATGCCCAGAACCTCGTTCGAAGTCCGAAGACTGGCATTGGTTCGAAGTATATCTTCGAACCAAAGCCTTCTAGGATCTTTTCTGCCAGCTAAGATGGAAGACTTATCTTCTATCCTATTAGATTAGTCTTTTACCATTTTAGCCCTATTAAGGAAACCGAATAGTTTCCTTAATGTCGGTTGTAATAGAGGGGTAAATAGGTCTTTTCCTTAATGTTTGGGCCTATAAATACCCCCCATTTCACCCTGTAATACCGACCGATCATAAGTGATTCAATACACACTTTCGAACTATTCTAAGCTATTATCCTTTCGGAGGCTTAGAACAGTTTGCTTCGCAAACACTTCGTTTGTTAGTTTCTTTTCTACAGAAACCTGTTAGCGTAATCTTTTACGCCAACAGTGTGACAATGCAAACCCACCTGGATCTTTTCATTTTCAGCTCATAAAACATGGATTTGTGTGATTTGAATCAATTCGCCAAAGATTATTTCCATGAAAAGCATATACATATTCAAGTTGCAATTTTGCATCCATAAGAAAAGGATTGTCGCTACCAGGCAGATAAAAGATAGCTAAAACAATTTGGCCTAAAACATGCTAGATACATGACTAAGCAGTGATCATGTATTGAATTTTGCAAATTAAAATCATGTTCACAATGAAGATAGATATATTAACCAGAGCTGAGCTAACATGATCAAGACAATTATGTAAAGGCATATATGAGCAAATATAAGTCAATGCAATTGCACATAAACTGAAGCTTATGCAGACCAATTAAAGTATGCTCCCCCTCATAAAGTGTCGTCAGGGTGACAAATACCAAGTTCCCCATGCAAATAAGAAAATCAAGAAGCATCAAGAGGTTTGATAAAAATATCGGCAAGCTGGTTCTGGGTGTCAACATATTGAAGTTCAATATCACCCTTCTCATTGTGGTCTCTGAGAAAATAATATCTCACATCAATGTGTTTGGTTTTGGAATGCTGAACCGGGTTGTTAGCAATACAAATCACAGTAGTGTTATCATAGAAAAGTGGAACACTCGTATAATCTAACCCGAAATCTCGCAAAGTGGAACCCATCCACAAAATCCGTGAGCAACAACTAGCTGCAGTGAGGAACCTAGTGAGGATCTTCACTTTGGTTCAAGGTTATGATGAGTGATTGATGGGGTTTTGCCATGAGATTCATGTATGGATGCTTGGAAGTGTGTGTGTGTGTGCTTGTCTCCAGTGTGCAGGGTTGAGATACTCATCAGCTATCGATGGCAAGTGATCAGGGTTAGATAGGGAGTCTAATGCCAGATGGTCGAGGATGTCAGTCGAAGTTGAGAGTGACCTCAGATGTACGCATGGAGATGAAGAATGACTTGGGATGATGATGATCAAGACGAGGTGTTGTTCGAGTCAGTGAAACGGAAGCCAGTACAAGTGACAAGGCAGCTCGAGGGATCGAGAGCAGGAGAGACTTGCTGGTAGTCGACAGAGGTGTTGACAAACTTAGTTCTCTAAAAAATTCTTCAGCAGATACTCTTCAAAATTTTGGTTGATTCAAGTGTTTATTCTAAGGATTGTTCTCTGGAAAACACTAGTTATCAATTACAGCAAGTACTACTTACAACATACAATTTGCTATGAGTGATGTTGTGTCTGAAGTGTATTACTCGGGAGCATTTGATTGAAACTAAACAGAATCGCTGCATGTTCATGTGTTAGTGCTAGATATTACTGCATTTTCTGTCTTGGTATTCTAGTTCAGTGCTAAAGACTGAGTGTGTGCCTGAAATTGCTATAGTCAAGACAGTGATCGTAGACTAGTTCTAGACATACTTGTTTCTGAACTGTTATGAATTTTGATCAACCACTCATATTTCTGAAAGTCTGGTTATTCAATTAAGTTGTGTCTCCTTCTCTGATTCTAGTCTGATAGTTACTTTTTAAACTCAAATCTGAACCATTGTTGCTATCTTAAGCTTCATGTCTAATCATTAGAATTAAAAGTCTTAAAATGTGCCAGATTTGCTATAGTTGTGCATTTGTTGATGTCACCTATTTTCTCTGGTTGGTCATCATCATTTCTGATCTGTAGTTAAGTATGAACCTTAAGTTTGTGTTCTTTACCATGAACAGTATTCTGAAATACTATGCTGTTTGACATACCATTTTCAGATATTTTACAGCACTGTTTCAGTAATACATATCTTGAATGGTTTAGTTTACAGACGGTACTCTGAGTCTAGTACTATTCACTGTCAAGTTATTGCCATCCTAATTCCTTTATCTTCTATTTGGTCTTAGAAGAATGGTTGAACATGATTAAGATTTCAATTGGTCGATATTGGTGACTAAATTGAGAAATTTTCACAAGACAACATCTAAATAATGCTTGAATGCTGAATTGACTTATTTTCTCTCTTTTCGGATTAGCTACAGTATTTGTCGATTAAAACTGAAACGTGAATTTCATTGGTCATTTATTTGAATCCCTAATTCTTAGAAGGACTTTGGGTGTCCTCGAACATGCCATCAAGTTTTAATTAAAAATTTTGTCGAGGCGCCTATTCACTCCTCTCTAGTCGCCATTCCGATCCCACAATTGGTATCAGAGCCGGTTAGATCACCAGTTGACCTTAACCGGTTTGTGATCCTTGTGGCGACATGGATAAGAACTCTAAGATTCCGATGTTTGCTGGTCGAGATTATGCTTATTGGAAGGTGCGCATGGAGGCTTATCTAGTAAGACAGGGAAGTGCTATTTGGGACATTGTTGATTCCCAATATGTGATCCCTGAAACTCGCACTTCAGAGACTGAGAAGTTATAGTACGATTGTAATAGAAAAGCAAGAGACATACTGTTCATCAGTCTCAATCGCAATGAGCTCGATAGGTTCCAGCACCTTAGAACTACACGTGAGATTTGGACTACTTTGAGAACGTTTCATGAGGGAACTTCTCAGATTAAGGATAGGAGGCAAAGCACTTATAACCAAGAATACCAAATGTTTGTGCAAGGCCCCGGCGAATCTGTAGATGCCATGTTTGCACGTTTTGATGGAATTGTTAGTAACTTGAACTCCACTAGGACGTTAGCTTACTCAGATCATGACAGGGCGATCAAACTTCTCTATGCTCTTGATCGTAGCATATGGGAAGTAAAGATCTCAAGTGTTGAAGAGTCCATGAGCTTTGACATTTTGACTTGCGATGAACTTTTTAGTAAGCTTAAGTTCACCGAGATCACCAAGGCATCTCATTCTGGAATTGGGAACTCTTTGCCACAATCCATGGCACTAGTTTCTAGTTCTAGCAGTGGCACCTCATCTAGAGGTAACTTGTCTGGAGTTTGTGCTTTTTCTGGAGGTTTTGCTTTGTCTTCTTTGGTCTCTATCACAAAAGAACAACTGGACAAATTGGACGATGAGGAGCTTGCTCTCATAGTCAAAAACTTCACTAGATTCTACAATGATAGAAGAGATCAGAGAAGATGAGGTTCTCGAGGATTTTTTTGAGTGTGGTGATCTTAATCATATCAAAGAACATTGCCCAAAACTGAAAGCAAAGAATGAATATGAACACAAACACCAGAAAAGAGAAAAAAAACCTTCTTCAAAAGCAAGAGAGGAAAAGTGGCAAAAAGAGTGGCTAGAGCATTCATGGTTTCACTTAGCGACGTCGACTACACCTCAAGTGAAGAGCCAAGCTCTAATGAAGAAGAACCATGCAAGAGCGAAGAAAAGAAGGAAAAGACAAAAGACTTCAACGGCCTCTGATTCATGGCCAATGACAAGCGCAGCAACGATGAGCTAGACTAATCTGAGGTTAGTTTATCTCATGACCAACTTCTTGTTAAAAACGATGAATTACATGATGCAATCATTTCACAAGATAGACTACTCAAACTTGCTACTAAAGAAAAAAAGGAACTAAAACTCAAAATTGAAGCTCTTTCCACTAAACTTGCTTTGTTGAAGTCTAAGTCTAAAAATGATGAATGTGAGTCATGTCTTGTTGTAATGAATGAACTTGCTTAGTTGTGTCCGATTCATGCTCAAAATCTTGAAAAACTTGAAAATGTTCAGAAACAACTTTCGGAGGTGGATTCTAGTCCTTGTGTCATCAATGAATGCTTAAATTGTTCTTTACTTATTGAAAGCATTAATTTGAGAGATAAGCATGTTGATTAATTTAAGGCTAGATTGGAGAGTGTTGAGTGTTCTAAGGATGTGCAGCCGTCATGTTCCACCTGCATCATCCTTAAGGACCAACTCAACTTTGCTAGAGAGCAAGTCGAAAAACTTAAGTGTGAGAATGATTATATACTTTCCATGGTGGATAAAGTGTACTGAAGGGAAGGGTAAAATGGATTTGCTTTTGGATAAAACAAAAATGTGTGCTTACAGGGCAGGGTTAGCTCTTGTGTTGGGTTATGAGAGAACTTCACCAAATACCCCAAGCAAAACTGTGTTCACTCTACCTACTACCCTTGAGAAAGACAGAGCCCAGTTAGACACACCTCAGAAAGCCAAAAATCCTACCAAACATAAAAGGATAATCATTTCACCACCCAAGATAGACTCCAAGCAAAAACCAAGAAAAACTGTGAGGTTTGCACCAGAAACCTTTGAACCTACACACTTGTTCTTATTGTCATCGTGTAGGTCATTTGATTGGTTTTTGTTAACGTCGTATGAAGGAAGAACGTCGTGCTCATGCTCTGAACTTTCATGATTATCCATCATTTGATTTGGATGAATATGGTTATCATACTTATTTTGATTTTGAGGCTCTACATAGTTATATGGGTGACTATGCCCATCGCGGTTTACATCATGCTTCATATGATGTTAGACCACGTAGGGGTTTTGTTCCAAATCATTTTAGGAGATCTCAACACTTTGTAAGAAGACCTTGTGTTCAGTATGATTCTCCTCCTACATAGTCTCTTGTCTTACCTAACTCTCGAGTACTTCAATGCTAGATACCTAGGCACTTTATTTCTAAACCCAGCACTGAGTACTCGAGGTTTTCCGTCTCTACTTAGGGAAGGCATGGAAGCCTAGAGGACAAGTGGATTATTTATTCCGACTGTTCGTGCCGCATGACCGGAAAGTCATCATGGTTCTCCAGCTTCACCTCAACCAAACAACAAGAACACATCACTTTAGGAAACAATCGCAAAAGTAGAGTGAAAGGCCAAGGTATGATCAAAATCAATGGAAACTTCTCTCTCACTAATGTTGAATTGGTTGAGGACTTAGGATATAACTTACTTTCTATCTCTCAATTGCTTGATGAGGGTTTTGAGGTTCACTTTGGTCGTGATGCCTCTCATGTGCTTGATTCTTCTGGCGCTTTCATTTGCAAAATCTTAAGAGCAGGGAGAGTGTTTGGAGATGACTTCTCTGAGTCATTTGGATCTTCTCATTGCCTTTTAGTTGAACCTTCTTCAGAGCTTTGGATGTGGTATAGGAGACTAGGGCACATGAGCTTTGATCTTCTTGTGAGATTGAGTGCTCTAGAACTCATCCGAGGATTGCCCAAGCTCAAATTTGAGAAGAACCTATTTTGTGCTCCTTGTCGTCGTGGAAAAATGGTTGCCACCTCACATTCACCTATAAACGTGGTGATGACTGAGCAACCAGAGAGCTTCTTCATATGGATACTGTTGGTCCATCCCGGGTTAGATCTTTAGGCGGAAAATGGTACGTTCTTGTTGTTGTTGATGACACTCTCACTACTCTTGGGTTTTCTTTCTTGTGAGCAACGATGAAGTGTTCATACACTTTCGGAGCTTAGCATTGAGGCTATTCAATGAACTCCCCGGTGCAATGAAAGCCATTCGAAGTGACAGTGGCACCGAGTTCAAGAATAGTTGTTTTGCAGATTTTTGTCTTGAACATGGAATTGAACATCAGTTTTCTGCTCCAAGATCCCTTAACAAAACGGTGTTTGTTGGGGGAATAAGTTTTCCCTTAAACAGGGGCCAAATGACGTCAGCCTCCGCTGGCCTTCAGCCCAAAGCCTCACACTGTCGAAGCAGGTTCCTTCTTGCCGAAGTTACTTCCAAGCCTCCGGACTCCTTTCGGAGCCCTTCGGATCGAAGCCTTTGGACTCCTTCCAGAGCACTCTAGTTCGAGGCATCCAAGCCCTCTCTGAAGTTTGCCAGAAGCCAAGTCTTCAAGTTCTCTTTGGAGTTAGTCTCCGGACTTTCATTGGAGTTAACCTGCGAGCTCCTTTCAGAGCTCCCCAGAGCCGGTCTCCGAACCCTCTTCAGCCAATTCGAAGCTAAGCCTCCGAGAGCCTAGTTCGGAGTTCAGTTCAGAGCATACTTCGAAGTCCACTTAGGAGTGTCCTTTGAAGATTTCTTCGCAGCCTCCGCCCGAAGAGCTCCGGCCGCTACTTCGATCCAGAAGAATATATGTACTTTGCTACAGTGTAGAAGCCATACCGGGGGCCCTCTGCCCCTAGTATGTCATTTAGCTGGTCAAGAAGTGACGTTTATCTAACACGTCTGTAAAGCTGTAAAGCACTTTGTATAGTAGACTAGCCTTTTTCCCTTCTTGCCACTATAAAGCCTATGGCTTATAGAGGGCATTTAGGTATTTTTCTTTAGCCTGCGTGCCTATAAAAACAGGGCCAAGCCCTTGTAATAGTTCATCTCCTCCGGGGCAATGACATCCTTTAGATCCATTAGATTCAACTAAGGCATACTGTGCCAAATCCACCACAAACTGGACGTAGGGCTATTATCCCTTTGTGGAGGTCCGAACCAGTATAAATCTTTTCTCCTTCTGAGAGAACCCTTCGAGGTTCATTCTACACACCATATACACATACAAAACCTGTGTTGTAGCTAACACAATTGCTACAACAGTGTTGTTGAGAGGAAAACTCGCACACTTGTGGAGATGGCTAGGACGATGCTCAACGAGCATAGGACTCCTAAAAAATTTTGGGCTAAAGCCATGAGTACAGCATGCTACATCTCCAATATGATCTTTTTGCGCTCCTTGTTGAATGTGACTTCTTATGAACTTCGTTTTGGGAGGAAGCCCAAGGTTGCTCATTTAAGAGTTTTTGGATGCCGATGCTTCACCCTAAAGCGAGGTAATTTGGACAAATTTGAATCTCGCGCATCTAATGGAATCTTTTTGGGCTACTCTTTGCATGGTCAATCTTATCTTGTTTTCAATCTTGAATCTAACACTATAGTTGAATCTTGTGATGTGTCATTCGATGAAACATCTCCATGTGTTAGTTCTGATTTTGAGCTTGTGAGTGAGAATGATATGAGTGAAACTCTTTTTGAGGAAGAAGATCCATCAGATGGTGATGATTATGATGATGTACCACTACCACCCTCTACGGCATCTCCAGAAGCTTCGTCTAAATCAACAAGAGGACCTAAAGATTCTACTTCTAGAAGCTTGGAGCAAACTTCGACAAGAGTTGAGTGGGAGATTCTGTCACAGAGAAAAGCATCACTTTGTATTCAGAGAATGCATCCTCCTGAACAGATCATCGGTGAGCTAAATGAACGAGTAACCCGATCTCATGATCATTTCGTTGATTCTTATTTTTGTCAGAAATTTTGAACCATTAGATGTTAGTCATGCTTTGTCTGATGCGAGCTGGATCAACGCCATTGTTGGGGGAAAATATTCCATCTTCAAGATTATCGCAGCAACAAGATAAAGACTGGTGATTAAGATGAAGATGTCCAATATATAATTTCGGAGATGCATCCAGTCAAGTTCAAAGTATGGTGACAGACTCTAGTTCGGAGTACATCTTCGAACATGGACTCTTCCAGGAACCTCTTTGCCAGCTAAGATAGAAGACTTATCTTCTAACTAGATTAGTCTTTTACCATTTTAGCCCTATTAAGAGTACCGAATAGTTTCCACTATGTCGGTTTTAATAGAGGGGTAAAAGGTCTTTTCCTTAATGTTTGGGCCTATAAATACCCCCCGTTTTACCCTGTAAAAAAGACCGAATACAAGTTATTCAATACACACTTTCGAACTATTCTAAGTTATTATCCTTTCGGAGGCTTGGAATAGTTTCTTTCGCAAACACTTCGTTTGTTAGTTTCTAATCTTCAGAAACCTATTAGGGTAATCTTTTACACCAACAGCCATGCATGAGGAACTTGAAAATTTTGATAGAAATCAAGTTTTGATTCTTGTTGATCCACCCCCTAACATTCATATCATTGGAACAAAATGGTTTTCAAAAACAAATAGGGGAGGATGGGGCTATAGTGAGAAACAAGGCTAGACTTGTATCTCAAGGGTATACTCAAGTCCAGGGGATTGATTTTGGAGAAACATTTGCTCCAGTAGCTCGACTTGAGGCCATTAGGATCTTGCTTGATTTTGCATCATCTCGTGGCTTTAAACTCTTCCAAATTGATGTAAAAAGCACTTTCCTTAATGGTTTCATAGGAGAAGATGTGTATGTCAAGCAGCCTCCTAGCTTTGAAAATCCCAAGTACCCCTATAGAGTCTTTAAACTTCACAAAGCTCTATATGGGCTCAAGCAAGCTCCTAGGGCTTGGTACGACCGCCTTAGGACCTTCTTGATTGAGCAAGGGTACAAAATGGGCTTTGTTGACAAGACCTTGTTCACTCTCATACATGGAAAAGATTTCTTACTCGTTCAGATTTATGTCGATGAAATAATCTTTGGCGGTTCATCTCATACTCTTGTGGCCGAGTTTGCTGAATCCATGAGCAGGGAATTTGAAATGTCGGAGATGGGTGAGCTGACTTTCTTCCTTGATCTGCAAATCAAGCAAAGAAAACATGGAACTTTTGTTCATCACACAAAATACACTAATGACCTGCTAAAACGCTTTGACATGTCAGATGCAAAACCACTTGCTACTCCAATGGGTACTTCAGTTACACTTGATCCAGATGAAGACAGAGAAGAAGTGGACCAGAAGGAGTTCCGGAGCATGATCGACTCCCTCCTTTACTTGACGGCTATGAGGCCGGACATACACTTTGTTGTGTGTCTGTGTGCTCATTATCAGGCTTCTCCCAGGACTTCACATCGTCAAGCTATCAAGCGCATTCTTAGGTATCTCAAGCACACTCTTGAATTTGGCATTTGGTATTCTACATCATCTTCATTATGCTTGAGAGGTTTTTCTAACGCTGACTTTGCTGGATGTCATATTTATCGCAAAAGTACTTCTGGGATGTGTCACTTTATAGGTTCTTCTCTTATGTGTTGGTATTCACGCAAGCAGTCTAGCGTTGCACAGTCTACAGCCGAGACTGAATATGTAGCTACCGCTAGCTGTTGCACACAAATTTTGTGGATGGTTTCTACTTTGCGGGATTTTGGGTTGGATTTTAAAGGAGTTTCATTGTTTTGTGACAACACAAGTGCAATTAGCTTAGCAAACAACCCAGTACAACATTCTAGGACCAAACACATTGATTTGCGTTATCATTTCTTAAGAGATCACAATGAGAAGTTGGATATTGAATTGCGCTTTGTCGATACCCAGAATCAGCTTGCATATATTTTCACCATACCTCTCGATGCTTCTCGATTTGCATTTTTGAGGAGAGAGCTTTGCATTTGTCATCCTTATGGCATCATGTGAGGGGGAGTTGTGTACTTTTGCATATGCTTCTGTAATATGATTAATTGCTTTCACATGTACATGCTTTAGTATGCCTTTTATAATACTGTCTTATTCTTCTATTGATTACACTTGGATTGAATACATCTAACTATCTGTCTTGAGCATGGCTTTTATTTGTGAAAATATGAAAATGGTCACTACTTAGTCTGGAAACAAGCATGAATAGGCTAGGGTGCTTTTGCTATTCATTACATACCTGATAGCTTTGTCCTTTTCACATGGATGCTAATACGCAACTTGATCCTGTTATGCTAAAAAATAAAAAAAATGAAAAATGAAAATGATGAATGATGAAAATGAAACAAAAAATATCTATCTTGTGATGAAATTGAAAAGATCTAGGTGGGTTTGCATTGTCGCACTACTTTGTTCTAGACTGCTTACCATTGCACTTTGGTATGAACTAGGACTTTGAAGTGTATACCATGATCAATACCTTAAGCTTCTGATGGTTTATCCTAGGCTTGGCTTGGTCGGTTAGCATAAGGTTGACTTGCAAATAACCTCTGGCACTTAAAAGGAATAAAAGGTTAAATTCCTCGCATATCAAGTTTGCTGCAGCTCCTTGTAGTGGGATGTGCTAATCTAGTTTGTTTTTGACTAGCTTTTGTATCTCTTACCTTGCCATGTCTAGTATGCTAGTCTGAGTAGTGATTCTTTTATTTGCTAAAACATCAAAATGCTTTCTCTTACTATTAATTAGATTGTATACATTCGAGATTGTCATACAGTTGTTTAGGACAGCTTGTGAGGCACAAGAATTGTGTGTACTGTAATTGGACTTAATTATATTCTAGAAGCATTGCATTTACACTTTACTCTCATAACTCATGGAGCTATCTTGATGTCTGCATTGCCAAAGGGGGAGAGTTCATGAACTGTTTGTTGCTTTTGTTGTCCATTGATTTTTTTAGGTAGTTTTGTTCTAAAGGTTTGATCTATCATCCATCCTTTTCAAGTAACATTTCTCTTTTTGCTATTTCTAGAGCTTTCATGATCACTTGTGTGCTGAACTTGTGTTTTAATCTTCTTTTGATCTTGAATTGTCAATGTACTCATCAAGGGGGAGATTGAGGAACCTAGTGAGGATCTTCACTGTGGTTTAAAGGTTATGATGAGTGATTGACAGGGTTTTGCCATGAGATTCCTGTATGGATGCTTGGAAGTGTGTTTGTGTCTGTGCTTGTCTCGTGTGTGTAGGGTTGAGATACTCGTCAGCTGTCGATGGCAAGGGATCAGGGTTAGACAGGAAGTCTAATGCCAGATGGTCGAGGATGTCAGTCAAAGTTGAGAGTGACCTCAGATGTACGCATGGAGATCAAGCAGGACTTGGGATGATGGTTGATCAAGACGATGTGTCATTCGAGTCAACGAAAGGGAAGCTAGTACAAGTGACAAGGCGGCTCGAGGGATCAAGAGCAGGAGAGACTTGCTGACAGTCGAGTTCGTGGACTGACGACGATCGTCGACGATAGGGGAGGCTTTATCGGTTTTTGCTGAAAACCGTCGCATCTATAAATGTCTTTAAATTTCAATAATTAAGAGTTTATTTTCATTTAGTATTTTAGATTAAAGTGTAAACTTTTTGTAGTTTTCATAATTTTCAAAATTCTGAAAAGATATTAAAAGTATAGGGTTATAGTTGTAAGAAAGTAGAGTCTAATGTGGGTATTTTCAGAATATACAATTCTGAAAATACTACATGTCTTTTTGTTAATCTGAAAATACTTGATGGTTTTTTGTAAAGGTCCCACCTAGGGTGTGCCTATTTAAAGGCCCCCATACACTAGGGTTAGGGATACCACCTTTATGCAAAACCAGAAAATTTTCTTTCTCGTGTGCTGTCTTTTGTTTTAATGCATCTGATTTGTTTGCTGTGATGAGTTCATTTGGGAAATTGCTTGGTTGAATGGATTAGTGATTTTTAGCACTTTGGGTTGAGATTTTTTTGCTGCTGATTCATCTCCACCGTGAAACAGAGAAACCTCTCTCCTATTCCTTTTGTCGTAACACCCACAGTGCGCCGCCATGAAGTTGCTACTGTCGTGAAGAACTTCTCTTCCTGTTCTTGCTGATTTTCTTCAGAGATAATCAAAGTTCTGCAAATTTGATTCATGTTTGAGTAGGTTGTGATTATTCTGATTTGAAATCCCAGGGTCTTTATAGAGAACAGTAAACAGATTACTTTTGTGTTGATCTTTTTCACAAATACTGTGCTCTTTCTTATCTACTGCTTCCAGGGAAAATTTGTTGAGTTATATGTGTTCAGGTTGTTTTTTATGATGAATTTCTATCTAGGCAACTAGCTAATGCAGATTGTTCTAGATAGTGTCTTCATGTGAATCATAAGGGTTGTCTTTCTAGAAAGGATGATTGAGAAACCTCTGTGTTGTTCATCTTTTTCTTGATGAAGAACACCACCTCAGGAGAACCACTGAATCAGAAGTTGTCTACTGCATCAACAAAGACTCAGGCAATCAGGTACCTAACATACTGATTTTCTTTCCTTGAAATTAAATTGATCAGTGAGTTTCCTCTAGTTTTTATTCCTGGTTTGCATTTGAGTTGATCAAGTTTCGTGCTAAAGTTTCAAGAAACTGAATTATAAAGATGCTCTACCCTTTTGTTGTTGATCAGAGAGTTGAGCATGTGATGTTCATCTGTGAAATAGCATGACTCATAGTACTTTGTTCTGTATGTGTTCCTGCTGATCTCTTTAGGTCTGTAGATTGCTATTACCTCTGAATGCACATGGTGCTGGAAAAAACTTGTAACCTGAGTGATCTTCACTAAATACCTATTTTCAGATGCAATACAGAGGAGCTGACAAACTTAGTTCTCTGAAAAATTCTTCAGCAGATAGACTTCAAAATTTTGGTTGATTCAAGTTTTTATTCTGACGATTGTTCTCTGGAAAACACTTGTTATCAATTGCAGCAAGTACTACTTACAACATACAGTTTGCTGTGAGTGATGTTGTGTCTGAAGTGTATTACTCAGGAGCATTTAATTGAGACTAAACAGAATTGCTGCATGTTCATGTGTTAGTGCTAGATATTACTGCATTTTCTGCTTTGGTATTCTGGTTCAGTGCTAAAGACTAAGTGTGTGCCTAAAATTGCTAAAGTTAAGACAGTGATCGTAGACTAGTTCTAGACAGACTTGTTTCTGAACTGTTATGAATTTTGACCAACCACTCATATTTCTGAAAGTCTGGTTATTCAATTAAGTTGTGTCTCTTTCTCTGATTCTAGTCTGATAGTTACTTTTTAAACTCAAATTTGAACCATTGTTGCTATTTTATGCTTCATGTCTGATCATTAGAATTAATGGTCTGAAAATGTGCCAGATTTGCTATAGTTGTGCATTTGTTGATGTCACCTATTTTCTCTAGTTGGTCATCATCATTTCTGATCTGTAGTTAAGTTTGAACCTTCAGTTTGTGTTCTTTACCGTGAATAGTATTCTAAAATACTGTGCTGTTTGACATACCATTTTCAGATATTCTACAGCATTGTTTCAGTAATACATATCTTGCATGGTGTAGTTTACAGAAGGTACTCTGAGTTCATTACTGTTCCTTGTCAAGTTATTGCCATCCTAATTCCTTTATCTTCTAGTTGGTCTTACAACAATGGTTGAACATGATTAAGATTTCAATTGGTTGATATTGGTGACTAAATTGAGAAATTTTCACAAGACCACATCTAAATAATGCTTGAATGTTGAATTGACTTATTTGCTCTCTTTTCGGATTAGCTACAGTATTTGTCGATTTAAACTGAAATGTGAATTTCATTGGTCATTTATTTGAATCCCTGATTCTTAGAGGGACTTTGGGTGTCCTGGAACAGGCCATCAAGTTTTAATTAAAAATTTTGTTGAGGCACCTATTTACCCCCTCTAGTCGCCATTTCGATCACACAGGCACCAACATATTAAGCCTCAACTGTAGATTGTGCAACGCTAGACTATTTGTAGGAAGACCAACAAACAAGAGAAGTACCCAGAAAATGACAAGTACTCGAGGTACTTTTCCTATCAATTCTACACCCAGCAAAATCCGCATATGAATAACCTTGAAGACATAATGAAGACGATGCACAATACAAAATGCCAAATTCTAAAGTGTGTTTGATATACCTTAGAATTTGCTTTACTGGTTGTCGGTGCGAAGCCCTTGGCAAAGCCTAAAACGAGCGCACATAAATACAATGAAGTGTATGTCTGGCCTTGTAGCTGTCATGTAGAGAAGGGAACCGGTCATGCTTTGGAACTCCTTCTGATCTACAGCTTTGCCATCATTTTCAGGATCCAATATACTACCGAAGTAGCCATCGGAGTGGCTATGGGCTTCGCATCAGCCATGTCAAACTTCTTGAGCAGCTCCTTGGTGTACTTCGTTTGATGAACAAAGGTACCTTGTTTGCTTTGCTTTATTTGCAAACCAAGGAAAAACGTGAGTTCGCCCATCATGGAACTCTCAAACTCCCTACTCATGGTATATGCAAAATCTGCAAGTATAGCACGAGAAGAGCCACCAAAGATGATATCGTCAACGTAAATCTGAACTAGGAGGAAATCATTGCCATGCTTGAGAGTAAAAAGGGTTTTATCAACTGATCCATCAAATACCCTCGCTCAGGCAGAAAAGACTTAATTATATCATACCAAGCCCGAGGGGTCTGCTGGAGTCCATAAAGAGATTTATGAGGTTTAAAGACTCAACGCAGAGCCTTACCCGGACAATGCCTTCAATGCACCTTGAATTATGAGACCTTCATCAAGTGTCCTTCCAAATGTCTCCGTCTGGAGCACACTTGGGAGCCTTGCCTCATTCCTGAGGACTTCGTCTGCCAGACTTCGAAGTTACTCCATCGGAGTACCCCTTTGATGTTCCTCACCTCTAAGGACTTTGCCTTGGGGTATCTTCAGTCGGAGTACCCCTGCACACTTCCTGCCTTTGACTGGTGCACCTCGACCCAAGATCCAACCTCAACTTCACACAGCCTATATGACCAAGCTCCCCACTTGTCTAGCGCCAAGTTCCCTACTTGACCCAGTTCACCTACTATGTTGACCGTCCCATCGCCTCCGAAGTCACCTGCAAACCAACGACAATAAGACAAGTGTATCTGATACATCGGAGACCTCTTCGGGTATGACACCCTTTGGTACACAGTCCGGTGTATCGACCAAAGTACTGACCCCTTTGGTAAAACCTTTGAACTTTATACTGCCAGACCCCTTCCGACAGGTATACTTCACTACGAACTTGTGCAGCCAACCAACACCGAACCCTTTAGTGAACACACCTCTGAACCCATTCAGAGGAACCCCTTTGCCCAAAAGCCAAAATCCCATCTCAACTTGGTTTCTCAGTGCCACAAAATGGGACAAGACGTTTTCTTTACTAGGGTGTTCACACACGCGCTTGCCATTTTACACCTACGGGGCTTTATGAATAGAGTCCACTATGACGGTTGTAACTATAGGGTAGAGAAGTATTTCCCGGTTGGATCTCTACTTATAAATACCACTCCCATCTACTATAATAAGGACATCAATTCACATAATAAGAAACACATCGAACTAATATAATGCTTTTATCCTATTCGGAGGCCTAGTTCACTCCGTCGTCGATGCTATTCAAACCTATTAGCGTAATCATTTACGCCAACAGTTGGCACCATTCGTGAGGATTTTAGTACAAATACTAACGTCTCTACCATCCTACCTTCCGGAGCCTAGCCTCCTAAGAGGGCAAGAACACTGTTCCTACTCGGAGGTCCTCCCGACATGAACCCCTAGACACAACCATAGGTGCTACGGAGCCCTCTATAGTCCTTCCCCAATCATACCCTGTGGCTCTAGCTTAAGACTCCACATTCGCAACACAAAGCACTCTACCGTAAGCTGGCAACCCCTTAGGGCCCACTAACCCGTCAGTAGGCCTAGTAGGCCCCACCGCTGTAGGGAGCTGTCGGACCTCACCTGCCTGAAGGCCCCCTCCTGGCTTCAATAGTACTTTGGACTGACTTCGTTCGGTCGCATGACCCGAAATCTCATTTCGAAGGAAGCGGTAGCCCACACGATGCCATGACCCCTAAGATGGCTTAACTCAAGGCGGAGCTGCAGAGGTGCCTGCAGGCAGCCACAGATCAGCCATGCGCCCAAGACGGGCCGAGTAGGTCATCAGCGATCCGTGAAAGTCATCGTGTTGAGTGACCTCGATGACCTGGAGGCCTGAAGGGGTGGTCAAAATGCATCCTTCGACGATTATTCTCCATTGCACCCTGACATGCATAGGCTGCGTTTTGACCCCATGTTCTGGGGAGACAAGCTCCCCATGTACTCCGGAGATACGCATCATAGAGAGTTCTCTCATTTGTATACCCTAGCAATAGAAAGCAGTGGAGGGGTCCATGACACGATGGCCAATTGTTTCTCCCTCGTGGTCAACGTGTATCTGAAGCATTGTTGAGAGAAAAGATGAGGTACTCTGAACTCAAAAAATTGTGTATGCCCTCGTGATGGCTTGGAGGAAGCTGCAACATTATTTCCTGGCTCGCAATGCAACCATCCCAAAGTCCTACCCCCTCAGATAAATGCTTAGAAGCAAGGACTCCACTGGGAGAATAGGGAAATGGGGCGTTAAGCTCGCCCCCTTTGGTATAACATTCATCGCGCACACTGCAATAAAATCACAATTGATTGCCGACTTCATGGTGGAGTGGACTCCGCCAGCCATATGGGCGTTGAAGGGGCCCAGCGAAAGAGTATGGACCAACTACTCCGATGGTGCGTATCAAGCATCCAGAGCGGGTGCTGGAGCAGTAATAATCTCACCTTCAGGCCAAAATGTGTTGTATTCTGCAAGGCTAAACTGTAAAGAAACCAATAATGTAGTTGAGTATGAAGGCGTCTTGTTGGGTCTTTGAAAAGCGCGCGCACTTGGCACCGCTCGTGTTGTTGTAAAAACAAACTCCTAGATTATCACAAGGCACGTGGACAAGATCTTTCAATCTCGACATCAAAACCTAACCGCGTACCTGGTGGAGATTCAAAAGACCAAAACAACATTCAAAGGGATTTTCAGTCTAAAGCATCCCAAGACTGGACAACCAACAAGCAAACACCCTCACCAAGGTGGTAGCCTTAGGCCATGATATCCCACCAAGGGTTTGCTTCGAAGAGCTATCCACCCCTGATCCATGGCAAAGTACTTTTCATACCCGACAACGATTAGTGGAGCCCAATCATGAGTATCCCCCAAGATGAAGTCGCACTCCTAGAATGACATGAGCTCTCAAGATTGCAGTGCAAGGTCCGACATTATGACATTATCAATGGTGTGCTTTACAAATCTGGAGTATGCTTACCACTACTCCGATGCATCATTCAGTAAGAAGGCTAGCAAATACTACAAGATATTCACGAAGGGTGCCAATGTATGGGAAGGTGAAGCCACCGACCACCGATGCTTCTACAAGTTATAGCCTCAGTATGACCCTTGGCCAGGTGGGGCATGGATTTAATTGGACCTTTCCCGAAGGCAAAAGGAAGTCTATAGTTTGCGGTGGTGGCGATAGAATATTTTTTGAAGTGGGTCAAAGCCGAGCCCATGACAGCTATCACCTCGAAGAATGTCCAGAAATTCTTCTGACAAAATATCATTTACAGGTTGGGAGTACCCAGGCAACTAATAATAGACAATAGAACGTAGTTCGATGAAAAATTCTCTAGAGAATTTTGTGAAGGCCAAGGCATTCAGTTGTGCTTCGTAGCTATTAGGCACCCGCAGTCCCACGGAGCCATCAAAAGGGTCAATGGAAACATCTTGTTGTTGGGGAATAGGGGATCTACGCTAGCCAGCAAATTCAAAATTTTCGCCCTATGGCCCTAGGCTCATGCGCATGTGAGATCATAGATTGGTACCTTCTAGCACAAGATGCGCTAGGTGCAACGCAAGAAAATGTTGGAGCAGCGCATCTAGCCTCTCCTTGGTTCGTCCTTGCCGTCCTTCGCCGATCCAATCGATGAAGATGATGTAGTCATTCGCATGTAGATGTTCACGAGCATCGCTATTGGAGCAACGCCTCCACGGAGTCCACACGTACAGGGATGGAGTACCTCCCACGGCAGCATGCTAGCACCGCATGAGAGAGACGGGGATCCTTGACCTCAACGTTTGAGATCAAGAAGGAGAGGAGATAATTCTTGGGTGGCTAGGTCTCTTCTAGGCTTATTGCTCTACCCAAGACGTCGTCCTCCTCTCCATAACAGATCCAATCTGTTTGCCCACGATGGAACTTCTGATCCCACATCGAAACTTTCAACAGGGTATTTTAGGTCTACCCGACATAGTACGACATGCAATAGATCCAATCTGTTATCGCCCATGTCGGAACTTCTGATACCATATCGGAACTTCCGATCAGTATAAAATTCCTTCGATTCCAAATCGGAATTTCTGGTTCGTAGGAACTTCCTATATCATATTGGAACTTCTGAAGCAACAATTGCTCTCTATATCAAGACCAGAAATTAACTGGAACTTCTAATACTCACTATCGGAACTTCCGATCCATTGAATTTTATTGGGCATAACCTTCAATCTCCCACTTACACAAGAACCAATTCTTTGCATGTTTTAATCCATCTCCTTAAGTGTGTGACCCGATAGGTTCTTACACTAATGGTTGTTCACCGGAAACCATTTCCGACTCATTGATCAATAGCGGAACCTAGCAGCACATATTGACCCCCCAAAGCGTAAAAAATCAAATTTTCACGAACCTTGATATACGCATGAACCAGTCCCTTTACCATGTGAGGAGCCATGCTGAAGAGCATGGGCCTCATGGCTCCAGATGTGACGAGTCATTATCAACGGAAGTCAAAGAGGACTGAAGATAAGAGAAGACCTGCTGCGTCTGGGCCGCTTGTGACTCAGGTACACGGGCAGCGAGCGACTGTCGGGCAGAGGGGACGCGAAGTAGGGCTGGCCCAATCCGGGTACATGGGCTAGGAACAGTAGAGGATCCACTGGACTGTTGACCAGGATTGACTCAGGTACACGGGCGGCGAGCGATTGTCGGGCTGAGAGAGCTGCGGAACCGGGCCGGCCCAATCCGGGTACCTGGTGCAAAGTCGGTGGATGCTTTGTCAGTTTCGGCGCAAAACTGACGACCGCTGATCTTGGATCGGACCGTCCTGGAGCGAAGCCGTAGTCGGTACGAAAGCTCCGCTTCCGGATAAGTCATCTGTAAATAGGAGTTTACTATTTTGTCCTTAGGCCCATAGTTAGTCAGTCGAGTCTCTAAAAATATACTAAGGGCAGTTTGGTCTTTTCCATTTATTTCAGCGTCTGTAAAAAACCCTAAGGGTCTGTTGGAATATTCCTAGGCTAGTGGGATGCCTATAAATAGGTCCCCAATCCCTAGGGTTAGGGTTACCCTTTCAAAAATCACTTTACTGATCAAGAGATTGGGTCATTTTTGGTCTTCTTCCTGGTGTTCATTCCTCTCAGCCGCCGTCACCGTGTTCGTTGTGTACGTGTTCTGAAATCATTTCATCAAGTTTTATTCCCTGATTCTCAACCATTCGATTCCGTCTTGTACGCATTTTATCGCTCCATCGATTTGTGTGCTTACTGCGTTCTTTCTCACGAGATCGTTTAGGCTGAGTTCTGTGCACTGAGATTATTTTATTCGGCGTTGTATCTTGGCTGGTTCTTGGCTTTGAACAGTGGTTTTCTGGTTGAATCTCTGATGCCTAGCTAGCTGTCTTTTAGTCTTAGACCTCCAGCTAGTAGCTGTTTTGGCTGAACAGTAACAGTGTACTGTCGCCTATGGCGCAGTAGTTTGTAACTCCTAAGATCTAGAAGCAGGCGTGAGTTGTCATCTCCGGTAGCTTCCTGGTGTGGGTCCCACCAGAAGTAATACTTGGTGTGAATGCTTTTTGTTGCTGCAGATTCTGCGGTCTAGCCTGGAAGCTAGAAATTGGGTCTTCGATCTCCGTGCGAATCTCTTCCTATTTTGTTCGCTGTTTTGTTCGAAGCCCTCTCGCAAGCTTCGGTTGTTTTTCTAACGGAGTCAAAGCCTGCTCAAGATAGATGCTGCGAAGCTTCGGATTTTGAACAACTTCGGCTTGTGTGAAATCACTAGCTTCGCTAGCCTGCAGGCTTCGTTGATTGTCGCACGAAGTTTTCTACGAAGGTAGCTTCGTAGCTACAGTTTGCAGGCTTCGAATTATTACAGGCTTCGGGTTTTGGGATAGTGAGTTTTTGTACGTGTTCGAAGTTCCTACTTCGCTGAGGTGTTTAGTTTGTTCGAAGTATTGGTTCCTTTTCGAAGTGTGCTATTTCACCTCAGCAGGCTTCGAAGGTTTCGAAGGCTGTGTTTTGGAGTCTGTGTTTTTCTTTGGCTTTGGTACTGAAATTTTCGAAGTAGGCTTCGACAGCTACGTGCTTCGCTATTGCATAGCTTTGCACTAGTATTCGAACTCTCTTCTGCATAAGCTTCGAATTCGAAGGGTTCAGAGTTTACATCTACGACCTTCACACGACTGCTCTGAACCAGCTTCGACTCCATCAGCCTTCGCACAAGGACTTCGAGGCAGGCTTCGGCACAACCATTACAGGCTTCGACGCTGCAGGCTTCGTCAAGTACCAAACAGGAGACAACATTGAACAGTAAGACTTCTCGTTTTACATGCACCCAGATTATATGCCTGTGACGGTCTATTTCTGCGAGGCTTGATTCGTTCATGTGTTAAATGCTTTGTTAGTCTGCCTATTAGCACTATGTTGGTGTCTTTTCGATTAGGACACTGGTTGTTGTTAGGCTAGATCTTTTGAGGTACTGTTGATCTGTTGAGTCTGTTGAGGTGCGTTCGGTGTTGGGAGCAGGCCATTGATTCGAAAGAATTTTTTAGGCGCCCATTCACCCCCCTCTGGTCGCTACTTTCGGTCCTACACCATGCGCCGTCAGTCAAGTTCAAGGCGAGATATGTGCCACCCTTGTTGGTTAACTTGACATTTTCACTCGATCAAGTGTCAGATTCAAATCATGACTAACTCCTTAGTCATAGTGGCATGTCCATGATGTGGGATTGGAATGGCGACTAGAGGGGGTGAATAGGCGCCTCGACAAATTATTGCGAATATGATGGCCTTTTCAAATCACCGAACGCACCTCTAAATGAACAAGTGGAAGCAGATGTAGTAAAGACTCCAATAAAAACAGATACTATCACACTCCTATCTGATAATATGTCAAATGATAGATTGAGGGATCACCAGCACTGAATTTGCAGAAACAAAGACTGCACTTTAAAAATATATCTGAAACTTTTTCTGTTATATACAAAAGACTCACATAAAAAACAATTTCAAAAAGGGATTGGTGGAACATGTGCTCGGCACTACATGCAGTTGTTAACGGCGAAAAGCATCACTGCATACGGTAGCACATGATCGGCAAGCTGGAAAAGAAAAAGAAGGGAGAAAAATAATTCTAGATTCAACTTTCAGCCTTCAAGATTTTCAGCAAATGACCACCTTCCAGAATTTTTATAGTATATAGATGAGCCAAAAACTATATGTATCTTTGTTCAGAACCTTTTTCAAACATCAACATGAAACCCTTGTAACTTGGACAACAAGAGTTATGTAGAACTCAGGTCCAAAAACAGAAACAAAGTAGATCAAAAATCACCTCAAATATTGAATCCACAATGAAAACAGAACACAACTTGGTAGAAATCAGAAGTTTTCAGAACTTTTTAGGCACTTTGTCGGACAGAACAATATATGCAGCAGTGGTCAAAACCTTTTGCAAATTTCAAACATCGAACCCTTGAAACTTGGACAAGAAAAGTTATGTAGAACTCAGGTCTAAAAACAGTACCAAAACGGATCAAAATCAGCTCCAAAAGTAAATCACAAAGAGATGAACAGTACATGCGCTGGATGTTCCTGGCAATGCTAGAACTGTGCTCCACAATCAAGAAGTGATGATGAACAGTAATCACAAAAATAAGAACAGCAAAAATGCTATAAAAAAATAGAAATTATGGTTGGTAGCCCCAAAAATGTTCAGCTAAAAAAGTCACCTAAACCCTAGGCCTTTGGGTCCTTTATATAGGCAAGCCTATTAAAGAAATCACAAAAATGCCATGAGGGTAAAAGTTCTACATATTTACCTAATTGCCATAAAGAATTTTCAGAATTACAATTTCTGAAAAATCCATTAATGCAAACTTCTAATTTATTACATCATAGACCCTATTCTTTAATATTTTTTCAGAATTAAGAATTTCGAAAAATACTAAAAGATTATACTTAATCTAGACGACGAAACAAAAAAGTAAACTCCTAATTACTGGAATTAAAAACATTTATTAATGCGACGGTTTTCAACAAAAATCGACAAAGCCTCCTTGATCGCTGACATGTGACACCAATCCACGAACTCGACCGTCAGCAAGTCTCTCCCGCTCTCGATCCCCTCGAGACGCCTGATCACTTTCATTGGCCTCCCTTTCACTGACTTGACTGTCACGTTATCTTGACCATCTATCCATCCATGTCTTGCTCTATCTCCTCGTGCACTCCTGAGATCATCTCCAGCTTCACCCGGCATCCTTGATCCTTTAGCATCAATCTCCCTCCTCGACCCTTGATCACCCACCATGGATAGTTGGTTAGCATCTCCACCCTGCACATATGAGACAAGCCAAAATAAGAGACGCAACGCACAGCGATCCCCTCGGCTTCCACCCTTCATAACCACACATCGATCCCATCGATGAAGTCAAACCATCACTTATTCATTGCTCCAGCTTATCACTCCGGATCGAGCAACCTAGTCAATCACTCATCATACATATAAAAACCACAGTGCGACCTCACTTGGTTTCACAATCTCCCTCTTGATGAGTGCATTGACAACCCCAAATAGAAACATGATGAAAGTTTCAAGTTAAGCACACAAGTGACCATAAAAACTCAGAAAAGAGCCAAAACATGTCGCTTGGTAAAAGATCTCCCCTTTGAGCCAAAACATGTCACTTGGTAAAAGATCTCCACCTTTGGCAAAAGCTGATGCAAAGCATTCTCCTCATCTTTGGCAAAAGCATCAGTGCATCATGAAAGCCATTGCTCCCCCTTAACCAATCAAACACATCATGTAAATCATTTCTCCCCCTTTGGCAATGCAAGCATCAAGATAATAAAAAGATGCAAATAGGGGTGTGAGGGTAGAGTATAGATGCAAGCTTCTGAAATATTAGTAACTCCAATTACAGTACAAACAAGCATTTGCCTTGAATATTGTCTAAAAGTATTGTATGAAACACTTAGAAGAATATTATCTAAACAAAATCATGAGCAAGCATTTTCAAATTTTAGCAAATAAAAGCATCACCACTCAGACTAGCATACTAGACATGACAAGGCATGAAATGCAAAAGCTAAGCAAATACAAACCAGATAAGCATATCCCACTACAAGGAGCTTCAGCAAACTTCATATGCAATTGATTCAAGCTTTTTGATGATTTTTTTTATTTTTTTCATTTTAGTGACAGGGGTTATTTGCATGTCAACCTTATGCTAACCGACCAAGCTAAGCCTAGGTTGAAACCATCAGAAGTGTAAAGCAATGGTCTCGGCATACACTTCAATGTCCTAGTTCATACCAAAGTGCTATGGTAAGCAGTCCAGAATAAAGTAGTGCGACAAAGCAAACCCACCTAGATCTTTTCAATTTCAGCACAAAACATCATGGATATCAATCATTATCATTTCATTTTCATTCATTTTTCATTTTTAATTTACAGCACAATATTTTTGATAAAATCAAGTTGCGTATTAGCGTCCAAGTGAAAAGGACCTAGCTACCAGGTATGTAAAAGATAGCAAAAGCACTCAACCTATTCATGCTAGTTTCTAGACTAAGAAATGATCATTTTCAAATTTTCACAAACAAAAACCATGCTCATGACAGATATCTAATGTATTCAAGCCAAGTGTAATCAACAGTATTAAAGACAATACTGTTGGCGTAAAAGATTACGCAAACAGGTTTCTGAAGATTAGAACCTAACAAACGAAGTGTTTGCGAAGTAAACTATTCCAAGCCTCCGAAAGGATAATAGCTTAAAATAGTTCGAAAGTGTGTATTGAATAACTTGTATTCGGTCCCTATTACAGGGTAAAATGGGGGGTATTTATAGGGCCAAACATTAAGGAAAAGACCCTTTTACCCCTCTATTACAACCAACATAGTGGAAACTATTCGGTACCCTTAATAGGGCTAAAATGGTAAAAAACTAATCTAATGAGAAAGAAGATAAGTCTTCCATCTTAGCTGGCAAAGAAGCTCTCGGAAGAGTCCAAGTTCGAAGATATACTCCGAACTAGAGTCTGTCATCATACTTCGAACTTGATTCAATGCATCCCCGGAGTTATATGCTGGAAATCTTGGACTTAATCACCAGCCTTTGTTCTATTACTGCAATATCCCTGAAGATGGAATATTTTTCCCCCAACAAATACTTTAAAGGCATAATAAAACATGTACTTGTAAAAGCTATTAATCATATAAAAGAAGCTCATGTAGTGCTATACAACTCCCCCTAAAAACATGCTAGAAGATCTTGAATGCTCAGTGTTGGGGTGAGTGAAAAACTATTTAGGAATCCAACATTGTAAAACTCGAGAACCTGGTAAAGCAGTAGACTGATCATGCACAGGGTATGAGTCATGATAAAAAGTGTGTGGTCTACCTCCAAAGCGTGATCCTAGAAAATGACGAGGTCTCCTAAACTGTCGATAATCAAAACCTCTTATACGCGGTCTAACACCAAATGAAGCATGGTGAACACCACAATGGGCAAAATCTCTCAAGGGACCATGGGGAGCCTCCAAATCAAGATAAGAGTGAAAAGCAGACTCATGAATACCAAAAGATGGGTAATGCATGTCATAAAAGCTAATCGCAAAATAACGTCATTCATCCTTGATACGACAAAAGCAAAACCCAACCAAATGACCCACCCGATGATAGTAGGAGCAGTGATATACTCTGTTGGGTGTGCGAGCATGGGTCTCAGGCGCAAATCTCACAGTCTTCTTGGTTTTTTGCTGAGGAGTTTCCAATGGTGGACAAAGGGCTTTCTTAGCAGGTTGAGTAGGATTCTAGGCTTTTTGTGTGGTGTCTAACTGGGCTCTTTCTTTCTCAATTGTAGTGGGTGGAGTGAACACTGTTTCGCTCGGAGTGTTTGTAGTGGTTCTCTCATAGCCCAACCCTAGAGCAAACCCTGCCCTATCAGCACAGAATTTTGTTTTAGCCAAAAGAAAATTCATCCTACCCTTTCCTTCAGTGCATTTTTCAACCACGTAGAGAAGATAATCATTTTCACATTTTAGTTTTTTTGACTTTCTCTCTAGCAAAGATGAGTTGGTTCTTAAGGGTGATGCAGGTGCGACAAGGTTGCTGCACATCCTTAGAACACTCAACACTCTACAATCTAGCCTTAAGTTCATCAACATGCCTATCTCTCAAATTAATGCTTTCAATAATTAAAGGACAGTTCATTCATTCGTTGCTGACAACAAGACTAAACTCCACCTCAAAAAGCTGCTTTTCAGTAATTTCAAGTTTTTCAATAGCTTAAGCATGTGTAAAACGCAGTTGAGCAAGTTTATTCATAACAATAAGACATGACTCACATTCAGCATCATCAGACTTAAACTTTAAGATTGCAAGTTCAGTGGAAATAATTTTAAGTTTGAATTTTAGTTCTTTTCGTTCTTTAGCAGCAAGTTTAAGTAATCTATCTTGAGAACAGATAGCATCATGCAATTCATCATTTTAAACAAGAAGCTGATCACAGGATAGATATACATCAGAAGTGTCGAGCTTGTTGCTGCTATTTTTGCCATCAACCATGAAGTAAAGGCTGGTGAGATCCATTGTCTTCTTCTCCTTCTCCTTCTTGGGAGGTTCCTCCTCTTCTGAGTTTGGCTCCTCGCTTGATGTACCGTCGATGTCGTTGATGGCGGCCACAAAAGCTCTTGCTACTCTTTTAGCCACTTTTCTGCGATTTCCTTTGAAGTAAGGTTTCTTGTTCCACTTCTGGTGCTTGTGCTCATTTTCATTTTTCATTTTTCATTTTTAATTTAGGGCAATTCTCTTTTATGTGAGAAAAATCTCCACATTAAAAACATCCCTGTGACCCTCCTCTCCTTTGGTCTCATCTATCATTGTAGAAGTGGGTGAACTTCTTGACAATGAGAGCTAGCTCCTCATCATCTAGAGTGTCCACTTATTGTTTTGTGATAGAGACAAGGGAGGACAAGTCAAAACCACCAGAATAAGCACAAACTGCAGAACCACCTGAAAAGTTACCTCTAGATGAGGTACCACTGCTAGGACTGGAAACCAAAGCAATAGAAGGCAACAAAGAGTTTGCAAATCCTGGACGAGATGCCTTGGCAATCTCAGTGGACTTGAGCTTACTAAAGTGTTCATCGCAAGTCAAGGTATCAAAGCTCGCTGACTCTTCAATACTAGATATCTTCACCTCCCATATGCTACGATCATGAGCATAGAGAAGTTTTATAGATCTATCATTGTTTGAATAAGCTAAAGTCCTAGTGGAGCGCAAATTTCTCACAATCCCATCAAATCGAGCAAACATGGCATCTATAGATTCACCGGGGCCTTGCATAAACATTTTATATTCTTGATTATATGTGCTTTTCCCTCCTAACCTTAATCCGAGTAGTGCCCTCATGAAAGGTTTGCAAAGTAGACCAAATCTCACATGCAGTTCGAAGGTGCTGGACCCTATCAAACTCATTGTGACTCAGACTGTTGAACAGTATGTTTCTTGCTTTCCTATTGCGATCGTATTGTTCCTTCTCAGTCCATGAGGTGCTAGTTTTAGGAATCACATATTGGGAATCGACAATGTTCCATATAGCACTTCCTTGGCTTAGTAGATAAGCCTCCATGCGCACCTTCCAATAAACAAAGTCTCGACCATCAAACACTGGAATCTTAGTGTTCTTGTCCATGTCGCCACAAGGATCACAAACCGGTTAAGGTCAACTTGTGATCTAACTAGCTCTAATACCATTTGTGGGATCAGAATGGTGACTAGAGGGGGGTGAATAGGCGCCTCGACAAATTCTTGCGAATATGATGGTCTTTTCAAGTCACCCAACGCACCTCTAAATGAACAAGCGGAAGCAGATGTAGTAAAGACTCCGATAAAAACATATGCTATAACCCTCCTATCTGATATTATGTCAAATGATATATTGAGGGATCACCAGCACTGAATTTGCACAAACAAAGACTGCACTTTAAAAATATCTCTGAAACTTTTTCTGTTCAATACAAAAGACTCACATAAAAAAATCAGAATGGGCTTGGTGGAACATGTGCTCGGCAATACATGCGATTGTTAATGGCAAAAAGCATCACTGCGTACGGTAGCACATGATTGGCAAGCTAGGAAAGAAAAAGAAGGGAGGAAAATGATTCTAGATTCAACTTTTAGCCTTCAAGATTTTCAGCAAATGACCACCTTCTAGAATTTTTATAGCGTATAGATGAGCCAAAAACTTTGAATCAGTTTCTAAGAAAATTACATTCAAACCATCTTAGAACTAACTCGAGAAGCCCGAAAGCCTTTTTGGACTTGGAAGAAATAGCCGTTGGCTTCTTTCTTCTAACGGAAGTTATGCGATGCGTTAATTAAGCAACAAAGTAATGGTTAAGAATGCGAAACGGCAGATGCAAACGGTAAAAAATTGTGGTCTGGGCTATAAATAGAGGGCCTAGACCCTTCTCGAGTACCTTTCCACCGCTTTCGTGCAACAAACCATCCGACAAGCCCTAACCTCCGTTTTTCCTCTGAAGCAACCCGTGCGATCCCATGGCGAAAACCAGTTTCAAGGGTCCTGGAGCGGCTTCAACCTTGGCTCGGCAGCAGGCAGAAGCAGCAGTGGCGGCTGCGACATCGGCGATGGCAACTCCGACACCAGCAATGGCAGCAATGGCGGCGGCGGGGAGAAATCCCAAAAATGTTGTCTCTCAGGACCTCTTCCCGGCATCGACGAAATACACGGATCAGTCCTATCAATTGGGGCCCTCAACCTGCAAAAGGGAATCACTCGCGGCTGCAATAGAAGGCAAAATTAGTTCTGGAGTCATGATTCGCAAACCCGGGAAAGAGGTCATTCCGTCGCCAAGGCCTGGAAAAGTAGTTGTCTTCGAAGCCTTCTTCGAAGCTGGCTTGGGGCTTCCGGCAGTTGACTTCTTGGCTGAGGTATTGGACTTATTCCACATTACTCTCCCCCAGCTCTCTCCGAATGCAGTAGCACGTCTTGCCATCTTCGAATGGGCGTTGCGAGCCGAAGGTTGCGAAGGAAGGGCTGAGATCTTCGCAGCGCTGCACAGAGCTTCGTGCCAACCAAAAACCTTCGTAGGCCCCAGAGGTGAAAAGATGGTGGTGGCCTTCAGAAGCATCAACTTCAGGCTTCGATACGAGTATGCTCTCTGGTTTCCTGCCAAGGCCATCAATGCTAGATAGTATACAGACTGGATCTTGAAGTGGTTTTATGCTGAAGTTGGGGCGAGCAGTCGTCTAGCTGGACCTTTGCAAGATATCAACTTCCGAAAGGAAGCTCTTGTGCATCCGGATCCGGGCCAGCTCGAAGCTCGCCTCAGCCTGCTCCAAAAAATCAGTCGCCGCCTGAGTATGCGGGACTTAGCCGAAGAATTCCTCGGGCTTCAAATCCCTCCTCTGATGGCCAACTGGTCGATCACCTTTGAGGAAGATTCAGAGGGTGGTCTTCGCAAAATTTCTTCGAACTCGAGCCCTGCAGGTAACATCGAAAACAACATATGTCATGTATATTTATTCGAAGAAATAACCAACTTAACTCATTTTTCAGCTTCTTCAACCCCTATAACTTCGGAGCAGATCGTACGAGCTTCAGAGAAGATTCTAGGTGTCCTAACTCCGACCGAGAAGGAATGGAGAATTAAATTGGTTGGTACTTGGGAACGGTCCAACCGAGTATGGGGACTACTCGAAGTTGTTCCGCCCCCTCTTGTGGATTGGGTGCCATCAGAGAAAGGGCCCAAAAAGAGAAAAGCTGAAGTCGGAGCCTCGAGCTCTGCCAAGACTCCACTGAAGAAGATAGCTCGAAAGCCAAGAGTTGTTGCGCCTTCAAGCCCAAGAGCTTCGGTCTCCGATTCCTTGGAGGATGAAGGCAGGATGCTTGTTGACCTAATCGACGAAGATGCAGCCCAAACAGAAGCAAATATCGATGAAGCTACGAGCGTGCCGGAGTCTCAAGACAACCTTGAGCAAGTGAAGACTCCAGCTGCTCAAGAAAATTTACCGCAAGACGGAGCCCCTGTGAACGAAGGCGGAGTCGAAGCTGCTGTAGAATCAACTTTGCTTCCGGGTGAAGTAACAACGACCGCTCCCGAAGATGCTCCAACAGTCGAAGATTTGACTGTTGACTCCGACGAGGACTTTGGAGTAGCCTTCGACCCGCCAAGCAGTGCAATGCTCACCCGTCGCCAAGACGTCGGAGGTAAACTTCGAATAATTTTTGTATTCTTTTTTCCTGCGAAATTATACAATGTATAATACCTTTGTTTCAACAGGATCTACTCCCGTGGAAGAGGTCCGTCCCGAAGATATAATTCCTGGGCCTTCGACAACTTCGGAGCCGATTCCAGAAGTCGCTCAAATGGGACTTGGAAAAGGCAAAGGCAAGATGGACCACCTTACTGCTCCGAGCTCAGGATCAACTCCGTCTGAGTCAACAGACGAAAGCCAATCTACGGAGGGGGGTCAGTCTGCCGGAGCTCCAAAAGACACAGCTCAGCACTCCGGGCCTTCACCAAACGAAGATGACCAGCAGGCCTTGAGTATGCTCCCTCTTCTAGCTCCTTTTTTGGAGCGAAGAACTTGACTTCGGACTTTGCTCGAGCCTTTGGATCGAGCTAGCCGCGAAGTGGGGGAGACAGACTTGGTGGCCATCTTAAGCGAGGCGGAGAGTTCGGAGCTTAACGCTGCCATGGAACGTGCAGCATACCAGGTACGAAGTATCTGCAAAACAAAATCAAACTTATATACAACTAATTTCTCACCTTGGTTTTTTCTCTTCGGAGCAAACAGTCTTGGCCCGAGCTGCGAACATTTCAAATGAGCGTGGAAGCCTTCGCCTTCGAGAGGAAAATACAACTCTTCAACGAAATCTTACTATCTCCGAAGGTCGGGTTTCCCACTTAGACAACATGGTTTCAATGGAGCGCAGGGCTAGACAAAGCTTGGAAGCTGCGAACAAAGAGCTCGAAGAAGAACAAATTGTGCTTCGAGCGGAAATTGAAAAGATGCGGGCGGAGCACGCTACGGTGGGAGCTGAGCTTGTCAGGCTTCAAGAAGAAAAAGCCAAAGCTGCCGAAGAAGCTAGCCAGCTACTCAACCAGAAAAATTCTTTAGCTACGGAGGCAGCTAGGCTCTCTAGAGTGGTAAGAGAATTAACTTCGGCGAAGGATGCCTTAGTTGAAGATAAGCTAAAGTCGGAGAAGGTAGCTGCAGAGGTCATGAACCAACTGCTAGGCGTTCTAGAGTACTTTGGTACTACTGGGACGCTTCCTTCAGATGACAACATCCCCCTACTGTGATGGCTGAAGAGGATCCAAGGAGCAGCGAAGTAAATGAAGACAGCAGGCATTCGGTACGGAGAAATCTCCGGACAAGTGGATGCTATCGGCATACTTCGTTACTACGAAGATCTGGGCCAATCGATAAGTCCGAACGTAGGGGCGGCTCCCATTACCTTTGAAGACAATCAGCTTCTTACGCCTTCCGAAGGTGTGGCCGCTGCTTGGCAAGCCTTTCAAACTTCATGGAGAGCCGAAGGTCGCTCTGCGATCAAGGCTTGGATTGATGAAGGGAAACGCCAGAAGCAAGCTCGGTCCCAAGCTTCGAGCAGTCAGCCCCCGCCAAACCCACAGGTTTAGAAATATCTTAGGATCTTCAACTATGTAAAGCATCATGCTTTTGTACATTTATGAATGAAAAATTTGCTTATCATGTTTTTAGTCTTTGCCTCGTATGGAAGATGTCGAAGTGTTAGACGTTAACGAAGAACTCCGCCTACTATGGGCTACCTTCGATATTTTAAAACTTCACAAGCGCCCTTGATTTTTAGTTCCTCGGGATAGCTCCGGTGCGATTACGCCCGAAGTAAGCAAAAACATACTGTCTTATATTAAAGAGGAAGAAAAAGAAGTTAACTTGGAAACTTCATCTTCTGAAGACATTGCATGGTCCGAAGACGAAGATGAAGCTCAAGGTAAAAAGCCTGAAGAACTTGGAAGCTGGGAAAGGAGCCCCGAACGACTTCGAACTTGGGCCGAGCTTCAACAAAAACAGAAAGACTTTAGAGCTTCGAAGGGAGGTAGGAGAGTTAAATGCAAAGTTGTTAGAACTCCCGGCTCTGGAACTAGTCGTTCCAACCTTAGCTCTAGAGATCGAAGGGGTCTTCGATTCCTTCTTGGTGTAGATACCAATTTTTCATGATGTAATCATATTTGTTCGAATAATAAATATCGATTTAAAATTGTCTCCCTATTTACCAGCCCCTCTTTGGGCGTAAGCAACTTCGAACTATATTCAAAGATGGTTAGGCGCAAAGAAAAACTTAGGAGTACAATTTTGGGGGTTCGGAGCCCCTCAGCAATTTAAAGATTGATTAAAATCTTATAAAATGTCTTCGACTATTTGGAGTCTGAAGATTGGTAACTTAGTACCTTATGTTTTGAAAGAAATCACTTTGGACAACTTTCCGGACACTTTAGTGTCCTAAATGATTTGTCACTTTGGACTTTTTTAACAGACATTCGAAGCTCATGGCTCAAACTCTGTTTTGTTTTGGCCTCCTTCGGCTCTTTTTGCGAATTCTGTCAAACTAGTGGTTTGGAGTTCGCAGTGGTATCTTTGGACTCTTTTTACGGATGCCTACAAGCCGGTGGCTTGGACTCCGCATCATTTGGTCTCCTTGGACTCTTTTTACGGATGTCTACCAGCCGTTGGCTTGGACTCCGCTCAGCACTCCGGGCCTTCACCAAACGAAGATGACCAGCAGGCCTTGAGTATGCTCCCTCTTCTAGCTCCTTTTTTGGAGCGAAGAACTTGACTTCGGACTTTGCTCGAGCCTTTGGATCGAGCTAGCCGCGAAGTGGGGGAGACAGACTTGGTGGCCATCTTAAGCGAGGCGGAGAGTTCGGAGCTTAACGCTGCCATGGAACGTGCAGCATACCAGGTACGAAGTATCTGCAAAACAAAATCAAACTTATATACAACTAATTTCTCACCTTGGTTTTTTCTCTTCGGAGCAAACAGTCTTGGCCCGAGCTGCGAACATTTCAAATGAGCGTGGAAGCCTTCGCCTTCGAGAGGAAAATACAACTCTTCAACGAAATCTTACTATCTCCGAAGGTCGGGTTTCCCACTTAGACAACATGGTTTCAATGGAGCGTAGAGCTAGACAAAGCTTGGAAGCTGCGAACAAAGAGCTCAAAGAAGAACAAATTGTGCTTCGAGCGGAAATTGAAAAGATGCGGGCGGAGCACGCTACGGTGGGAGCTGAGCTTGTCAGGCTTCAAGAAGAAAAAGCCAAAGCTGCTGAAGAAGCTAGCCAGCTACTCAACCAGAAAAATTCTTTAGCTACGGAGGCAGCTAGGCTCTCTGGAGTGGTAAGAGAATTAACTTCGGCGAAGGATGCCTTAGTTGAAGATAAGCTAAAGTCGGAGAAGGTAGCTGCAGAGGTCATGAACCAACTGCTAGGCGTTCTAGAGTACTTTGGTACTACTGGGACGCTTCCTTCAGATGACAACATCCCCCTACTGCGACGGCTGAAGAGGATCCAAGGAGCAGCGAAGCAAATGAAGACAGCAGGCATTCGGTACGGAGAAATCTCCGGACAAGTGGATGCTATCGGCATACTTTGTTACTACGAAGATCTGGGCCAATCGATAAGTCCGAACGTAGGGGCGGCTCCCATTACCTTTGACGACAATCACCTTCTTACGCCTTCCGAAGGTGTGGCCGCTGCTCGGCAAGCCTTTCAAACTTCATGGAGAGCCGAAGGTCGCTCTGCGATCAAGGCTTGGATTGATGAAGGGAAACGCCAGAAGCAAGCTCGGTCCCAAGATTCGAGCAGTCAGCCCCCGCCAAACCCGCAGGTTTAGAAATATCTTAGGATCTTCAACTATGTAAAGCATCATGCTTTTGTACATTTATGAATGAAAAATTTGCTTATCATGTTTTTAGTCTTTGCCTCGTATGGAAGATGTCGAAGTGTTAGACGTTAACGAAGAACTCCGCCTACTATGGGCTACCTTCGATATTTTAAAACTTCACAAGCGCCCTCGATTTTTAGTTCCTCGGGATAGCTCCGGTGCGATTACGCCCGAAGTAAGCAAAGACATACTGTCTTATATTAAAGAGGAAGAAAAAGAAGTTAACTTGGAAACTTCATCTTCTGAAGACATTGCATGGTCCGAAGACGAAGATGAAGCTCAAGGTAAAAAGCCTGAAGAACTTGGAAGCTGGGAAAGGAGCCCAGAACGACTTCGAACTTCGGCCGAGCTTCAACAAGAACAGAAAGACTTTAGAGCTTCGAAGGGAGGTAGGAGAGTTAAATGCAAAGTTGTTAGAACTCCCGGCTCTGGAACTAGTCGTTCCAACCTTAGCTCTAGAGATCGAAGGGGTCTTCGATTCCTTCTTGGTATAGATACCAATTTTTCATGATGTAATCATATTTGTTCGAATAATAAATATCGATTTAAAATTGTCTCCCTATTTACCAGCCCCTCTTTGGGCGTAAGCAACTTCGAACTATATTCAAAGATGGTTAGGCGCAAAGAAAAACTTAGGAGTACAATTTTGGGGGTTCGGAGCCCCTCAGCAATTTAAAGATTGATTAAAATCTTATAAAATGTCTTCGACTATTTGGAGTCTGAAGATTGGTAACTTAGTACCTTATGTTTTGAAAGAAATCACTTTGGACAACTTTCCGGACACTTTAGTGTCCTAAATGATTTGTCACTTTGGACTTTTTTAACAGACATTCGAAGCTCATGGCTCAAACTCTGTTTTGTTTTGGCCTCCTTCGGCTCTTTTTGCGAATTCTGTCAAACTAGTGGTTTGGAGTTCGCAGTGGTATCTTTGGACTCTTTTTACGGATGCCTACAAGCCAGTGGCTTGGACTCCGCATCATTTGGTCTCCTTGGACTCTTTTTACGGATGCCTTCAAGCTGGTGGCTTGGACTCCGCATCATTTGGTCTCCTTGGACTCTTTTTATGGATGTCTACCAGCCGTTGGCTTGGACTCCGCATTTTGTGGTCTCGGGCTCTTTTACGGATGCCTACAAGCCGGTGGCTTGGACTCTGGATTATTTCAGCCCACCATGTCGGAAACTTCGGACCAGTGGTCCAAAGTCCGAAAATATGATTCAAATTAATGACACTTCCCTCTCGGTCAACTCCGCTATTCTAGTGCGTCCACTTAGAAGTGGGAAGTTTATGAGGGGTAGGCATTATCTGAACCATATGCTTTATTGATTCGGAAAGTGCTTACAAATGATTACAAGGAGCCCCTATGCGAAGTATCGCTTTAGGTGCTCCGCATGCCATGTATGCGCTAACTCTTCACCTTCCAAATTAGCTAACTTAAAAGAACCAGGACGCCCTGAGCGAACAATTAAGTATGGACCTTCCCATTTATTTCCTAATTTTCCTGGTGCTATGATACTTCGCAAAACGAGATGACCCAGCCTAAGTTCATTAATCTTGACTTTCGGGTCGAACCAAGTCTTCGTCTGCCGCTGATACTTTGACAAATTTGCCACAACCCGAAGTCTTGTCTCCTCTATTAAATCCATCGAAGCTTGTCTTTCTCCTTCTATTTCTGGTTCGGTGCTGCGAAGTGATCCTCCTTTGAGCTCTGTTGGTGTCATAGCTTCATCTCCGAATAATAGTCTGAAAGGAGTGAAGCCGGTAGACCTTGTCTGAGTTGTCCGGATGGACCATAGGATCTTTGGGAGCTCTTCGGTCCACAATCCTTTTGCCAATCCTACTATTCTTCAATTCAGCCCTGACAAGATATTACCATTGGCTCTTTCAACAGCTCAATTAGATTGAGGATGTCTTACTGCAGCAAAACATAGTTGAATGCCTAGGTCTTCATAGAATTTCCTGAAAGGTTCTGCATCAAACTGTGTTCCATTATCCACTGTCAGCTGCCGAGGCACTCCGAACCGGCATATGATATTCTTACAGAAAAATTTTTGAACATTTCGAAGTGATAGCTGTTAGGGGCTCTGCTTCGACCCACTTTGAAAAGTATTCGATGGCTACCACTACAAACTTTAAATTTCCTTTTGCTGCTGGGAAGGGACCAATAAGATCCATGCCCCATCTGGCCATGGGCCATACTGGGGCAATGACTTGAAGAGCTGTTGGTGGGCGATGACTTCTTTGTCCCATCCACTGACATCCTTGGCAAGTGCGGACCAAGCTCTCCGCATCAGCTACTATTGTGGGCCAATAAAGCCCCTGGCGAAGTGTTTTTCTTGCCAAAGCTCGAGGCGCCAGATGGCTACCGCAAAGTCTTTCATGAATTTCTCGAAGAATTTCTTGACCTTCGGCTTGAGATATACATTGGAGCAGAGGGGAACATACTCTGGCCTTGTATAAAATACCGTTGATTATTTCATAATTCCGAGTTCTAAGCTTTAACCTCGAAAGTTTTGGCCCTTCGGACATATTCGCTTCTCCTTGTAATAATTCCATGATTGAACTTCGCCAATCTGTACTTGGAATGCAGAGGACTTTTGCAGCAGGAATTTGTGGCACCGAAGGTGTGCTGAGTTCTTCATAAAAAGGTTCTTCGGGTATGTCCATAGCTCCGGCTGCAGCTTTTGCTAAGATGTCAGCTTGCATATTTTCTGCTCTAGGTATACTCCGAATGGAAATCCCTTTAAATGCTGCTTCGATCTTTCGGATTTCTTCCAAGTACTTTGCAAGATGCGGATGTCGGACTTGGAAACTCTTGTCTACGTGCCCTGCTACAATCTGAGAATCTGTTTTAATAACAACTCTTGTAGCCCCTAGAGCACGTGCCTTTCGAAGTCCCAACAAAATTCCCTCATACTCCGCCGTATTATTGGTAGACTTAAACTTGAGTCTTGCGGAGTACATTGCCTTTTGCCCTGAAGGCAAAATTATCACAGCTCCGACACCTGCTCCAGATTCTTGATAAGCTCCATCAGAGTAAATAGTCCAAATCCCTTCACTTGGCTTCTCCGGAGCCCATGCTGCAGGGGGAGTCCACTCTGCCACGAAGTTCGCCAACACTTGCGACTTAATTGTTGTTCTTGCCACAAAAGATATGCCGAAGGGTGCTAACTCAACAGCCCACTTCCCAATTCTTCAAGTGGAATCCTTACTTCGGAGCATATCTCCCAAAGGATACGAAGTTGGTACAATTACATTATGTGCCAAGAAATAATGCCTTAGCTTTCTCGAAGCCATTATCAGAGCATAAGTGAATTTCTCAAGCTCGGAATATCTTGTTTTTTCTCCGGACAATGCTTCGGACACAAAATAAACTAGATTCTGTACCAACTTCCCATTGAAATCAACCTCTCTGACAAGGACTGCACTGACAGCAAAGCCAGTAGCTGCAAGGTAGAGGAGTAGGGTTTCGTCCGCAACAGGCACCGTGAGTGTAGCAAGGTTACTGAGATAATTTTTAATATCTTCGAAGCTCTTTTGACACTCCGGTGTCCATGCAAAATCTTCGGACCCTTTCAATGCTTTGAAAATGGGCAAACTTCTCTCTGCAGACCTTGCCAGGAATCTGCTAAGTGCTGCAAGATGACCGGTCAGCTTTTGCACTTGCTTTAAATTCTCTGGGGGAGCCATCCTTTGCAACACAGTTATCTGAGTGGGGCTAGCTTCGATCCCTCTACTTGAAACTAGATACCCTAACAATTTTCCAGCCTGCGCCCCGAAGATACATTTTTCAGGGTTGAGACGGATCCCACATGCCCGAAGGCTATTGAATGTTTCTGCTAAGTCTAGGCTATGTTGGTGCTTTAAAGCACTCTTTATTACAATATCATCCATATAGGCCTCTACATTACGACCTAATTAATGACCTAGAGCCTTAGCAATTAACCTCGAAAAAGTAGCCCCGACATTTCTTAAGCCAAAGGGCATTCTTACATAACAAAAGACTCCTGAAGGAGTTACGAAGCTTGTCTTGATTTCATCTTCGCGCTTTAACCAGATTTGATGATAGCCGGAGTACGCATCAAGGAAGCTTAATAACTCCGAACCAGCGGTGGAGTCGACCAATTGATCAATTCGGGGCATGGGGTAGGGGTCGCGGGGGCATGCTTTATTCAGGGATGTAAAATCAATAAACATGCGCCACTTCCTGGAACATTTCTTCCTAACGAAGACTGGGTTGGCTAACCACTCCGTATGAGCCACTTCTCTGATAATCCCAGCCTTCAGGAACTTTTCAACTTCGTCTTTAGCAAGGATAGCTCTCTCCGTAGACAACTTCCGGAGTCCTTGCCGAACAGGCCGAGCCTTCGGGTTCACAAGTAGACTATGTTCAATAATGTCCCGACTGACTCCGGTGATGTCTTCATCAGACCAAGCAAAGACATCTAAATTCTCCTCAACTACTTTCTCTAAGGAGGTAGCAACTTCTGGAGGCAAGTCTTTACCAAATTGAAATGAATATTCCTTGCCATCTTTGACAATAACCTTCGTTGCAATCTCTCCTTCGGGACTTGGTCTTGGGAAGGATTTCTTAAAAGATTCGCTAGGAGCAGAAAAATTTTCCGGATTATCTTGCAAACTGTTCACCTGTATCGGGTCAAGAGGAGGTCCATGACCATACTCCGCTCTTCGCGCAATGTCCTGATCTCCGAAAACAGTGAGCACTCCCACTTGTGTGGGCATCTTCATACATAAGTAATTATTATGCGCCACAGCTCCGAATTGATTTAACATGCCTCTTCCGAAGATGACATTGTATGCATATGGAGCATCCACAACATCGAAGATCACTTCCTCTGTCCTGGCCAGTGGCCCCTCTCTGAAAGTAACTTCTAGGCCAATTTGGCCTAGGGCATCAAGAGGGGGTCCTGCAAATCCTTGCAAAGGACGGGCTGCTGGGAGAAGGTGGTTTCTGGAGATGCAAAGTTGATCAAAAGCTTGGACAAAAATAATATCCGTCGAACTCCCTCTGTCAATTAGCACTCTCCGAACCTCAGTTCCTGTTATGTCAGCAGTGATGACAAGTGGGTCTGCATGTGGAAATTTAACACCAGCTGCATCATCTGCGGAAAAAGATATTGGCACATGGGACCATTCGGGCATAGCAGATGCAGACGAAGAGGTTCCAATATGGCCCATTCTCTGACATATTCTCTTCTCTGCCTTTTTGACATACTTACGAGGGTCCCTCCTCCGGAGATGGGGAGGACTACTCTTTTTCCTCGATCTTGCCCCTCTTCTTTCTTCGGAGGTGGCATAATATTGATCACCAGAGGGCGTCTTGCCGAATCGAAGTTCTCTATCCGCGCCACAGCCTGGACAGGCTCCGGACACACTTTAGCTAGAACTCGGTCAGTAGTGCCTCAACCCGAAGTTCTTTCCAGATACTCTTCTCTCAGAGCAAGTATAGCCTTGCACGCATCAGTTGCGTGAGTCCGGTTTTCACCATGGATACAGCAGAAAAGGTCTGGCCTTTGCTAGCCGGTTTCCCTAGCATCCTCCAGCCACTGGTCTTGCTTCCTGAGGGTTGTGGAGCCCTTTGGGCAAACTTCTGCGGGGGTGCAATGTTCAGAACTTCTGAACGAGGATGCTTTTGCCCCCTACGCCTGTCATGCTGAACTTCGAAGCTAGGCCCTTGCGGCTGTGCTGAAGTTTTCACTTCCAATTTAACTTCTTGAAGTATCGACGGGGTTGCAGCGGTTCTCTGAAGCCATCCTTCTTCTGACCATGCATACTCTTCAAAATAAGATATCAACTGAGAAACAGAAGATATGCTTTTCCGGTGAAGTTTATCAAGGAGGCCTGGATGAATAACTCCCTCTCGAGCTGCATCAACTACTGAAGACGTAGTTAACCCTCGAATTTGCGACTTCGTATGAGCGAAGTGCTTGAAATATTGTCTTAAGGTCTCTCTAGGGAGCTGCTTCACTTGGAAAAGACTTCCTGTTGACATGGGGGGTACGAAGGTACCCTGAAAGTTACTCACGAACTTCTTCTTCAACTGCCCCCATGAACTGATTGATCCTATCTTCACAGACCAGAACCACCGCAATGCCACTCCTTGAAGAGGTAGGGGGAAACATTTTGCCATAGTGTCCCACACTCCTCCACTGGCTTCAATTGCTAAAGCATAAGAATGAACGAATTCTCCAGGATCTTCATCTCCGTCATACTTGCAAAGCTTCGAAGTTTTGAACTTAGGGTCGAAGCGTACTTTCTGCAACTCAGGATGCAGCGGAGACTCGGTGTCGAAGGAAGCGTTCTCCGGGGCTTCGGGATAAATAAGCTCGTCGTCTTCGAGCACTTCGGGAATGGTTGGGGTGGCTTGAGAACGAAGCCTATTCGCGGCTTCTTGCCGCCACCTTGCTACTTCAGCTTGGAGACTGGCCATTTGAGCGGCCATATCACCAAGACCGTCTTCATCTCCTCCGGAAGGATCTTCTGGGTCTTGAGAACTGTAGGGATCGGTTCGAAGTGGAACTTGCGGTGGAAGAGGGACTCCGGCTGGCCGAAGTATAGATGGAGTTGGCGGAGGAACTCCGTATGCTCGAGGAAGGGGAATCCCTTCCGGAGTTTGAGGTGGAGGAAATGTCGAAGGTCCTCCGACCTCAACCGTGTCTGAAGATCTTGCTCTGGAGGTCCGAGGGGACCTCCGAACAGGATTACCACCTGCACTCCGCTTAGGAAGCATGGTTTGAGAACCTGGTAGAGAACGAAGTTTTTTGGACTAGGTTCCCCACGGACAGCGCCAACTGTTGGCGTAAAAGATTACGCAAACAGGTTTCTGAAGATTAGAACCTAACAAACGAAGTGTTTGCGAAGTAAACTATTCCAAGCCTCCGAAAGGATAATAGCTTAAAATAGTTCGAAAGTGTGTATTGAATAACTTGTATTCGGTCCCTATTACAGGGTAAAATGGGGGTATTTATAGGCCCAAACATTAAGGAAAAGACCCTTTTACCCCTCTATTACAACCGACATAGTGGAAACTATTCGGTACCCTTAATAGGGCTAAAATGGTAAAAGACTAATCTAATGAGAAAGAAGATAAGTCTTCCATCTTAGCTGGTAAAGAAGCTCTCGGAAGAGTCCAAGTTCAAAGATATACTCCGAACTAGAGTCCGTCATCATACTTCGAACTTGATTCAATGCATCCCCGGAGTTATATGCTGGAAATTTTGGACTTAATCACCAGCCTTTGTCCTGTTACTGCAATAACCCTGAAGATGGAATATTTTACCCCAACAAATACTTTAAAGGCATAATAAAGCATGTACTTGTAAAAGCAATTAATCATATAAAAGAAGCTCATGTAGTGCTATACAACTCCCCCTAAAAACATGCTAGAAGATCTTGAATGCTCAGTGTTGGGGTGAGTGAAAAACTATTTAGGAATCCAACATTGTAAAACTCGAGAACCTGGTAAAGCAGTAGACTGATCATGCAGAGGGTATGAGTCATGATAAAAAGTGCGTGGTCTACCTCCAAAGCGTGATCCTAGAAAATGACGAGGTCTCCTAAACTGTCGATAATCAAAACCTCTTATACGCGGTCTAACACCATATGAAGCATGGTGAACACCACAATGGGCAAAATATCTCAAGGGACCATGGGGAGCCTCCAAATCAAGATAAGAGTGAAAAACAGACTCATGAATACCAAAATATGGGTAATGCATGTCATAAAAGCTAATCGCAAAATAACGTCGTTCATCCTTGATACGACAAAAGCAAAACCCAGCCAAATGACCCACCCGATGATAGTAGGAGCAGTGATATACTCTCTTGGGTGTGCGAGCATGGGTCTTAGGCGCAAATCTCACAGTCTTCTTGGTTTTTTGCTGAGGAGTTTCCAATGGTGGACAAAGGGCTTTCTTAGCAGGTTGAGTAGGATTCTATGCTTTTTGTGTGGTGTCTAACTGGGCTCTTTCTTTCTCAATTGTAGTGGGTGGAGTGAACACTGTTTCGCTCGGAGTGTTTGTAGTGGTTCTCTCATAGCCCAACCCTAGAGCTAACCCTGCCCTATCAGCACAGAATTTTGTTTTAGCCAAAAGCAAATTCATCCTACCCTTTCCTTCAGTGCATTTTTCAACCACGTAGAGAAGATAATCATTTTCACATTTTAGTTTTTTCGACTTTCTCTCTAGCAAAGATGAGTTGGTTCTTAAGGTTGATGCAGGTGCGACAAGGTTGCTTCACATCCATAGAACACTCAGCACTCTACAATCTAGCCTTAAGTTCATCAACATGCCTATCTCTCAAATTAATGCTTTCAATAATTAAAGGACAGTTCATTCATTCGTTGATGACAACAAGACTAAACTCCACCTCCAAAAGCTGCTTTTCAGCAATTTCAAGTTTTTCAATAGCTTAAGCATGTGTAAAACGCAGTTGAGCAAGTTCATTCATAACAATAAGACATGACTCACATTCAGCATCATCAGACTTAGACTTTAAGATTGCAAGTTCAGTGGAAATAATTTTAAGTTTGAATTTTAGTTCTTTTCATTCTTTAGCAGCAAGTTTAAGTAATCTATCCTGAGAACAGATAGCATCATGCAATTCATCATTTTAAACAAGAAGCTGATCACAGGATAGATATACATCAGAAGTGTTGAGCTTGTTGCTGCTATGGTTGCCATCGACCATGAAGTAAAGGCTGGTGAGATCCATTGTCTTCTTCTCCTTCTCCTTCTTGGGAGGTTCCTCCTCTTCTGAGTTTGGCTCCTCACTTGATGTACCACCGATGTTGCTAATGGCAGCCACAAAAGCTCTGGCTACTCTTTTAGCCACTTTTCTGCGCTTTCCTTTGAAGTAAGGTTTCTTGTTCCACTTCTGGTGCTTGTGCTCATTTTCATTTTTCATTTTTAATTTAGGGCAATTCTCTTTTATGTGAGAAAAATCTCCACATTCAAAACATCCCTGCGACCCTCCTCTCCTTTGGTCTCGTCTATCATTGTAGAAGTGGGTGAACTTCTTGACAATGAGAGCTAGCTCCTCATCATCTAGAGTGTCCACTTATTGTTTTGTGATAGAGACAAGGGAGGACAAGTCAAAACCACCAGAATAAGTACAAACTGCAGAACCACCTGAAAAGTTACCTCTAGATGAGGTACCACTGCTAGGACTAGAAACCAAAGCAATAGAAGGCAACAAAGAGTTTGCAAATCCTGGACGAGATGCCTTGGCAATCTCAGTGGACTTGAGCTTACTAAAGAGTTCATCGCAAGTCAATGTATCAAAGCTCGCTGACTCTTCAATACTAAATATCTTCACCTCCCATATGCTACGATCATGAGCATAGAGAAGTTTTATAGATCTATCATGGTCTTAATTAGCTAAAGTCCTAGTGGAGCACAAATTTCTCACAATCCCATCAAATCGAGCAAACATGGCATCTATAGATTCACCGGGGCCTTGCATAAACATTTTATATTCTTGATTATATGTGCTTTGCCCCCTAACCTTAATCCGAGTAGTGCCCTCATGAAAGGTTTGCAAAGTAGACCAAATCTCACATGCAGTTTGAAGGTGCTGGACCCTGTCAAACTCATTGCGACTCAGACTGTTGAACAATATGTTTCTTGCTTTCCTATTGCGATCGTATTGTTCCTTCTTAGTCCATGAGGTGCTAGTTTTAGGAATCACATACTGGGAATCGACAATGTCCCATATAGCACTTCCTTGGCTTAGTAGATAAGCCTCCATGTGCACCTTCCAATAAACAAACTCTCAACCATCAAACACTGGAATCTTAGTGTTCTTGTCCATGTCACCACAAGGATCACAAACCGGTTAAGGTCAACTTCTGATCTAACCAGCTCTAATACCATTTGTGGGATCAGAATGGTGACTAGAGGGGGGTGAATAGGCGCCTCGGCAAATTCTTGCGAATATGATGGTCTTTTTAAGTCACCCAACGCACCTCTAAATGAACAAGCGGAAGCAGATGTAGTAAATACTCCGATAAAAACATATGCTATCACCCTCCTATCTGATATTATGTCAAATGATATATTGAGGGATCACCAGCACTGAATTTGCACAAACAAAGACTGCACTTTAAAAATATCTCTAAAACTTTTTTCTGTTCAATACAAAAGACTCACATAAAAAAATCAGAATGGGCTTGGTGGAACATGTGCTCGGCAATACATGTGCTCGGCAATACATGATTGGCAAGCTGGGAAAGAAAAAGAAGGGAGGAAAATGATTTTAGATTCAACTTTTAGCCTTCAAGATTTTCAGCAAATGACCACATTCTATAATTTTTATAGCGTATAGATGAGCCAAAAACAATATGTAGCTATGTTCAGAACCTTTTGCAAACTTCAAACATGGAACCCTTGTAACTTGGACAACAAGAGTTATGTAGAACTCAGGTCCAAAAACAGAACCAAAACAGATCAAAAATCGCCTCAAAGATTGAATCCATACTGAAAACAGAACACAACTTGGTAGAAATCAGAAGTTTTCAAAACTTTTTAGGCACTTTGTTAGACATAACAATATATGCACCAGTGATCAAAACCTTTTGCAAATTTCAAACATGGAACCCTTGAAACTTGGACAACAAAGTTATGTAGAACTCAGGTTCAAAAACAGTACCAAAACAGATCAAAATCAGCTCCAAAAGTAAATCACAAAGAGATGAACAGTACCTGCGCTGGAAGTTCCTTGTAGCGCTAGAACTGTGCACCACAATCAACAAGTGATGATGTTGGCGCGGTGGACTAGACCAATAGGTTTAAGAAAGTGTATGGAATGAGAAGCTCAGATTAGAGTGTATTCTTGGATCAAGTGTTCTGTCTCTTACAACATAGGAATGGGGAGTATTTATAGGGGAGCCCTACAAGGGGTCCGATACTTCCAAATCCCTTTGACAATAGTACTGCCTAACACAGCCTTCTAGTATAGACAAGAATTGCAACCCTATAGTAGAGACAAGAAGTGCAGCCCTGACAATGTATCAACCACTCCAAGCGTGGCAGCGGCGCTAGATGCTGCGCAGATGATCGTGATCCTGTCACCATACCATCTTGACCAAACTAGTCCCGGACTTCTTTCTTGGTGTTGGACCATTCGCACCTTCTAGAGATAAGGCTCTGACCTCCTATCGGCTTCGCAGCTTCAAGGCCACGGTCCTCCGAGCTTCGGATCCTCCAAACTCCTTCGGAGGGGAGCACTCAGACTCCGTACCATCCTGAGGCCAATGCCTCGCCAACCTCCAGCTTGCGGAGTCCTTCGTTCGAACAGTGCTCCACATCCCCCATGCTCCTAAGCTCCATCGGGATTATCTCCCCAACAGTAGCCCCTCGCTTCTTTCTATCCAACCACCTTGCGTAGAGGAAGAGAAAGGAAGCGCACAAGATAATATCGATGGGCAATTCTGTTGGAAATCAACTCACAGCAGGGCTCAGACGTTCACAGCGAACCGGCTGTCTGTCCCGAATGCTTCAGGGCTGCTTCGAGGCTTTGGAGTCTGTAGTTGACCTTAGAGCGGCTCCGGCGTGCTCGATGCATGCCAGCGCAGTGGGAGGCTTGGTCGACGGCCACGACATGACTCCAGGGCGACCATCACGCGTCGGCCCGCGCGGGGAGTTGGACCGCCGAACTTTAACGTGACATCGGTGTGACCGTTGCACGCCAGCGCATGAGAGAAATGGACCGACGGGACTTTAATGCGGCTTCAGCTTGACCGTCGCGCGCCGGCGCGTGGGACGAGTTGACCGGCGAGAATTTAATGCGGCTACCGCGCGCCCGGTACACGCGCGGGCGCCTGGGGGAATGCGAATAGGCGAGACATTGAATGGATCGAGCAACGGCGCGCACGCATAAATACCCCATCCTGGCTTCACCTAGCCTCCTCCTGCTTGGCCAACCAAGCTTGCAACTATTCTCGCTCATCGCCTCCATCGCGCTAGATCCTAGCCACCTTCCTTTCGCCATTGTCTTCAAGCATATCAGGGAGAAGCGCCCCCACGGCAGCGGTCGACCCCCGGTTCCTACAGCATCAAGTAGCAACAGCGGCAGCAGCGGCAATGGCTCCCAGCTCAGCGGAAACCCGTGATCCCCAGGAGCTCCGCCCGGCGTCGAAAAGGTTTAGGGAGCACACCCTGGAGCTAGGGAAATCGGCGTGCTCGGTCAAGTCCATCACGATAGCGACCCAGCACCACCTCGGCCCCAGCGTGGAGGCCAGGAAGCCGGGCCTACAGACCATCCCTGAACCACGTGAAGGAGAGGTCATCGTCTTCGAGGCGTTCTTCGATGTGGGGCTAGGATTCCCAGCTTCAGAGCTCCTAGCGGGGGTCCTCGACGCCTTCCACCTCGAACTACCCCAACTGTCCCCGAATGTCGTGGCCCGCCTCTCCATCTTTGAGTGGGCCAAGCGGGTGGAGGGTTGCGAGGGCCGAACGGAGGTCTTCGCTCAGATGCATGAGGCGCTCTTCCAACCGAAGAAGAAAGGACTGGTGCAGTCCTACGGCAGCATCAACTTCCAACTCCGGAAGAAATATGCCGACTCCTTCCCCACGAAGGCCATCAACGAACGGTGGTACTCCAACTAGAAACACCATTTGTTTTATGTTCGAGTCGGGCTAGACTCCAGACTCGCCGGACCCCCGCGCCACATCTGGTTCCGAAGGGAGGCGACCACCGAGGCCAATGTCGGCTCGATCTCCGCTCGTATTCGGCTCCTCCAAATCATCACCTGCTAGATGAGCATGCGGGACCTGATAGAGGAGTTCGTCACCCTCGAGATCCCACCTCTGAAGGAGGCGTGGTTAGCTTCGCTTCAGAGCGCCTAGGACGAGTCTACCCCAGCGGAGCTTTCCAACCTACTAGGTTCGATTGCTTTCTTTTCCCCTACAGCAAACTTCTTATGACTTTAGTAGTTAGCGGAGATGCTAAAATGCTTAACCTGATTGTAGGGTCGCTCATTGCCTAGACCCCCGACGAGGTAGCCCGAGTTGCCAAGAAGATACTCGGGGCCCCCACTCCGGCCGAGCACAAGCGAAGGATGAAGCTCATCGGGTCTTGGGAGTGGTTCAATCGTGTGTGGGACACGCTCAGCCTTTCTCTGCTACCTCTCCCGGAGAAGGACGCCTTATGCCCGGCTTCAAAGAAGAGGGTGGCAGATCTCGACACCGGGGAGTCTTCGAGGCGCCCTCCAAAGAAGAAGACTATGAAAGGTCCCAAGCGACTCTCCCCGGCTCGCTCCTCCGCCTCCAACTCCGAAGAGGAATCCTCTAGAGGGGAGGCGGGAACAGAGCTAGACGACTCTCTGCTGAACCGCGACACATCCCAGACTGATCGACCGGCTTCCGGCGGCGCCGATGATGGAGGGGTCCCGGCTTCGTCGAATCTGCAGCAGCCTCCTCCGAAGTCCGGACCGGAGGCGGGTAACGCGGGAGCAATAGCATCTCCCCGGTCTACCCTTCTGTGTGGCCTGGTGTCGGAGGGGATCTCTGCTAGCTCTCGCAGAAGTCAAGAGACAGACAGCCTGGACCTAGGGGGCTAGCCGACCCCTTGGGAGCGGTTGAGGGGAGCGCCAACGTGGAGGCTGAATTAGCCGCAGCGCTGGTCGGCTCCCCGATGAATTCTATGGATGACCTCTTCTTCCAACCCCGCACCCCCATAGACGTTCAGTCTTCGGACCCTCCGACCGAGACGACGAACGAAGGTACAAAGCCTCACACCGATCTCTTAGCTGAGTATTTTCACTTACGCTGCTTCTAATTGGCTTACCTTGCCCTTGTCTAGGCACCTCTGCCCAGGCCCTAGCCTCATCGCCTGCGCCCTCCGGAGGTGCTGCCGGTGCGAGAGCCAAAGCCCCTGTCGATGCGGCGGAGGTCTCGGAGTCAGACGACAAGGCGGAGTCGGAGGAGGCCTCAGAGGGAGCCTCGGAGGAAGCCACTCGGCGGACCAAGGTCCACCCTCCTATGTACCTGGGGCATGCCCGCGCCTGCGTGCCCCTCTTGGTTCCTTTCTTGGGAAATGACCAAGACTTAGCGGCGAAGACCGCTCCCCTCCACGACTCCTACCTGGGCCTAAGGGACACCGAGCTTATATCGGAGCTCGGCCGTGTGGATGGCACTAGCCTCGGCTTTGCTACCGATAGCGCCGCAAGCCAGGTATGCCTTCGAAACGCTGCCAGACAAGCCCCTAGCACCTCATTTTCTATTGGCTTACCCCTTGCTTCTTCGCACGTAGATAGTCGCACTGTCACAGGGATCGCTGGTGTCTCTCTCTGTTGAGCGGAGTCACTGCAAGTGCGATGCTTTGAAGCTCCACGAATGCGCCGAGGCTGCCGAGAAGATAGCCCAGGAGCACGTGGTTGAGGCTGACCAGCTCCGGGTGTTGGAGTCGGAGGTCACGGGCCTCTGCACCCAGGCCGCCAGATCCAAAGAGCTTCGAGCTTAGGTCACAGAGATGGACATGCTTCGAGCTCGGGTGGCCGAAGTGGAAGGCCTCTGGGCTCAAGTTGCTGAGGTGGATGAACTCCGAGCCCGAGCCTCTAAAGAAGACAAGCTCAAGGCTGAGGTCGACGCCTTCTGGGCCCATGATGCCGAGATGGAGGAGCTCTGAGCAAAGGTCGCCGCCGCGGAGATCCAGAAAATCGAAGGGCTCAAGCTCAAGTGAACCATCACGGACCTACTGGACCGGAACGAAGCGGCGTCCGAGGCATTGGCCCAGGGTGAGAAGACCGTGGCTGACACCATGGTGTCCCTCCGGAAGGTCTTGGAGCGCTACGGCACATGGTGCGTAGCCTTCGACATCGCTCGGGAGCCCCTCAGCCACCGACTAAAGTTTATTTAGGTCGTCGTCCGACAGATAGACTCCACTGTGTCGAGGTACGGGGAGGTGTCGGCGTGGGTGGCTGCCCTCAGTGTACTTCATCAGCTAGAAGCTTCCGGGGGCACCTTGCCTTCATCGTCGACCTCACCTCCAGTCACCTTCGGGGGGAGCCATCTCCTTTCCCCGACTCCAGCTGTCACGCAAGCCTGGAGGGCTCTCCAGACGACTTGAAGGGTGGAGGGCCCGGACGCAGTCATGGCCTGGATAGACGAGGCCCTTCGATCAAGCCTTCCTCCATCCTCTTCAAAGCCTCCAGTCGTTGCGCCTCTCCTGGACCCAAAGGTGTAGTTCCCTTAGGGCCTTAGTATCACAACTCCTGTAATAGATAAAACTTTGGCAGATCATTTAATAAAGGGAGGTTGTCTTCTAGAAATCATCTAGGGTATCTGTGACACTCGTGATTCCGACGTCAAGATATTGATGGGAGCAAGGCCCTCCGGCACCAATGGGCCATTGAGGAGCCATGCTGAAGAGCATGGGCCTCATGGATCTAGATGTGATGAGTCATTGTCAACGGAAGTCAAAGAGAACTAACGAGGAGAAGAGAAGACCTGTTGTGTCTGGGCCGCATGTGACTCAGGTACACGGGCAGCGAGCGACTGTCGGGCAGAGAGGCCGTGAAGTCAGGCTGGCCCAATCCGGGTACATGGGCTAGGAGCAGCAGAGGATCCACTGGGATGTTGACCAGGATTGACTCAGGTACACGGGCGGCGAGCGATTGCTGGGCTGAGAGAGCTGCGGAATCGGGCCGGCCCAATCCAGGTACCTGGTGCAAAGTCGCTGGACGCTTTGTCAGTTTCAGCACAAAACTGACGACTGCTGATCTTGGATCGGACTGTTCTAAGGCAAAGCCGTAGTCGCTATGAAAGCTCCACTTCCAGATAAGTCATCTGTAAATAGGAGTTTACTATTTTGTCCTTAGGTCCATAGTCAGTCAGTCGAGTCTGTAAAAATATCCTAAGGGCAGTTTGGTCTTTTCCATTTTATTTCAGCGTCTATAAAAACCCTAAGGGTCTTTTGGTATATTCCTAGGCTATTGGGCTGCCTATAAATTGGGCCCCAATCCCTAGGGTTAGGGTTACCCTTTTCTGAAATCACTTTACTAATTAAAAGGATTGGGTCATTCTCTTTGTTCCTGCGTGCGCCGCCGCTGTTCATCGCGAACCATTCGATTCTGCAGTTCTTTACTCAGGTTTTGATCACCTCATTTTGCGTGTTCTACTGGATCGCCTGTTTCGTTTTACTGCAGAAAATTTTCTCACTCGAAGCCATCGATATCTCTCCTGCATGCGCAGTTCTTTCCAATCAAATGGTTGTTTCTCCTGTTGCTTATTTTTATTCGTTTGAGAACATGTACTATTTGAGAACTAGCCTGCAGGTCTAGGGAGATGGTTCAGCCTTGCACGGCTGCAATTTTTATAGTGCCTCTGTATTTCTTTTTTGGTGTTGAAATCTGAAGCCATTGTCTCGTTTTGCATGCAAGTAGATCCTATTTAGCCATAGTTTTTCTTGTTGTGGTTTAGTTTAATGGTTTTTTCTGTGTTCGTTTTCTTTGCCTTGCGCAGTTCATAGTCAGAGATGTCAGCTAGCTAGCAGCCTCAACTCTAGGCTTTCAGTCTTTTTGCATACTGGTGTAATTTTATTTAGGCCATAGGTTGTTAGCTAGTTGATAGCTTCTGCACTCGGTTCCTTGTGCTATAGCCAGGCCATCAAGCATTCTTCGTAAGTGCTCTCTCTCTCATGGCTCTGACCGCTTGCAGCGAAAAGTTTTGTTAAATCATTTTTGGGGCATGCTCTGTTTCCAAAGTCTGTGAAGTGTGTTGTTTGCGAAAGAACGGTTGGCTTCGGATGGACCTTGATTTCTTGGTGTGACCTTCGCCAGTTTGTTTTTTGCTTTGTCTCAGTGTGTTTGAAGTTCCGAAGCACATCGACGAGTGTCAGACCTTTGCGAAGGCTGTTCGCAGTTGGCTCCGCTGGCTACTGCTTTTCGAAGTAGGGGCTTCGTCAGAATTTTTCGAGGTGCACAGTGCACAGCTTCAGGAACTGTCCGTAATCTATTTTGGTCTCACTATTCGAAGTGTGTGGACTCGGTGTTTGCAGTTTTTGCCTTCTACTGATTTTTCCTGCGAACTTCGGTTCGAAGCTTGAGTTTTCCTCTGGCTTCACTATCGTAACAGCCTTCGCTGTCGAAGCTTGTTTCGGACAAGCTTCACTGGCCAAGCTAAACACCTTCACACAACTACTTCGAAGCATACTTCGGCTCGGCACCAACAAGCTTCGAAACTGCATACTTCGAACAAGCTTTGTCAAATACCGAACAGGAGACAACCTTGAACAGTAAGATTCCTCGTTTTACATGCACTCAAATTAAACCTCTGTGATGATCTACTTTTGTGAAGCTTGACACGTCCATGTTTTAAATGCCTTATTAATCTTCCTTTAAGCATTGCGTTGGTGTCTCTTTGTTTAGGACACTGGTCGTTTTTAGGCTAGATCATTTTAGGTTTTGACGATCTGTTTACTTTTCCCTGCTAAGTCTTTTGAGGTGCGTTGGGTGTTGGGAGCATGCCATTGATTCGAAAGAATTTTTTAGGTGCCCATTCACCCCCCTCTGGTCGCTACTTTCGGTCCTACAAGTGGTATCAGAGCCTGGTTAGGGTTTTTCCATACCTTAACCGGTTCTAAACCCCAGTAGTGATCATGACATCTCCTAGAAAGGTCCCATCCTTGGAAGCTTATGGCTATAATTATTGGAAGACTCGCATGCGAGCCTATCTCATGAGCCAAAGCTCAGACATCTGCGACATTTGTGTTCATGCTACTTTCACAGTGCTACCTGTTGCTGAGCGTAATTCTCCTGATATTATCGCCCAACATCAGAACCACAACAAAGCGGTGAACATTTTGTTTTCTGGTTTAGGTGCCACTGAATTTGAGCGTGTGAGCCATCTCACCACTGCTAGAGAGATCTGGGCTACCCTCCAGGCACAGCATGAGGGGACAGTCCAGGTCAAGGCTCGGCTCTATCAGACCTACCGTCGTGAATATGAAAATTTCACATAGAAGCCGGATGAATCTGTTGAAGCTTTGTTTGGTCATTTTCAATAGATCATCAACAAGCTTCGGGCAAACAAGGCCGAGGGTGTTCAGTTAGTCTCAGATCATGAGCAGGCGCTCAAGGTTCTCCATACCTTGGACCCTAAGATCTGGGAGATCAAGGTATCCTATATCATTGAGAGTACCTCTTATGATACCTTAACAATTTCTGAGTTGTTTAGCAAGCTGAAGGCCACTGAGGTTGATACCCAATTAAGATCAAATCTCACTAGCTCTGGATTAAAGACCCTGGCCCTTGCTACACCTTCTGCTATCCCCTCCTCTGTGAGCTGTGCTGGGTTCTCCTTGATGTCTATCACTGAGGACTAGCTCGAGTCGTTAGGAGATGATGACCTGTGTCTGTTTAACAACCGGGTGCGTCATGTCTATGATAAGCGAATGTTCAAAAGACACGGCACAAAGACCGGATGATTTGAGTGTGGTGATCCAGGTCACTTCATCGCCGATTGCCCCGAGCGCAATGGTCACAAGAAGGGTACCGATGGGGCCTTCTATGACTCCGGCAAGCACGACAGCTCTTCCTTCACAAAGGGCAAGCCAAAGACCAGATTCTTCAGAAAGGCCCTGAAGGACTACCGGCGTAAGAACAAGAAGCGCGACAAGGCCTTCTTCGCCGAGATGGAGAAAAGCTACTCCAAGCGGTCCACATCTTCTTCCTCTTCATCGAGCTCAAGCGATGAGGAGATTGTCATCAGGAAGGGGAAGGACAAGGATGATCCGGCGGGCCTCTACTTCATGGCTTTCGAGGACAGACCAAAGAGCCGCTCACATCAACGCCGAAGATCCCGCAAGAGCTTTTGCTCAATGGCTCTTGTTGATAAGGAAGAGAAGGGCTCCTCCGACAACTCCGACGACGACGAAAATGAGAAGGTATCCTCTTACGAATGTGAAATTATTGATTTACTTGAAAGCAATTGTCAGGAGTTGAAATATCAGGAAAAACTGCTTAGAGGGGCTAAGAAGAGGATAGATGAACTTGAGAGTGAGCTTGCCGTGGCCAATGGCAGAATTGAGAGTCTATCTTCTTCCCCTTGCTTGGGTGATAGCAGTGAGTGCCCAAAGTGTGAGGTGTTGCTATGTGACACGACGACTCTGAAGTCCAGGTACACAGAAAGGGTTGATGAGAGGGACGCTTTGGCCACTGAGCTTGAGAGCGCTCGGCTGGAGCTGAAAGATGCTCATGCCACTGTCGTCGTGCCTTGTGCTGATTGCCCATCCCATCTAGCTAGTTTAGCTGAGCTGAAAGCCAAGGGTGATGAGCAATTGGGCGATTTGGAGAGAGTTAGAGCTGAGCTGGAGCAGACTAGGCTAGAGCTTAAGACACTATCAGTTCCACCCACTGTCTGTGAGAACTACTTGTCTCTTAGATTGGAGTTGATCAAGCTGAAAGCCAAGAAGTCATGTCCAGGTTGATAGAGAGTGTGAGACCTGCTTGTCTCAGGTGGAGGTTCTAGCTTCCTTAAGAGAGGAGCTGGCTGATGTCCAAAATGAGAACTTTTACCTCCGTTCAATCATGAGTTGGGTGAGTGCAACAGAGCCACAGTTCGGCATGATGATCCAGCAGTTTAAGAGGCAGGATGGGTTTGGGGTAGGCTACACCTACACCAAGGCTGACTTTGAGAGTGCCATTAGCTAGGCAGTGGAGTGGAGTAAAATGACTAATGAACAGAGATACCCTAAGACTCACTCCACTGAGTCTTTCCAGGCTAGTCAGTCCAAGGATGGAGTGTTCCAAGAACAGCCCAAAGCTCCACCAAAGAAGCCCATCTGGGTTCCAAAGCCCAAACACCTCCGCACTTCTCTTGACTCTCTTCTTGACCCTCTCACACCAAGAAGACTACACCAAAAACCACTAAGCCCAAGAACCCCAAGCCTCAACCACATCCCAAGAAGCCTCCTTACCACTGTGAGTTTTGTCAGAGAGACGGGCATCTTACGGAGTTTTGCTTCAGGAGGAAGCGGGTTGAGAGAGCAGAGAGAGATCGTGGTGGCCAGCAGCAGTTCCACCAGCAGGGCGGTAGACTGAGAGTTCCTCGACGCAGGGAGAGGCTGGAGGCTTGGGCGCGTCGTGTAGGTGGTGGTAGTGGAGACGACTTTCATGCCCGTGCTCCGGATGGTGGTGTTCGTTCCGGCAGAGCTCTAGGTCATTTTGGATACGGTTCTGGACCTTGTGGCCGAAACTTTAGGTAGAACCGAGGACCGCGCTTTGAGCCGCGCTTTGGTCCAAACTCTTTTGATGGTTTTTGCTTTCCGTCTTTTGAGCAGATGGCTCTACACTGGTTTAGTTCTTTTGCTAAACCTGGTGCCGGACCATTTGCTCCCCCTTACAACCACTGATTGTGCAGAATCGGGGACTAGAGGACGTTTGGATTATGGACTCAGGATGCTCTCGCCACATGACGGGACATCGCAGATGGTTGTCCAGTCTCTCTCCCCCGAGCTCCAAGGAATACATCACCTTCGGGAACAGTGGTCAAGGGAAGGTACACGACATTGGCTCAATTCGCATCTCATACCATTTCTCTTTAAAGAACGTTGCTTTGGTTGGAAATTTGAACTTCAATTTGATTTCTTTTTCACAACTTCTTGAGGATCTTCTGTTGGCTCTCTTGCTGTGTTTGCTGAATCTGCTTTTGTTGCATATTTTGAGACCAAAGACGTTTCTCATGCTCTTTCTGATTCGAATTGGATTAATGCCATGCAAGAAGAGCTAGAGAATTTTGTCCGCAATCGGGTTTGGACACTAGTTGAGCTACCACCCGGATGCAACCCCATAGGCACCAAGTGGGTGTTCAAAAACAAGCAAGGTGAAGATGGGGTTGTGGTGCACAACAAAGCTCGACTAGTTGCCCAGGGTTTTTGCCAGAAGGAGAGTATTGACTTTGAAGAAACCTTCGCCCCTGTTGCCCGTCTTGAGTCCATTCACATTCTTTTAGATTTTGCCGCTTTGAAGGGTTTTAAGCTTTTTCAAATGGATGTCAAGAGTGCTTTTCTGAACGGGTACATAGAGGAGGAGGTTTATGTTAGGCAGTCCCCTGGTTTTGAGAACCCTAAGTTTCCTCGACATGTGTTTTTAAGCTGCAAAAAGCTTTATACGGTCTGAAGCAAGCCCCCGGGGCTTGGTATGACCGGTTGAAGCAGTTTTTGTTGGGGAAGGTCTTTATGATGGGTTCTGTGGATAAAACTCTTTTCTTGCTCAGAGATGCCTCAGATTTCTTAGTTGCTCAGATTTACGTGGACGATATTATTTTTGGCGGTACTACTAATGCTCTTGTGTCCAAGTTTTCTGAACAGATGCACAGTGAGTTTGAGATGAGCCTCATTGGTGAGCTCAAGTATTTCCTAGGGCTCCAGATCAAGCAGACCAAGGACGGCACCTTCATCCACCTGGGTAAGTACACTCAGGACATGTTGAAGAAATTTGACTTTGGTGGAGAGTTGAAGCCTCAGATGACCCCAATGGGCACATCTGGGGGCCTGGACAAGGACGAGAGCGGCGTCAAGGTCAACGAGAGAGAGTTTCGAGGGATGATCGGTTCGCTGTTGTACTTGACGGTGACAAGGCCAGACATACAGTTTGCCGTAGGACTGTGCGCGCGCTTCTAGTCTTCACCACGCACATCTCACCGGTAGGCTGTCAAGCGCATTTCCAGGTATCTTACCTATGAGCCCGATCTGGGTCTTTATTATTCAGCATCATCATCTCTTGATTTATCTGGCTTTTCGGACACTGACTTTGGTGGGTGCTAGTTGGATCGCAGGTCAACTTCTGGTACTTGCCAGTTTCTTGGTTGGTATCTTGTCTCTTGGTCTTCTTGAAAGCAGTCTGGAGTTGCACTTTCGACCACTGAGGCTGAGTATGTAGCTGCTGCTAGCTGCTGCTCACAGGTTGTTTGGATGATTTCCACATTACGAGATTTTGGGTTGTTCTTTCCTACCAGAGTTCCTCTGTTTTGTGATAGCACCAGTGCAATTAGTGTAGGGAAAAACCCCTGTCTCCATTCAAAAACCAAACACATTGATGTGCGCTTTCACTTTCTGAGGGATCAATATGAGAAAGGTGTCATTGACCTTGTTCATGTTGATACCCATTATCAGGCTGACATTTTCACCAAACCCCTAGATCAGTCTACCTTTGAGCATTTACGAGGGGATTTGGGTGTTGTGTATCCTTTTTAGGATATTTTGAGTCAGTTTTTTTCTTTCTTCTTTACTCTTTTCTTGAGTCTTTTTGTGTGTGTTCGTATCATGCATATCCACATATCACACTTTGAGCTTGCTTCTGTTATATGATTAAACTACTTTACTTATTCTAGCTGGTACATGCTTTTGATTACTTGTCGATGATCATGCTTTGCTTCAATTCACATGATATGTCTGATATTTGTCATATGCATGGCTTTTATGCTTTAAAATTGAAAAATGATCACCATTGCTTCTGGTAACTAGCATGTGTAGGTTGAATGCTTTTGCTATCTGTTACATGCCTTGTAGCTAGTTCCTCACTTAGATGCAGATTTGCAACTTGGACATCTTTATGCTTTAAACATGGAAATGTGCTATAAAAATGATGAAAAATCAAAAAAATGAAAATTCCATGCCTTTTTATTCATAATTTGAAAAGATCCAGGTGGGTTTGCTTTGTCGCATTGCATTGTTCTGGACTGCTTACCATAGCACTTTGGTATGAACTAGGACAATGTAGTGTATGCCAAGACCAATGTCTTAAGCTTCTGATGGTCCAGTTCTGGGCTAGGCTTGACTTGGTCGGTCAGCATAAAGTTTGACATGCAAATAACCCCTGGCAAAAATGAAAAAGGAAAACGAAAAAGCCTGAAAATTAAAAAGATAACAAGTTTGCTGAAGCACTTTGTTTTGGACAATGCTTATCTTGGTAGATATCAGTTAGTTTTTGTATCTCATGCCTTACCTTGCTTGTCAAACTGGAAAATGTGGTGATGCTTTTGTTTGCAAAAATTGAAAAATGTGTGCTAATGACTTTCTTTAGATATCATCTGTTGTACTGATCATGCCATGTGTCTTAGACAGTATGTCTTTTGCAATACTTGCTAGATGTTGTAATTACAGTCAATCATATCTGAGAAGCATGCTTTCTACACTCCACCTGCACCCCAGTTGCATTCATTGCATATTTCGAGGGGGAGTTGCATTTCAGGGGGAGTCTGTGTCTCTTTAGAGTGCTTTTAGTCTCGCTTGATGAGTCCAATTGTCAACAAGGGGGAGAAATTTTGGGAGAAGAGTTTAAGGGGGAGTTTTGGCTTTCTCTGGGTTTTGTTTCAGGGGGAGTTTTTGTCCCATTTGTCCTTACTCTTTGGATATCCTTGTTGATAATACGGAGATTGCACTCGTTTTTTTAGCCTTTACTTTTGGTTAACCATAATGATCGCTTTCTTGCTTTTGTTTGACTTTTGGTCATTAGGGTTAAAATTTTACTTTATTTTATTATTCTCTGGTTTCTTGTGTTTTGTTTTCGTGTTTCCACATGTGCTCGCAGGTACTAGAGAACTGATGAAGACAAGTGTGGACAATGCACTCATCAAGGGGGAGATTGAGGAGCCATGCTGAAGAGCGTGGGCCTCATGGCTCCAGATGTGATGAGTCATTGTCAACGAAAGTCAAAGAGGACTGACGAGGAGAAGAGAAGACCTATTGTGACTGGGCCGCATGTGACTCAGGTACATGGGCAGCGAGTGACTGTCGGGCAGAGGGGCCGCGAAGTCAGGCTAGCCCAATTCGGGTACATTGGCTAGGAGCAGCAGAGGATCCACTGGGCTGTTGACCAGGATTGACTCAGGTACACGGGCGGCGAGCGATTGCTGGGCTGAGAGAGCTACGGAATCGGGCCGGCCCAATCCAGGTACCTAGTGCAAAGTCAGTGGACGCTTTGTAAGTTTCGGCGCAAAACTGACGACCGCTGATCTTGGATCGGACTGTTCTGAGGCGAAGCCATAGTCGCTACGAAAGCTCCGCTTCCGGATAAGTCATCTGTAAATAGGAGTTTACTATTTTGTCCTTAGGCCCACAGTCAGTCAGTCGAGTCTGTAAAAATATCCTAAGGGCAGTTTGGCCTTTTCTATTTTATTTCAGCGTCTGTAAAAACCCTAAGGGTCTTTTGGTATATTCCTAGGCTATTGGGCTGCCTATAAATAGGGCCCCAATCCCTAGGGTTAGGGTTTCCCTTTTCTGAAATAACTTTACTAATTAAAAGGATTGGGTCATTCTCTTTGTTCCTACGTGCGCCGCCGCTGTTCATCGCGAGCCAATCGATTCTGCAGTTCTTTACTTAGGTTTTGATCACCTCGTTTTGTGTGTTCTACTGGATCGCCTGTTTCATTTTACTGTAGAAAGTTTTCTCACTCGAAGCCATCGATATCTCTCCTGCATGCACAGTTCTTTCCCATCAAATGGTCGTTTCTCTTATTGCTTATTTTTATTCGTTTGAGAACATGTACTATTTGAGAACTAGCCTACAGGTTTAGGGAGATGGTTGAGCCTTGCACGGCTGCAATTTTTACAGTGCCTCTAGATTTCTTTTTTGGTGTTGAAATCTGAAGCCATTGTCTCGTTTTGCGTGCAAGTAGATCCTATTTAGCCATAGTTTTTCTTGTTGTGGTTTAGTTAAATTGTTTTTTCTGTGTTCGTTTTCTTTGCCTTGCGCACTTCATAGTCAGAGATGTCAGCTAGCTAGCAGCCTCAACTCTAAGCCTTCAGTCTTTTTGCATACTGGTGTAATTTTATTTAGGCCATAGGTTGTCAGCTAGTTGATAGCTTCTGCACTCAGTTCCTTGTGCTGTAGCCAGGCCATCAAGCATTTTTCGTAAGTGCTCTCTCTCATGGCTTTGACCGCTTGCAGCGAAAGTTTTGTTAAATCATTTTTGTGGCATGCTCTATTTCTGAAGTCTGTGAAGTGTGTTGTTTGCGAAAGAACGGCTGGCTTCGGATGGACCTTGATTTCTTGGTGTGACCTTCGCCAGTTTGTTTTTTGCTTTGTCTTAGTGTGTTCGAAGTTCCGAAGCACTTCGACGAGTGTCAGACCTTTGCGAAGGCTGTTCCCAGTTGGCTCCGCTGGCTACTGCTTTTCGAAGTAGGGGCTTCATCGGAATTTTTCGAGGTGCACAGCTTCGGGAATTGTCTGTAATCTATTTTGGTCTCACTATTCGAAGTGTGTGGACTCGGTGTTTGCAGTTTTTGCCTTCTACTGATTTTTCCTGCGAACTTCGGTTCGAAGCTTGAGATTTCCTCTAGCTTCACTGCCATAACAGCCTTCGCTGTCGAAGCTTGTTTCACACAGGCTTCGCTGGCCACGTTAAACACCTTCACACAACTACTTCGAAGCATACTTCGGCTCGGCACCAACAAGCTTTGAAACTGCATACTTCGAACAAGCTTCGTCAAGTACCGAACAGGAGACAACCTTGAACAGTAAGATTCCTCGTTTTACGTGCACTCAAATTAAACCTCTGTGATGATCTATGTTGGCGTAAAAGATTACGCTAACAGGTTTCTGTAGAAAAGAAACTAACAAACGAAGTGTTTGCGAAGCAAACTGTTCTAAGTCTCCGAAAGGATAATAACTTAGAATAGTTCGAAAGTGTGTATTGATTCACTTGTAATCGGTCCCTATTACAGGGTGAAATGGGGGGTATTTATAGGCCCAAACATTAAGGAAAAGACCTATTTACCCCTCTATTACAACCGACATTAAGGAAACTATTTGGTTTCCTTAATAGGGCTAAAATGGTAAAAGACTAATCTAATAGGATAGAAGATAAGTCTTCCATCTTAGCTGGCAGAAAAGATCCTGAAGGGCTTTGGTTCGAAGACATACTTCGAACCAATGCCTGCCTTCGGGCTTCGAACCAGGCTTCGAGCATCTTCGAAGATGGCCTTCGGACAATCTTCGAACTGGTTGGCTGTCTTCATGCTGTTCTGGAAATAACCCCGAAGATGGGATATTTTCCCCCAACAGTAGCCCCTCGAATACGCTTCTCCGTTTGACCTGTAACGTTAGGAGAGCAGTATACGGAAAGAAAAGATAACCAATCATAGGGGTTATTGATTTTTGTTTTATCTTCGAAATATACGAAGACATGAACTTCGAATCAGTCATAAGGTAATTACTTTTCGAACTATCTTAGAACTGACTCAGGAAGTTCGAAAGTCTTTTTGGACTTAGAAAATATAGCCGTTAGTTTCTGTTTCTAACGGAGTTATTCGAGGCGTTATTTTCGGAGGAAAATAACAGACGGGAATGCGAAAAGGCAGAGCCCAAACGGTAACAAACGGAAAGTTTAGGCTATAAATAAAGAACCTCAAAACTTTACCGATTACCTTTTCACTGCTTCTTCTCAATCGAAAACTTTTTAGCCCTTTGAGTTCTTGAGCCCTAGCCTCCATTCTCTCAGATCGATCCAGCAGTTGCGATGGCGAAGACCAAAGGCTCTGCACCTCCTTCGACCTTGGCTCGTCAACAAGCGGCCGCGGCAGCGGCTGCGGCAACAGTGACGGCGACGCCTTCGATGCAGGCGACAACTTCCATGACGGCAAAGGGAAAAAATCCCCAAATCCCCGATGTCCAAGGTCTGTGCCCACCCTCAACCAAGTACTTGGATCAATCTTTTGAGTTGGGGCGGTCTACCTGCAAGAAAGAGTCTTTGGCAATCACAGCGGGGGGAAATATTAGTAATGGAGTTATGATTCGGAAACCAGGCAAAGAATCAATTCCATCACCGAGACCCGGAGAAGTTGTAGTGTTCGAAGCTTTTTTTGAAGCAGGCTTAGGCCTCCCCGCTGTAGATTTCTTGGCTGAAGTCCTCGACTTGTTTCATGTAACCCTCCCCCAGCTGTCTCCGAATGCTGTAGCCAGATTAGCTATCTTCGAGTGGGCACTAAGAGCCGAAGGTTGTGAGGGGAGGGCTGAAATCTTCGCTGCGCTACATAGAGCAACTTGTCAGCCAAAGACCTTCGTAGGCTCCGGAGGTGAGAAGGTGGTGGTTTCCTTCGGAAGCATCAATTTTAGGCTTCGTGATGAATATGCCCTGCAATTCCCCGCTAAGGCCATCAATGCTAGATGGTACACCGATTGGGTTCTAAGGTGGTTTTATGCCGAAGTTGGAGTGGGTAATCCTCTGGCCGGTCCCCTCAAGGAAATTCAGTTCCGGAAGGAAGCCTTAGTGCAACCCGACGAAGGCCAACTCGAAGCTCGCCTCAACTTGCTTCAGAAAATCAGCAAAAGGTTGAGCATGCGGGACTTAGCCGAAGAGTTCATCGGACTTCAAATTCCTCCGCTAATGGCCAACTGGCCTATCGCCTTCGAGGATGACTCGGAAGGCGGTCTTCGCAAAATAAGCTATACTTCGAGCCCTGCAGGTAACTTCGAAACCAACATGCATAGTACATATTTACTTCGAAGAAAGATTAACTTGAATTATTTTTTTAGCTTCTTCAGCCCCTATTACTTCAGAGCAAATTGTAAGGGCTTCGGAGAAGATTTTGGGTGCTCCGACTCCGTCAGAAAAAGAATGGCGAATCAAATTAGTCGGAAGTTGGGAGCGTTTTAACAGAGTATGGGGAATGCTGGAGTTGACTCCACCCCCTCTGATGGATTGGGTGCCTCAGGAGAAAGGCCCCAAGAAAAGAGTAGCTGAAGCCGGAGCTTCCAGCTCCGCAAAGACTCCGACGAAGAAGGTGGCTCGGAAGCCGAAAAACCTCGCACCTTCAAGCTCAAGAGCTTCGGCTTCTAGCTCTAAAGAAGACGAAGGTATTTTATTAGTAAGATTAATTGACGAAGATGCGGCTCAACGAAGTATTCATATTGAAGATACTGCAGGTATTCCGGAGCCTCAAGCCAACATCGAAGAAGCAAGAGCTCCGGATACTCAGGAAGAACAATTCGAAGCCCCTATGGGTATAAATGAGGCCGAAGTGCCTGCGAACATACCGGAGTCTAGAGACAATACTGATCAACCAATGACTTCGGTAGTTCAGGAAGACATAACTCAGCCCGGAGTTCCTGTGGATGAAGGTGGAGTCGAAGTCACTATGGCTTCGATTCTCGAAGAAGTAACAAGGACTCTTCAGGACGATGCTCCTGTAGTCCAAGATTTAACGGCTGATTCGGATGAGGACTACACTTTTGATCCTCCGATCAGTCCGGTACTCGACATTCCAGAGAATGTTGAAGGTAAATTTTGCTTAATTCTTATCAATTTTTGCAAAATTATACAATGTGTAATATTTTTGTTTTTCCAGAGCCTCCTGTTGTCGAAGTATCCCTCGAAGATACAATTCAAAGACCTTCGACAACTTCAGGGCCACAACCGGGAGTTGCTCTACCGGGGCCTGGAAGAGGAAAAAGACACATCGAGCCTCTCCCTGCTCAAGGATCGACTTCATCTGAGTCAACAGATGAAAGTGAATCGACTGAGGGGAGGCCATCTTCAGAAGTTCCAAGAGCCTCGGAAGAGCCCTCTGGACCTTCGCTAAGCAGGGCTGACCAGAAAGCTTCAAAACTGCTTCCTCTCATAACTCCTTTTTGGAGGAGAAAACCGGGCTTGGGACTTTGGTTAAACCTTTGGGTGAAGCCAGTCGCCAAGTCGGGGAAACTGAACTGGTAGCCCGCTTAAGCAGAGTGAAGGGTTCGGAGCTTAACCTTGCTGTGGAAAGAGCAGCTTATCAGGTATAAAGCATCTTCGAACCAAATAGCAAATTACATATGAATAATTTCTTATTTCATTTTTTTTTTCTTTTTTTTAGCAAGCAGTCTTAGCCCGCGCTGCAGCTTTATCGAACGAAAACGAAATTGCTCAACTTCGGGAAGAGAACGAAACTCTTCAAAGAAATTTTAACTTCTCCGAAGGTCGAGTAGCTCAAATGGACAATGTAATCCTAGCAGAGCGAAGGGCTAGGCAAAGCTTGGAGGCTGCTAAGAAGGAGCTCGAAGCAGAAAGAATTGTGCTTCGGGCAGAGATTGAAAGACTGCGGACGGAGGATGCTGCAAAGGACTCCGCACTTGTAAGGCTGCAAGAAGAGGCTGGCCAGCTCCTAACTCAAAAGAATGCTTTGGCTACGGAGAACGCTAGAATCTCCGGAGTTTTAGCTGAAACGACTTCGGCCAAGGATATGCTTATCGAAGAAAAGGTTAAGTCTGAGAAGGTGGCTTCGGAGGTCATCGAACAGATGTTAAGTGTCTTGGAGTACTTCGGTACTACTGGATCACTACCTTCGGATGACAATGTAACTCTACTGCGCCGGCTAAAGAGAATTCAAGGAGCAGCGAAGCAAATGAAGACGGCAGGCATACGTTATGGAGAACTCTCCGGACAAGTGTCTGCCCTTGGAATACTTCGCTACTACGAGGATTTGGGCCGAACAATCACTCCGAGCGCAGAGGGTTCTATCATCTTCGACGACGACCGACTTCTAAAACCTTCCGAAGGTGTAGCTGCTGCTTGGCGAGCCTTCCAAACTTCGTGGAGAGCCGAAGGTCGATCTGCGATCAAGGCTTGGATTGATGAAGGCCAACGCCAAAAGCAAGTTCGGAGTTCAGCTTCGAGCAGTCAGCCTCCTCCAAATCCGCAGGTTTAGGATTATTTAGGATTTTTTGATTATGTAAAGCTGATGCTTGTAAATATTTATCAATGAAAATCTTGTTTGTCATATTTTTAGGCTTTGCCTCTTATGGAAGATATCGAAGTGTTAGAGCTTAACAGCGAACTTCGCTCACTGTGGAACACGTTCGAACTTCTAAAGAGTTATAAGCGTCCTCGATTCCTTATTCCTCGAGATGACTCCGGCGTTATTGCGCCCGAAGTAATCAAAGACGTATTGTCTTATATTAAAGAGGAAGATAAAGAGATCGACGCAAACACCTCGTCTTCCGAAGACACTAATTGGTCCGAAGACGAAGGTGAAGCCCAAAATAAAAAATCTGAAGATCTTAGAAGCTGGGAGAGAAGCCCCGAGCGGCTTCAAACTTGGGCTGAACTTCAACAAGAACAGAAGGATTTTAGAGCTTCGAAGGGGAGAAAGAGAGTTAAACGTAAAGTTCTTAGAACTTCCGATGTTGGAACTAGTCGTTCCACCCCTAGCTCTCGGGACCGAAGAGGTCTCCGATTCCTTCTTGGTATAGATACCAATTTTTCATAATGTAATCTGTAAACACATTTGTTTCAATAATGAATGCCGATTTAAAATTGTCTCCATATTTACTAGCCCCTCTTTGGGTATAAGCAACTTCGAACTGTATTCAAAGATGGTTATGCGCAAAGAAAAACTTTGGAGTACAATTTTGTGGGGGTTCGGAGCCCCTCTGTCATTTAAAGATCTTTTGAAATCTTATGAAATATCTTCGACCTTTGTAGTCAGAAGAATGGTAACTTCGTACCTTTGTTTGCTTTATGGAAGAAATCAATTAAGATAACTTCGATGACACTTTAGTGTCTTCAAAAATTTTGTCACTTTGGACTTATAAGAACAAACATTCGAAGCTCATGGCTTAAATGCTGTTTTACTTTAGCCACCTTCGGCTATTTTTTGCAGAAGTCTACCAGCCGGAGCTTGGACTTCGCAGAATTTGTAGCCACCTTCGGCTATTTTTTTTTTTTTGCAGAAGTCTACCAGCCGGAGCTTGGACTTCGCAGAAATTGTAGCCACCTTCGGCTATTTTTGCAGAAGTCTACCAGCCGGAGCTTGGACTTCGCAGAAATTGGCCACTTGGGCTCTTTTTTGCAGAAGTCTACCAGCCGGAGCTTGGACTTCGCAGAAATTGTAGCCACCTTCGGCTATTTTTGCAGAAGTCTACCAGCCGGAGCTTGGACTTCGCAGAAATTGTAGCCACCTTCGGCTATTTTTGCAGAAGTCTACCAGCCGGAGCTTGGACTTCGCAGAAATTGGCCACTTGGGCTCTTTTTTGCAGAAGTCTACCAGCCGGAGCTTGGACTTCGCAGAATTTGGCCACCTTCGGCTCTTTTTACGGAAGTCTGACAAGCTGCAGCTTGGACTCCGCAGATTTTGGCCACCTTCGGCTCTTTTTACGGAAGTCTACCAGCCGAAGCTTGGACTCCGTAGAATGTGGTATTGGCTCTTTTACGGATGCCTACAAGGTATCAGCTTGGGCTCCGGATGGATTTCAGCCACCACACCGGAGGCTTCGACTTTAAGGGTTCGAAGTCCGGAAATACAGCCCTGCTTAATACACTTCCCTCTCGAACGACTTCTGTCCCAGCGCGTCCGCTCGGGAGACTAGGAGCGTCAAGGGGAAGGCACGCTACAGGATGTACGCTTTATTAATTTAGAGGTGATTACAAGCGAATTACAAGGAGCCCTTATGCGAAGTATCGCTTTAGGTGCTCCGCATGCCAAGTGTGTGCTAACTCTTCACCTTCTAAATTAGCTAATTTAAATGAACCAGGGCGCCCCGAGCGGACGATTAGATATGGACCTTCCCATTTATTGCCTAGCTTCCCTGGTGCTATGATGCTTCGTAGAACAAGATGACCCGGCCTTAACTCGCTGAGCTTAACCTTCGGGTCATACCAAGTCTTCGTCTGCTGATGATACTTTGATAAATTAGCTACAGCTCGAAGTCTTGTCTCTTCTGACAGATCTAACGAAGCTTGTCTTTCCTCTTCGATGTCTGGTTCGGTGCTGCGAAAAGATCCTCCTTTGAGCTCCGTTGGAGTCATAGCTTCATCTCCGAATAGCAGTCTGAACGGAGTAAAACCTGTGGACCTTGTTTGTGTAGTCCGAATGGACCACAAAATCTTCGGAAGTTCTTCGGTCCACAGTCCCTTTGATAGTCCTACTATTCTTCGATTTAGCCCTGATAAAATATTTCCATTGGCTCGCTCAACGGCTCCATTTGACTGAGGATGTCTCACTGCAGCAAAACATAGTTGAATGCCTAGGTCTTCGCAAAACTTCCTGAAGGGTTCTGCGTCGAACTGTGTTCCATTATCAACTGTGAGATATCTAGGCACTCCGAACCGACAAATAATGTTTTTCCAGAAGAATTTTTGTACATTATTCGAAGTGATAGCTGTTAAGGGCTCTGCTTCGACCCACTTAGAAAAATATTCAATAGCTACCACTGCGAACTTCAGATTTCCCTTTGCTAACGGAAAGGGACCAATTAGATCCATACCCCATCTGGCCATAGGCCATACCGGAGCAATGACTTGAAGAGCTGTTGGTGGGCGATGACTCCGTCGACCCATCCACTGGCATCCTTGGCAAGTGCGGACTAAGCTCTCCGCATCAGCTGTTATTGTGGGCCAATAAAGCCCCTGGCGAAGTGTTTTTCCTGCCAGAGCTCTAGGGGCTAAATGACTTCCACAAAGGCCTTCGTGAATTTCTCGAAGAATTTCTTGGCCTTCGGCTTGAGATATACATCGGAGTAGAGGGGAACATACTCCGGCCTTGTATAATATACCGTTGATTAGCTGATAATTTCTTGCTCTGAGCTTTAATCTTGACAATTGGGGCTCTTCGGGCAAATTTGTTCCTCCTTGCAAGAGTTCTATGATTGAATCTTTCCAATCTGCACTAGGAATGCAGAGAATCTCTGCAGAAGCAACTTGTGGCACCGAAGGTATATTGAGCTCCTCATAGAAAGCTTCGTCAGGCACATCCACAGCTCCGGCAGCAGCCTTCGCTAAAATGTCCGCTTGCACGTTTTCAGCTCTTGGTATACTCCGAATGGAAATACCCTTGAAATGTGCTTCGATCTTGCGAATTTCTTCCAAATACTTTGCAAGCTGCGGATGTCGGACTTGAAAACTTTTGTCTACGTGCCCTGCTACTATCTGAGAATCTGTTTTTATAATTATTCTTGTAGCCCCTAGAGCACGTGCTTTCCGGAGTCCCAATAATATTCCTTCGTACTCCGCTATATTATTGGTAGACTTAAAGTTGAGTCTTGCGGAGTACATTGCTCTTTGTCCTGATGGAGAAATTAATACTGCCCCAATGCCTGCTCCGGATGCTTGGAAAGCCCCATCGGAGTAAATAGTCCAGACTCCGTCGTCTGATTTCTCCGGAGTCAACTTCGCAGGTGGAGTCCACTCTGCTACGAAGTCTGCTAGGACTTGAGATTTGATAGCTGTCCTTGCCAGGAAAGATATGCCGAAGGGTGCTAGTTCTACTGCCCACTTTCCAATTCTTCCAGTGGAATCTTTGCTTCGGAGCATATCTCCTAAAGGATACGAAGTTGGTACAATTACATTGTGAGCCAAAAAATAATGTCTTAGCTTCCTCGAAGCCATTATCAGAGCATAAACGAACTTTTCAAGTTCGGAGTATCTTGTCTTCGCTCCTGACAATGCTTCGGATACAAAATAGACAGGATTTTGGACCAACTTCCCATTGATATCAGCTTCTCTGACAAGGACTGCGCTGACTGCTGAGCCTGTGGCTGCAAGATACAGAAGTAGGGTTTCGTCCGCAATAGGTACCGTAAGTGTAGCAAGATTGCTGAGATAATCTTTAATATCTTCGAAACTTTTCTGACACTCCGGTGTCCATGCAAAAACTTCGGACCCTTTCAAAGCTTTAAAAATTGGCAAACTCCTCTCCGCAGATCTTGATAAAAACCTGCTAAGTGCGGCCAGACGTCCAGTTAGCTTTTGCACTTGCTTTAAATTCTCGGGAGGAGCCATCTTCTGCAGCGCAGTTATTTGAGTAGGGCTAGCTTCAATTCCCCTGCTTGAAACTAAGTACCCTAACAACTTTCCAGCCTTAGCTCCGAATATACATTTTTCGGGGTTAAGGCGGATCCCACATGCCCGAAGGCTATTGAATGTTTCTGCTAAGTCTAGGCTATGTTGGTGCTTTAAAGCACTCTTTATTACAATATCATCCATATAGGCCTCCACATTGCGACCTAGTTGATGACCTAGAGCCTTAGCAACTAATCTTGAAAAAGTAGCCCCGGCATTTCTTAGGCCGAAGGGCATTCTTACATAGCAGAAGACTCCCGAAGGAGTTACAAAGCTCGTCTTGATTTCATCTTCGCGCTTCAACCATATTTGATGATAGCCGGAATACGCGTCGAGGAAGCTTAGTAACTCCGAACCTGCAGTGGAGTCAACTAGTTGATCAATTCGGGGCATGGGGTAGGGGTCACGTGGGCACGCTTTATTCAATGATGTGAAATCAATGCACATGCGCCACTTTCCGGAGGATTTCTTCCTGACGAAGACTGGGTTGGCTAACCACTCTGTATGGGCCACTTCTCTGATAATCCCAGCCTTCAACAGTTTCTCAACTTCGTCCTTAGCTAGAGCAGCTCTCTCTGCGGACATCTTCCGGAGCCCTTGTCGAACAGGCCGGGCCTTCGGGTTTACAAGCAAGCTGTGCTCAATAATATCCCGATCGACTCCGGTGATATCTTCGTCAGACCAAGCGAAGACATCCAAATTTTCTTCTACGACCTTTTCCAAGGAAGTTGCAACTTCGGGAGGTAAATCTTTACCAAATTGAAAAGTGTATTCTTTACCATCTTTGACAATGACCTTCGTTGCAATCTCTCCTTCGGGACTTGGTCTTGGAAATGACTTCTTCGAAGCTTCGGAGGAGGCTGAAAAAATTTCTCTATTATCTTGGACATTGTTTACTTGCCTCGGATCAAGAGGAGGTCCATGACCATATTCTGCCCTCCGAGCCATGGCTTGATCTCCGAAGATTGTTAGAACTCCTAACTGTGTGGGCATCTTCATGCACAAGTAATTGTGATGCGCCACAGCTCCGAACTGATTCAACATGCCTCGCCCAAAGATAACATTATAAGCGTACGGGGCATCTACTACATCAAAGATAACTTCCTCAGTTCGGGCTAGTAAACCTTCTCCGAAGGTTACTTCCAGGCCTATCTGGCCAAGTGCATCTAGCGGAGGTCCTGCGAAGCCTTGCAGAGGACGAGCCGCTGGGAGGAGATGCTTTCGGGAAATGCATAACTGATCGAAGGCTTGCACAAATATAATATCTGCCGAGCTACCTCCGTCAATTAGCACCCTTCGGACTTCAGTCCCTGCGATATCAGCAGTGATAACCAATGGATCTGCATGCGGGAACTTGATACCAGCTGCATCCTCCGCAGAGAAAGATATTGGAACATGAGACCACTCCGGCATTGCAGCTGCAGATGACGAAGTCCCAATGTGGCCTACTTCTCGAACGTACTCTCTTCGCTGTCTCTTGGACATGCTTCCGAGGGTACCTCCTCCGGAGATAGGGAGAACTACTCTCTTCCCTCTATCTTGCCCTTCTTCTTGCTTCGGAGGTGGCATAACATTGGCCACCGGAGGATGCCTTGCAGCATCAAAATTTTCTATTCGCGCTACAGCCTGGACCGGCTCCGAGCGCACTGCTGCTGCTGGACTTCGGTCGGTACTACCTCGACCCGAAGTTCTCTCCAAGTATTCTCCCCGAAGGGTAAGAATAGCCTTGCAGGTGTCAGTTGCATGGCTTCGGTTCTCTCCATGAATACAGCAAAAAAGGGTCTGGCCCTTGCCAGCCGTTTTTCCTGGCGGCCTCCAGCCACTGGACTTGTTCCCCGCAGACTGTGGAGCTCTTGGTGTAAACTTCTGCGGGGGTGCAATGTTTAAGACCTCAGAACGAGGGTGCTTTTGCCCTCTTCTTCTATCATGTTGCACTTCGGGGACTGATTCTTGCGGCTGAACCGGAGTCTTCACCTCTGCTTTAACTTCTGTCAACACTGTCGAAGTAGCAGTAGTCCTCCGAAGCCAACCTTCTTCCGACTTCGAATACTCCTCGAAGTACGACATCAACTGTGATACTGTGGTGATGCTCTTCCGATGCAATTTATCTAGAAGGCCTTTATGACTGACGCCTTCCCGAGCCGCATCAACCACCGAGGATGTGGACAGCCCCCGAATTTGCGACTTCGTGTGAGCGAAGCGCTTGAAGTATTGCCTCAATGTTTCTCCGGGGAGCTGTTTCACTTGGAAAAGGCTTCCTGTCGACATGGGGGGCACGAAGGTGCCCTGAAAGTTACTTATGAACTTCTTCTTCAATTGTAGCCATGTCGTGATTGATCCTGGTTTTAAAGACCAGAACCATCTCAACGCCACTCCTTGAAGGGCTAACGGGAAGCACTTCGCCATAGTTTCTCTGTCTCCGCCACTAGCCTCGATTGCTAGGGCATAAGAACGTGCAAACTCACTGGGATCTTCGTCTCCGGCATACTTGCAAAGCTTCGAAGTTTTGAACCTCGGATCGAAGCGAACCTTCTGAAGCTCAGGATGCAACGGAGATTCATTGTCGTAAGAAGCGTTCTCCGGGGCTTCGGGATAATCAAGATCGTCGTCTTCGTGCACCTCGGGGATAGCTGGGGTGGCTTGAGGGCGAAGCCTGTTCGCAGCCTCCTGTCGCCACCTCGCTACCTCGGCTTGAAGATTGGCCATTTGAGTGGCCATGTCTCCAAGACTATCTTCATCTCCTCCGGAAGGACCTTCCGGGTCTTGAGAACTGGTATGATCAGTTCGAATTGGAATGGATGGGGGTAGAGTGGCTCCGGGCGGTCGGAGTGTAGAAGGGGTTGGTGGAGAGGTTTCGTATCCTCGAGGGATAGAAGCCCCTTGCGGAGTTAGAGGTGGAGGGATAGTCGAAGACCCTCCGACTTCGACTGTGTCGAAGGGTATCTCTCCGGAGATCCGAGAGGACCTCCGAGTGGGATTGCGAGGTGCGCTCCGCTTAGGAGGCATGATGCAAGAGGTTGGTAGAGAACGAAGTTTTTTGGACTAAGTTCCCCACGGACGGCGCCAACTGTTGGCGTAAAAGATTACGCTAACAGGTTTCTGTAGAAAAGAAACTAACAAACGAAGTGTTTGCGAAGCAAACTGTTCTAAGTCTCCGAAAGGATAATAACTTAGAATAGTTCGAAAGTGTGTATTGATTCACTTGTAATCGGTCCCTATTACAGGGTGAAATGGGGGGTATTTATAGGCCCAAACATTAAGGAAAAGACCTATTTACCCCTCTATTACAACCGACATTAAGGAAACTATTTGGTTTCCTTAATAGGGCTAAAATGGTAAAAGACTAATCTAATAGGATAGAAGATAAGTCTTCCATCTTAGCTGGCAGAAAAGATCCTGAAGGGCTTTGGTTCGAAGACATACTTCGAACCAATGCCTGCCTTCGGGCTTCGAACCAGGCTTCGAGCATCTTCGAAGATGGCCTTCGGACAATCTTCGAACTGGTTGGCTGTCTTCATGCTGTTCTGGAAATAACCCCGAAGATGGGATATTTTCCCCCAACAATCTACTTTTGTGAAGCTTGACACGTCCATGTTTTAAATGCCTTATTAATCTGCCTTTAAGCATTGCGTTGGTGTATCTTTGTTTAGGACACCGGTCATTTTTAGGCTAGATCATTTTAGGTTTTGACGATCTGTTTACTTTTCCCTGCTAAGTCTTTTGAGGTGCGTTGGGTGTTGGGAGCAGGCCATTGATTCGAAAGAATTTTTTAGGCGCCCATTCACCCCCCTATGGTTGCTACTTTCGGTCCTACAACCATCTTCGAGGCCCTCAGGGCCGGTCAGCCTGCACGCTTCAACGTTCCTGGAGATGACAACTGGCACGTTATCCCCGAAGTCCTTCACGAGGTCTTGGGTTTTATCAAGGAGGAAGATGAAAGGACACGTGCTCTATCTTCGTCGCCCAAGCTAGTGAATTAGTCCGATGTGGAAACTGACCCTGACGAATAAAGGATCGGAGACCAAGGCTTGCGCAGCTGGGCAAAGCTTCAAGAAGAACAGAAGGTTTTCCGGGATCAAAAGAAGGAGGAGAAGAAGCATAAGAAGAAAGAGAAGAAGGAGTCCATTCGCGCGGTTCCGAGGGCACGGACCGGAGAGAGTGCGAGGGGGCCAGGCAACCTTCAAGACTAGAAAGGCTTTCGATTCTTGCTTGGCTTAGACGACGAGTTCTCTTAGCTTTACTTTTCAGTTTGACCTTGTAACAGCTATCGACTACGTCCTATGTAACCTACGAAATCTTGCTCGCACCATTGATTGATCCCGATTGCTTCCTTGTCCACTCCTTCCTCCCCATCTTTGCGGGTAGGCGACTTGTCGGCTAGATGCAATGCATTAGGACCTATGATCGGGAGCCAGAATACCACACTTGAACACGGGGCACTCTGGGCCAGGTGCTTGGAACCCAATCGCAGGGCGCCTCAAACCAGAGCTCGGAACCCAAATGATGGTGCTTTGAGCAGGAGCTCGGAACCGTGAGGTAGGGTGCGTTGAGCCGGGGCTCGGAACCCAAAATGGAGTGCTTCAAGCCAGAGCTCGGAACCCTGAGGTAGGGTGCTTCGAGCCAGAGCTCGGAACCCTAAGATAGGGTGCTTCGAGCCGAAGGTCGGAACCCAAAATGGGGTGCTTCGAGCTGGAGCTCGGAACCCTTAGGTAGGATGCTTCGAGCTAGAGCTGGGAACCCATAATGGGGTGCTTCGAGCCGGAGCTCGGAACCCTTTGAGTCTACAGGGATTACGCTTAATACCATAGTGTGTCCACTTCGGTAGAAAGTTTCGCCGGATTTTATTATTGAAACTGAGAAATCAAGTACAGTGAAAAGTAAAAAGGTGAAATGTATTACATCAAATTACGCAAAATAGCGCTTCAGATGCTCCGCATGCCAAGTGTGCTTCAGATCTTCACCTTCGAGGGTAGCCAGACGGTAGGACCCCAGTCATCTAGAGACAACGATGATGTATGGACCTTCCCACTTATTGCCCAGCTTCGTGGGGGCGATGTAGGACCAAAAGTAGCGACCAGGGGGGGTGAATGGGCGCCTAAAATTCTTTCGAATCTATGGCCTGCTCCCAGCACCCAACGCACCTCAAAAGACTAAGCAGCAAAGCTTGAACAGATTTCCTAAGTCTAAAAGTATCTTGCCTAGAAAAGACTGGTGTCCTAGACAGAGAAACGCCAATACAGAGCTAACAGGCAGATAAACAAACTATTCAACACATGGCAAATCAAAACTTCTCAGCAGATGATCTAAGTGTACATGAAGAGAGATGAGAAGTTACTGTTCAAATTTGTTTCCTGTTCGAAACTTGGCGAAGCCTGCGTCGCTGTGTCGGAGCCTGCTTTGCAGTGTCGAAGCCTGCTTCGCTGTGTCAAAGCCTGCTTCAGAGTCCCTTGTCGAAGTCTAGCGAAGGCTGTCGTGGAAGTGCTGAAGGTTTGTGGAAACTAGCCTAGGTCAAGTGTGGCAGAATGCAAAGTATGCTTCGAAGTGAAGTATGAAAGTATCGAAGCCTGCTTCGAACAGTGTACTTCGAAGCCTATACTTCGATCAGACAGCTTCGAACAAAGTTTGCAGAAAAGCAACCTTCGAAAGAGAAGCGAAGCCAAACACGCAACAGCAAGACCAAATCGAAGTCTACACTCTACCTTCGAAGCTAGCTTGATTGAGGTATGACTACCGAAGTAGTAACCTTCGACCCAAGGACTAACTTCAAATGACAAGCTTCGAACCCACAAACTGAGACATTCGGAAAAGACAGTAGCAGAAAAACCTCAGAGAACATACTCCGAGCAAAGTCTACCAGAGAGACATGCTTCGAAGCTTACTTCGAAGTCCGTCGAAGTATTGACTACGAAAAGCTCGAGTCGGAGTACACCTTCGCAACAACTACTGAAGTATGGCAAGAGAACAGAAACTAAGCACAGAACATACATTGAAGCTAGGTTCACAGTTCAAAATTGGAGTTGAACATTTTAGTAGAGCCTTCGTAGGAGTCTGGCCGAAGCCTGCCTCTCAGAGCTGAAGCACTTCAAACCAAAGAGGGGCTTCGCTAGAAACAGCCAGAGAAAAAGCTAGGCTATGTCTACTCGATCAAAAAGGCTATGCAGGAAAAAAGCAAAGCTAGAAGAACTAGCGTATTGTTGCCACAGAGAGTAGGTACTACTTGTTGCTACAGGAACCAGCAAGTAGTACAAGTTCCTCTCAGTTCGTAGAATCAGAAGCAATCAGAGAGAGGAAAACATTCAGGAATAAAACCAGCTGCATGCAAGACGAAGCAGCAAACAACTACAAAATCACTGCAACCCGAATGACAGGAGAAGAGAATAAAATCTCACAGATGCATGAAGAACAGGAGGAATGCAGTGGTGGCATGCGCATGAACAAGAGCAGGGAACAAGAGAATAAAAGTGACCCAATAGATTAAAAAAAGTGAATTCTGGAAGGGTGACCTAACCCTAGGGATTGGGGCCCTATTTATAGTCTGCCCTTAGGATATTTTTACAGACTCGACTGACTCACTGTGGGCCTAGGGACAAAATAGAAAACTCTTATTTACAGATGACTTATCCGGAAGCTAAGCTTTCGTAGCAACTACGGCTTCTCTTCTGGACAGTCCGATACAAGATCAACGGTTGTCAGTTTTGCGCTGAAACTGACAAAGCCTCCACCGACTTTGCACCAGGTACCCGGATTGGGCCGGCCCGACTCCGCAGCTCTCTCAGCCCGGCAATCGCTCACCGCCCGTGTACCTGAGTCAATCCTGGTCAACAGCCCAGTGGGTCTTCTGCTGCTCCTGGCCCATGTACCCGGATTGGGTCAGCCCGACTTCACGGCCGCTCTACCCAACAGTCACTCGCTGCCTGTGTACCTGAGTTACACGTGGCCCAGATGCAGCAGATCTTCTCTCTCTTTTCAGTCCTCTTTAACTATCGTTGACAATGACTCATCACTTCTGGAGCCATGAGGCCCACGCTATTCAGCATGGCTCCTCAATCTCCCACTTGATGAGTGCATTGTCAACACTTCACTTCTTCAGCTCTTCAGTACTTGCGAAACCATGTGGAAACACGAAAACAAAGCACAAGAAAACAAAGAAGAAGAAAAATAAAGTAAAAGTTTAACCCTAATGACCAAAAGCCGAACAAAAGCAAGAAGCAGTCATTATGGTCAACCAAAGGTAAAAGCTCAAAACGAGTGCAATCTCAGAATCATCAACAAGGATATCAAAAGAGTAAGGTTAAACGGGACAAAATCTCCGAGAGAAAGCCAAAACTCCCCCTTAAACTCTTCTCCCAAAATTTCTCCCCCTTGTTGACAAGTGGACTCATCAAGCGAGACTAAAAGCACTCGAAAGAGACACAGACTCCCCCTGCAACGCAACTCCCCCTCAAAATATGCAATGAATGCAACTAGGGTGCAGGTGGAGTGAATAAAGCATGCTTCTCAGATATGATTGACTGCAATTACAACATCTAACAGATACAGCAAAGGACATACTGTCTAAGATACATGGCATGATCAGTGCAAGAGATGATATCTAAAGAAAGTCATTAGCACGCATTTTCAATTTTTGCAAACAAAAGCATCACCACATTTTCTAGTTGACAAGCAAAGTAAAGCATGAGATGCAGAAGCTAACTGATATCTACCAAGATAAGCATTGTTCAAAACAAAGTGCTTCAGCAAACTTGTTATCTTTTTAAAGTTCAGGCTTTTTCATTGTCCTTTTTCATTTTTGCCAAGGGTTATTTGCATGTCAAACCTTATGCTAACCGACCAAGTCAAGTCTAGGCCAGAGCTGGACCATCAGAAGCTTAAGACATTGGTCTTGGCATACACTACACCGTCCTTGTTCATACCAAAGTGCTATGGTAAGCAGTCCAGAACAATGTAATGTGACAAAGCAAACCCACTTGGATCTTTTCAACTCAAGCATAAAAGGCATGGAATTTTCATTCATTTTTGATTTTTATCATATTTTCCATGTTAAAGCATAGAGATGTCCAAGTTGCATATCTGCATCTATGTGAGGAACTAGCTAAAAGGCATGTAACAGATAGCAAAAGCATTCAGCCTACGCATGCTAGTTACCAGAAGCAATGGTGATCATTTTTCAAGTTTAAAGCGCAAAAGCCATGCATATGACAGATATCAGACATATCAAGTGAACTGAACCAAAGCATAATCATTGACAAGTAATCAAAAGCATGTACCAGCTAGAATAAGTAAAGCAGTTCAATCATATAACAGAAGCAGCTCAAAAGTGTGATATGTGAATATGTATGATATGAACACACACAAAAAGAGTCAAGAAAAGAGTAAAGAAGAAAGAAAACTGACGCAAAATATCCTAGAAAGGATACACAACACCTAAATCCCCTCGTAAACGCTCAAAAGTAGACTGATCTAGGGGTTTGGTGAAAATGTCAGCTAACTGATGATGGGTATCAACATGAACAAGGTCAATGACACCTTTCTCATATTGATCCCGCAGAAAGTGAAAGCGCACATCAATGTGTTTGGTTTTTGAATGAAGACAAGGGTTTTTCCCTACACTAATTTCACTGGTGCTGTCGCAAAACAAAGGAACTATGGTAGGAAAGAACAACCCAAAATCTCGTAATGTGGAAATCATCCAAACTAACTATGAGCAGCAGCTACATACTCAGCCTCAGTGGTCGAAAGAGCAACTCCAGATTGCTTTCGAGAAGACCAAGAGACAAGGGAAGAACCAAGAAACTGGCAAGTACCGGAAGTCGACTTGCGATCCAACCGGCACCCACCAAAGTCAGCGTCCGAAAAGCTAGATAAATCAAGAGATGATGATACTGAATAGTAAAGACCGAGATCGGGCGCATAAGTGAGATACCTGATGATGCGCTTGACAGCCTGCCGATGAGACGCGCGTGGTGAAGACTGGAAACGTGCGCAAAGTCCCACAGCGAACTGTATGTCCGGTCTTGTCACCGTCAAGTATAGCAGCGAACCGATCATCCCTCGAAACTCCCTCTCGTTGACCTTGACGCCGCTCTCATCCTTGTCCAGACCCCCAGATGTGCCCATCAGGGTATTCTGCGGCTTCAATTCCCCACCAAAGTCAAATTTTTCAACATGTCACGAGTGTACTTACCTTGGTGGATGAAGGTGTCGTCCTTGGTCTGCTTGATCTGGAGCCCTAAGAAATACTTGAGCTTACCAATGAGACTCATCTCAAACTCACTGTGCATCTGCTCAGAAAACTTGGACACAAGATCATTAGTAGTACCGCCAAAGATAATATCATCCACGTAAATCTGAGCAACTAAGAAATATGAAGCATCTCTGAGCAAGAAAAGAGTTTTATCCACAGAACCCATCACAAAGCCCTTACCCAACAAAAACTGCTTCAACCAGTCATACCAAGCCCTAGGGGCTTGCTTCAATCCGTATAAAGCTTTTTGCAGCTTCAAAACATGTCGAGGAAACTTAGGGTTCTCAAAACCGGGGGCTGCCTAACATAAACCTCCTCCTCTATGTACCCGTTCATAAAAGCACTCTTGACATCCATTTGAAAAAGCTTAAAACCCTTCGAAGTGGCAAAAGCTAAAAGAATGCGAATGGACTCAAGACAGGCAACAGGAGCGAAGGTTTCTTCAAAGTCAATACCTTCCTTCTGGCAAAAACCCTGGGCAACTAGTCGAGATTTGTTGCGCACCACAACCCCATCTTCACCTTGTTTGTTCTTGAACACCCACTTGGTGCCTATGGGGTTGCATCCTGGTGGCGGATCAACTAGTGTCCAAACCCGATTACGGACAAAATTCTAGAGCTCTTCTTGCATGGCGTTAATCCAATTAGAATCAGAAAGAGCATGAGAAATGTCTCTAGGTTCAAAAGATGCAACAAAAGTAGATTCAGCAAACACAGCAAGAGAGATACCACATGAACGCAAAGTTCTTTCAGTCAAATCATCGATGATGAGCTCTAAGGGGTGATCACACTGAACTGCTCGGGATCCCTGGTGATCTGAAGTCACCTCACCGGAGTCAACAGCTGGCACCTCTGGACTTGACTGAGGGGGCTCGATCGAAGTGGAAGAAGTGATCAGAGGTCTGCCCTCGTCCTCAGTCGAAGTCTCAGAAGGTGTGGGCTCTGCAGGCTGTGCAGAAGGCCCACCCTCATCAGCAGCTGGAGTGTCCTCATCTTCCTCGAAGATGGACTCTCCGAGCTCACCATCACCAAAAAGCTCAAAAGAAGGAGTCGAAGAAGGCAAGGACTCATCAAATGAAACTTCACAAGTCTCGACTAGCTGCTGGGAATCGAGGTTCCAAACTCGAAAGCCTCGAGAATGTAAGGTGTAGCCAAGAAAAACTCCATCCCAGCAATGAGACTCAAACTTGTCCAAATGCCCTCCCTTCTTGAGCACAAAGCACTTGCAGCCAAACGCTCGCAAGTGGCTCACCTTGGGCTGTCTGCCAAACCGCAACTCATATGAGGTCTTACCAAGATAAGCTCTAAGAAAAATGTGGTTGGCTAGATAGCAGGCCGTGTTCATGGCTTCAGCCCAAAAACTCCTAGGAGTCCTGTGCTCATCGAGCATCGTCCTGGCCATCTCGACTAGCGTGCGGTTCTTTCGTTCCACAATGCCGTTCTGTGGGGGAGTGTAAGGAGCAGAAAACTAATGATCAAGACCCTGATCACTACAGAAACTGATGAACTGAGAGTTCTTGAACTCAGAGCCATTGTCGGAGCAAATTGCTCGTATCCGACCATTGTTCTCATTCTTCAGCTTCAAAATCAGGTCATGAACAAACTGAAAAGTTTCATCCTTAGACTCCAAAAAGAAAACCCACGAGAATCGAGAAAATCGTCAACAATGACAAGTGCGTACCACTTCCCACCGACTGAGCGTACCCGAGCTAGACCGACAGTGTCCAAATGTAACAGCTCGCCCAGATACGAAGTCATCACCTGAGTCACAAGTGAGTGAGAAGCAGCAACCATTTTCCCATGACGACAGGGATGACAAACTAGATCCTTCTCCATCTTAAGCTTGGGCAATCCTCGGATGAGGTCCATAGAGCTCAACCTGACTAGCAGATCAAAACTCAAATGACCTAACCTCCTATGCCACTTCCAGAGCTCAGAGGAGGATCCAGCAATCAAATAGCGAGAAGGGCCAAAAGAACTAGAGAAGTCAATTCGAAAAACTTTACCGAATGGTAAGATCTGGCAAATCAAAGACCCTCTAGAATAAAACACAGAAGAATTGCCCTTCTTAAAACGCACCTCCAAACCATCCTCAAGAAGTTGCGAAACAGAAATCAAATTAAAGTTCAAATTTTTAACCAAAGCAACATTCTTCAAAGAGAAATGGTCTGAAATGCGAATTGAGCCGATGCCACTTACCTTCCCTTGACCACTGTTCCCGAATGTGATGTACTCTTTGGATCTCGGGGGAGTGATACTGGAGAACCATCTGCGATGTCCCGTCATGTGGCGAGACCATCCTGAGTCCATGATCCAAACGTCCTCTAGTCCCCGATCTTGCACAATCAGTGGTTGTAAGGGGGAGCAAATGGTCCGGCACCAGATTTAGCGAAAGAGCTAAACCAGTGTCGAGCCATTTGCTCAAAAGAAGGAAAGCAGAAATCATCATGAGAGTTCGGACCAAAACGTGGCTCAAAGCGCAGTCCTCGGTTCTGCCTAAAGCCTCGGCCACGAGATCTAGGACCGTAGCCAAAACGGCCTGGAGCTCTGCCGGAACGGACACCACCAACTGGAGCACGGGCATGAAAGCCGTCTCCTCTACCACCACCTACACGACGCGGCCTGGCCTCTAGCCTCTCCCGGCGTCGAGGAACACGAAGTATACCACCCTACTGGTAGAACTGCTCCTGACCACCACGAGCACGCTCTGCTCTCTCAACCCGCTTCCTCCTGAAGCAAAACTTCGCAAGATGCCCTTCTCTCTGACAATACTCACAATGGTAGGTGGGCTTCTTGGGATGTGGTTGAGGCTTGGGGTTCTTGGACTTAGTGGTGTTTGGTGTAGTCTTCTTGGGTTGAGAGGGACCAGGAAGAGAGTCAAGAGAAGTGTGGAGGAGTTTGGGCTTTGGAACCCAGATGGGCTTCTTGGGTGGAGCTTTGGGCTGTTCATGAATTACTCCATCCTTGGGCTGACTAGCCAGGGAAGACTCAGTGGAGTGAGTCTTGGGGTACCTCTGCTCTAGAGTCATTTTACTCCACTCCACTGCCCGGCTAATGGCACTCTCAAAGTCAGTCTTAGTGTAGGTGTAACCTACTCCAAACCCATCCTGCCTCTTAAACTGCTGGATCATCATGCCGAGCTGTGGCTCTCTGGCACTGATCCAACTCAGGATAGAACGAAGGTAAAAGTTCTCATTCTGAGAATCAGCTAGCTCCTCTCTCAAGGAAGCTAGTACCTCCACCTGAGACAAGCAGGTCTCACACTCGCTATCTACCTAGACAGACTTCTCGGCTTTTAGCTTAATCAACTCCAGTCTAAGAGACAGACAGTTCTCACAGACAGTGGGTGGAACTGACAGTGTCTCAAGCTCTAGCCTAGTCTGCGCCAGCTTAGCTCTCACTTTCTCCAAATCCCCCAAATGCTCATCACCCTTGGCTCTCAGCTCAGCTAAGACAGCTAGATGAGATGGGAAATCAGCACAGGGTACGACGACAGTGTCTTGAGCATCTTTCAACTCCAGCTAAGCGCTTTCAAGCTCAGTGGTCAAAGCGTCCCTCTCATCAACCCTTTCTCTGTACCTAGACTTCAGAGTCGACAGGTCACACAGAAGCACCTCACACTTTGGGCACTCACTGCTATCACCCAAGCAAGGGGAAGAAGATAGACTCTCAATTCTGTCGTTGGCCATGACAAGCTCAGTCTCTAACTCATCTATCCTCTTCTTAGCTCCCCTAAGCAGTTTTTCTCGATATTTTAACTCCTGACGATTGCTTTCAAGTAAATCAACTATTCCGCGTTCATAAGATGATACCTTTTCGTTGTCGTCATCTTCAGAGTCATCGGAGGAGCTCTTTTCTTCCTTATCCCCAAGAGCCATTAAGCAGAAGTTCTTGCGGGATCTTCGGCGCTGATGTGAGTGGCTCTTCGGTCTGACCCCGAAAGCCATGAAGCAAAGGCCCGCCGAATCGTCCTTGTCCTTCCCCTTCCTGATGACGATCTCTTCATCGCTTGAGCTCGATGAAGAGGAAGAAGACGTGGACCGCTTGGAGTAGCTCTTCTCCATCTCGGCGAAGAAGGCCTTGTCATGCTTCTTGTTCTCTCGCCAGTAGTCCTTCAGGGCTTTTCTGAAGAATCTGGTCTTTCGCTTGCCCTTGTTGAAGGAGGAGCTCTCGTGCTTGCCGGAGTCATGGAAGCCACCACCGGTGCCCTTCTTGTGGCCATTGCGCTTGGGGCAGTTGGCGATGAAGTGTCCTGGGTCACCACACTCAAAGCACCCAGATTTTGTGCCGTGTCTTTTGAACATCCTTTTGTCATAAACACGACGCACCCGGTTGTTAAAAAGACACAAGTCATCATCTCCCAAAGACTCAAGCTGGTCCTCAGTGATAGACATCAAAGAGAACCCAGCACAGCTCACAGAAGAGGGATCAACAGAAGGTGTAGCAAGGGCCAGAGACTTTGATCCAGAGCCAGTGAGATTTGATCTCAACTGGGTATCAACCTCGGTGGCCTTCAACTTGCTAAACAACTCAGAAATGGTCAAGGTATCATAAGATGTGCTCTCAATGATAGAGGATACCTTGATCTCCTAGGTCTTAGGGTCCAAGGTATGGAGAACCGTGACCGCCTGCTCATGATCTGAGACTAACTGCACACCCTCAGCCTTGTTGTCCTGAAGCTTGTTTATGATCGATTGAAAACGACCAAACAACGCTTCAACAGATTCACCCGGCTTTTGTGTGCCTGAAGGATAGCCCAGATCTCTCTCGCAGTGGTGAGATGGATCACTCGCTCAAATTCAGTGGGACCTAAACCAGAAAACAAAATGTTCACAGCGTTGTTGTTGTTCAAATGCTGGGCGATGATACCAGGAGAATCACGCTCAGCAACTGGCAATATGACAAACGTAGCGTGAACACAAATTTCCCAGATGTCTGAGCTTTGGCTCTTGAGATAGGCTCGCATGCGAGTCTTCCAATAGTTATAGCCATAAGCTTCCAAGGACGGGACCTTTCCAGGAGATGTCATGATCACTACTGGGGTTTAGAACCGGTTAAGGTATGGAAAAACCCTAACCAGGCTCTGATACCACTTGTAGGACCGAAAGTAGCGACCAGAGGGGGGGTGAATGGGCGCCTAAAAATTCTTTCGAATCTATGGCCTGCTCCCAACACCCAACGCACCTCAAAAGACTAAGCAGCAAAGCTTGAATAGATTGCCTAAGTCTAAAAGTATCTTGCCTAGAAAAGACTGGTGTCCTAGACAGAGAAACGCCAATACAGAGCTAACGGGCAGATAAACAAACTATTCAACACATGGCAAATCAAAACTTCTCAGCAGATGATCTAAGTGTACATGAAGAGAGATGAGAAGTTACTGTTCAAAATTGTCTCCTGTTCGAAACTTGACGAAGCCTGCTTCGCTGTGTCGGAGCCTGCTTCGTAGTGTTGAAGCCTGCTTCGCTGTGTCGAAGCCTGCTTCGGAGTCCCTTGTCGAAGTCTAGCGAAGGCTGTCGTGGAAGTGCCGAAGGTTTGTGGAAACTAGCCTAGGTCAAGGGTGGCAGAATGCAAAGTATGCTTCGAAGTGAAGTATGAAAGTATCGAAGCCTGCTTCGAACAGTGTACTTTGAAGCCTATACTTCGATCAGACAGCTTCGAACAAAGTTTGCAGAAAAGCAACCTTCGAAAGAGAAGCGAAGCCAAACACGCAGCAGCAAGACCAAATCGAAGTCTACACTCTACCTTCGAAGCTAGCTTGATCGAGGTATGACTACCGAAGTAGTAACCTTCGACCCAAGGACTAACTTCGAATGACAAGCTTCGAACCCACAAACTGAGACCTTCGGAAAAGACAGTAGCAGACAAACCTCAGAGAACATACTCCGAGCAAAGTCTACCAGAGAGACATGCTTCAAAGCTTACTTCGAAGTCCGTCGAAGTATTGACTACGAAAAGCTCGAGTCGTAGTACACCTTCGCAAGAACTGCCGAAGTACGCCAAGAGAACAGAAACTAAGCTAGAACATACTTCGAAGCTAGGTTCACAGTTCAAAATCGGAGTTGAACATTTTAGTAGAGCCTTCATAGGAGTCTGGCCGAAGCCTGCCTCTCAGAGCTGAAGCACTTCAAACCAAAGAGGGGCTTCGCCAGAAACAGCCAGAGAAAAAGCTAGGCTCTGTCTACTCGATCAAAAAGGCTATGCAGGAAAAAAGCAAAGCTAGAAGAACTAGCGTACTGTTGCCACAGAGAGTAGGTACTACTTGTTGCTATAGGAACCAACAAGTAGTACAAGTTCCTCTCAGTTCATAGAATCAGAAACAATCAGAGAGAGGAAAACATTCTGGAATAAAACCAGCCGCACGCAAGACGAAGCAACAAACAACTACAAAATCACTGCAACCCGAATGACAGGAGAAGAGAATAAAATCTCACAGATGCATGAAGAACAGGAGGAATGCAGTGGCGGCGTGCGCATGAACAAGAGCAGGGAACAAGAGAATAAAAGTGACCCAATAGATTAAAAAAAGTGAATTCTGGAAGGGTGACCTAACCCTAGGGATTGGGGCCCTATTTATAGGCTGCCCAATAGCTAGGAATATTCCACCAGCCCCTTAGGGTTTTTTATAGACGCTGAAATAAAAGGAAAAGACTAAACTACCCTTAGGATATTTTTACAGACTCGACTGACTGACTGTGGGCCTAGGGACAAAATAGAAAACTCCTATTTACAGATGACTTATCCGAAAGCTAAGCTTTCGTAGCAACTACGGCTTCTATTCTGGATAGTCCGATACAAGATCAGCGGTTGTCAGTTTTGCGCTGAAACTGAGAAAGCCTCCACCGACTTTGCACCAGGTACCCGGATTTGGCCGACCCGACTCCGTAGCTCTCTCAGCCCGGCATTCGCTCACCGCCCGTGTACCTTAGTCAATCCTGGTCAACAGCTCAGTGGGTCTTCTACTGCTCCTGGCCCATGTACTCGGATTGGGCCAGCCCGACTTCGTGGCCGCTCTTCCCGACAGTCGCTCGCTGCCCGTGTACCTGAGTCACACGCGACCTAGATGCAGCAGATCTTCTCTCTCTTTTCAGTCCTCTTTGACTATCATTGACAACGACTCATCACTTCTGGATTCATGAGGCCCACGCTATTTAGCATGGCTCCTCAGGTGACAACCGCTCGAAGGACGAGATGCCCTGGCTAGAACTCGCTTTGCTTCACTTTAGGGTCGTACCATGCTTTCGTCTGCTGTTGATACTTGGAAAGGTTGGCGATGGCTCGGAGCCTTGATTCTTCTATGAGGTCAAGGGAGACGGCACGCACTTGATCGTCTTTTGGAGATGTGACCCGTAGGGAGCCAGCCCAGAGCTCCATCAGTGTCATCGCTTCATCCCCGAACAGCAGCCGGAAGGGGGTGAATTCGGTTGCTCAGGAAGGGGTGGTCTGAATAGACCACAAAATCTTGGGCAACTCTTCGGGCCATAGGCCCTTAGACACTCCCACGATACACTTGTTGAGGCTAGAAAGTATATGCTCGTTAGCTTGTTCAATGGCTCCATTAGACTGCGGATGCCATACGGCTACGAAGCTTAGCTGTACTCCAAGCTCGTCGCAAAACGCCTTGAAAGTACTTGCATCAAAATGAGTTCCATTATCCAACGTGAGCTGCTTGGGCACTCCAAATCAGAAGGCGATGTTTTGCCAAAAGAACTTCTGGACACTTTGGGAGGTGATGGCGGTTAGCGGCTCGGCTTTGACCCACTTAGAGAAGTACTCAACAGCGACGACGGCAAAGCGCAGGTTGCCTTAGCCCTGGGAAACAGACCGATGAGGTCCATCCCCCATCGAGCTAGAGGCCAAATAGGTGCGATGATTTGCAGGGCGGTGGGAGGCTGATGGCTCTGCCGCCCCATCCATTGGCACCCTTGACAGATGCACACCAGATCTTCAGCATTGGTGACAATAGTGGGCCAATACACGCCCTGACATAGAGTTTTCCCGGCGAGGGCCTGAGGGGCCAGATGGCTACCACACAAGCCTTCATGAATCTCTCAGAGAATCTGCTGCCCGTCTGTACGAGAGATGCACCGGAGCAGCGGGGAACAGACACCTGACTTGCAGAGTACTCCATTAATGACCTGATAAGATCTCGCGCGGAGCTGAAGTCGCGCAAGCTCAGTACCAGGCCTAGTTTCCACTTTGCCTTGAAGGAGCTGCAGGATGGGCTCTCTCCAATCACCGTCAATCATACAAAGGATCTCGGCCGGTTTCGAGGATGCCAGAGGATCGGTCAGAACTTGGGTCGGGGTGCTTTCTCGGAGAGATGCAGATGGCTTGGTGAGCTCCTCAAAGAAAGCAGTTGGGGGAGGGCTTGACCGCCTGCACCGTCTTTAGCGAGGATATCAGCCTGGTAATTCTCGCTTCTTGGAATGCTTTGGACGGAAATTCCTTTAAAAGATGCCTCGAGCTTCCGAACGGCCTCGAGGTATGTGGCGAGATCGGGGTGCCGAGCTTGAAAACTCTTGTCCACGTGCCCAGCCACGACTTGAGAGTCGGTCTTGATGATCACTCTAGCAGCCCTGAGCACATGCGCCTTGCGGAGGCCCAATAGCACCCCCTCGTACTCAGCAACGTTATTTGTAGCTTTAAAATTCAACCGAACGGAGTACAATGCTTGTTGTCCTAAGGGAGAAACAATCACTACCCTTGCGCCTGCTCTGGAGGCTTGGTAAGCACCGTATGAATAAATAGTCCACACCCCTTCGCCAGCTTCGTCAGGGGCATGGTCGGTCGCCGGTGTCCATTCGACGACAAAATCTGCAAGGATTTGAGACTTAATGGCAGTCTAGGCCACGAAAGTGATGCCGAACGGAGCAAGTTCCACTTCCCACTTGCCAATTCGTCTAGTAGCATCCTTATTCCAGAACATGTCACCCAGAGGGTAAGCGGTTGGGATGACTATGTCGTGGGCCAGAAAGTAGTGCCGAAGCTTCCGGGAGGCCATGACGAGGGCATATGCTACTTTCTCGAGCTCGGTGTACCGAGTCTTTTCTCCGGAGAGGGTTTCGGACACAAAGTACACTGGGCGCTAAATCAACTTCCCACCAGCTTCTTCTCTCTGAATTAACGCCGCGCACGCCGCACAGCCCGTGGCGGTGAGATAGACGAGAAGGGGATCGCCACTCCGGGGTTGTAGCGAGGGTAATAAGGTTGACGAGGTATTCCTTTGTGCTGTCGAAGTATTCTTGACATTCGGGAGTCCATTCGAAGTCCCTAGATCCCCACAGTGCCTTGAATATAGGTAGACTTCACTCGGCTGACCTTTCTAGGAAGAGGCTGAGAGCCGCGAGGTGCTTGGCCAACTTCTGGGCCTGCTTCAAGTTCTGGGGAGGGCCCATGTTCTGCAGCGTGCTGACTTGGGTTGGACTGTCTTCGATAAACCGACTAGAAACCAGATAACCGAGCAGCTTCCCAGCTCGGGCTCTGAAGACGCACTTCTCTGGTTTAAGGCGAATCCCGCACCACTGGAGGCTTTCAAATGTTTTCGCTGTATTCGAGCTATGATAGTTTTTATCCGTGCTTTTAATGACGATATCATCCATGTAAGCTTCGATATTACGACCGATCTGGTGACTCATGGCTTTGGATATCAGCCTGGAGAAGGTGGCCCAGTGTTCCGGAGGCCGAAAGGCATCCGGACATAGCAGAATACTCCCGAGGGGGTAACGAAGCTTATCTTGACTTGATCTTCCTACTTCAGCCAAATCTGATGATATCCGGAGTATGCATCGAGGAAGCTGAGAAGCTCCAAACCCGCCATGGAGTTGACCAATTGGTCTATGCGAGGCATGGGGTAGGGGTCACGGGGGCAATATTTATTCAAAAATGTGAAATCGATACACATGCGCCATTTGCCAGATGTTTTCTTCTGGACGAACACAGGGTTTCACAACCACTCTGTATGATTGACTTCCCGAATGACCCCAGCTCTGAGAAGCTTTTCCACCTCGGTCTTGGCAAGATCAGCTCGTTCGAAGGACAGCTTGTGGAGCCCCTGGCACACTGGGCGAGCCTTCGTGTTGACCGCTAGGGAGTGCTCGATGATGGAGCGGTCGGTGCCCGGTATGTCTTCCTCGGACCACGCAAAGATGTCTAGGTTGCTTCAGACGACTTCTTCATGCTGCTTTAAAAATTCTGGCTCCCATCCTCCTCCGAACTTGATAGGATACTCCCTCCCATCCTGGATCAGGATCCTTGTGATGACCTCCCCCTCCGGATGAGGCTTGGCAGCGGGCCCTTTGGGGGGCCCGTCGTGGAGCAGGGTGACGTCGCCGACGCTGGGAAGTTCAACCTCCTTTGAGCTCCCACGAACGCTGTGGACTTGCCTCGGCTCCAAAGGCGCCGAGTGACCGTACTCCCCTCGCCAAGCCACAGCCTGATCACCTAGAAACGATAGCACCCCTGAAGGGGTTGGCATCTTGAGGCATAAATAGTTGTGGTGTGCTATGGCCCCGAAACGGTTGAGCACCCCGCTTCCAAAGATGGCGTTGTAGGCGTACAGGGCATCGATGACGTCGAAGATGATTTCTTCGCTGCGGGACAGGGGAGCTTCTCCGAAGGTCACCTCTAGCCCAATCTGGCCGAGGGCGTCGAGGGGTGGTCCTACGAAACCCTAGAGCAGCCGGGAAGCTGGCAACAGGTGCTTCTGAGAGAGACACAGCTGATTGAAGGCCTGCACAAAAAATGATGTCAGCAGAACTTCCCCCATCAACAAGAATGCGACACACCTCGACACCAGCAATATCCGCCGAGATGACGAGGGGATCAGCGTGCGGGAATTTGATGCCGACAGCATCATCGGCGGTGAAGCTGGAAGTCTCGATATGCCCGACTTCCCGTACATACTCCCTTCGCTGCCGCTTCGACATAGCCCCCAGAGCTCCACCTCCGGAAATGGGCAGGACCACCCGCTTCCCTCATGTGCCCCATCTTCGAGTTTGGGAGCTGGGAACCTGCCAACTTTCGGAGTAAGCCCCGAAGCTCCCGGCTCGTCACGGCGCCCGGCCACCTAGACGGAGTCGGCGCGGGATATTGGAGGCGCTTTATCGGAAGAGCCGTGACCGGAGCTTCGCTCAAGGTAGTCATTCCGGAGGGCGAGGATGGTACGGCAGGAGTCGGTGTCGTGGCTCCGATTCTTGCCATGAACACTGCAATAGAAGGTTGCTCCCCCCGGAAGTGTCCTTGCAGGCGTTCTAGCTCCGGTCGGACGCCCTCCACCCGCGGTGTGCTGATGCTTGGCAGGGCCACTCGGGGTAATGCTAAGGACTTCTCCACGAAGATGCTTCCGCCCTCACTGGGAATCCCGATGGTGAAGATCCGGAGCAGGGCCGGAGGGTGCTTCGTACACCTTGATGCTCGAAGCCCGGACGGGGGCGATCATCGCTTGACGACGCAACTGGCCTTCTTCGGACCGAGCGTACTCCTCGAAGTATGTCATGAACTGGGCCACCGAAGATATCGGCTTCCGGTGGAGCTTGTCGAGGAGGCCCGGGTTGGTGACACCCTCCTAGACAGCATCGATGATGGAGGAGGCTGACAACCGCTTGATCTGCGCTTTGGTGTGTGCGAAGCGCTGCGAATAATGCCGCAACGTCTCTCCGGGTTGCTGCTTTACTTGAAAAATACTCCCGGTGGACATCGGGGCCATGAAGGTCCCTTGAAAGTTGTTGTCAAACTTTTTCTTCAGCTGGTCCCATGACCTGATGGTCCCTGTTCTCAACGACCAGAACCATCGGAGAGCGATCCCCTCGAGAGCCAAACGAAAACACTTAGCCATGGTATCCCGGCTTCCCCCACAAGCTTCTATCACCAAGGCGTACGAGCGAGAGAACTCTCTAGGGTCAGACTCCCCAGAGTACTTTGGGAGCTTCGTGGCGTGGTACTTCGAGTCGAATCATACCCTTTGCAGGTCGGGGTGCAATGGAGACTCCTCATCGTAGGATGCATTCTCCTCCTCCTCTTGATCTTCATCATCACTTAATGCGATGGTTGTGACTCCGAGCACCCTGGACGGCTCGGGAGGGGGGCGAAGCGAAGCCTCCTGGTGCCATTGGGCCAACTCGTCCTTCAGCCTTGCATTTTCAGCAGCTAGGGCGTTGGCTTCACTCCCGCTACCTTCGGAGGCCGTCTCCGGGTCCTGCGAGCGGACACAGTCTGTTCGGAGGGCTACGGTTGGAGGGCCGCCTGGGAGATGCAGCCCAAAGAGCCCCTCCTAAGACGCCGGGGGTTTGCCAACACTGGCCCCACTGAGCCAGTACGATCCCGCACCTCCGGCGCCCCTCCTAGGGCCTGGCCTGGCCCCACGCTTGGCACCTCGGGGGGTGACGATGGGGGGAGCTGCAGGAGGATCGGGTCTAATGGCCGGGATGGGCCCTGTCCCGAAGGTGCGGGCTGATCTCTAGAGGGGGGTCGTGCTCGCACCCTTCCGGCCCGACATGTTTGTTCTTGGGTGGATGTAGAGGATGCTAGCTTCTTGGACTAGGATCCCCACGGACGCGCCAACTGTTGGCGCAGCGGACAAGACCAACAGGTTTAAGAAAGTGTATGGAATGAGAAGCTCAGATCAGAGTGTATTCTTGGATCAAGTGTTTTGTCTCTTACAACCTAGGGAGGGGGAGTATTTATAGGGGAGCCCTACAAGGAGTCCGATACTTCCAAATCCCTCTTACAGTAGTACTGCCTAACACAGCCTTCTAGTACAGACAAGAATTGCAGCCCTATAGTACAGACAAGAAGTGCAGCCCTAACAATGTATCAACCGCTCCAAGCGTGGCAGCGGCGCCGGACGCTGCGCAGATGATCGTGATCCTGTCACCAGACAATCTTTACCAAACTGGTCCCGGTCTTCTGTCTTGGTGTTGGACACTTCGCACCTTCCGGAGATAGGGCTCTGGCCTTCTATCAGCTTCGCAGCTTCGAGGCCATGGTACTCCGAGCTTCGGGTCCTTCGAACTCCTTGGAGGGGAGCACTCGGACTCCGTACCATCTTGAGGCCAACGCCTCGCCAACCTCTAGCTTGCGGAGTTCTTCCTTCAAACAGCGCTCGACATCCCCCGCGCTCCTAAGCTCCATCGGGATTATCTCCCCAAATAGATGATAAACAGTAATCACAAAACTAAGAACAGCAAAAAGGCTAGAAAAAAATAGAAATTGTGGTTGGTAGCCTCTAAAATGTTCAGCTAAAAAAGTCACCTAAACCCTAGGCCTTTGGGTCCTTTATATAGGCAAGCCCATTAAAGAAATCACCAAAATGCCATTGGGGTAAAAGTTCTAGGTATTTACCTAATTGCCATAATGAATTTTCAGAATTACAAATTATGAAAAATCCATTAATGCAAACTCCTAATTTATTACATCATAGACCGTATTCTTTTAATATTTTTTCAGAATTAAGAATTCCGAAAAGTACTTAAAGATTACACTTAATCTAGATGACAAAACAAAAAATAAATAAACTCCTAATTACTGGAATTAAAAACATTTTCTGATGCGACGGTTTTCAGAAAAACTGACAAAGCCTCCTTTATCGCCGACATGGGACGCTAATCCGCGAACTTGACCGCCAGCAAGTCTCTCCCGCTCTCGATCCCCTCGAGCCGCCTGATCACTTGCACTGGCTTCCCTTTCGCTGACTTGACCATCACGTTGTCTCGACCATCCATCTGTCCATGTCTTGTTCTATCTCATCGTGCACTCTTGAGACCATCTCCAACTTCACCTGGCATCCTTGATCCTCTGGCATCATGCTCCCCGCTTGACCTTTGATCACCCACCGTTGACAGTTGGTTACCGTCTCCACCCTGCACACATGAGACAAGCCAAAACAAAAGATGCAACGCACACTGATCCCCTCAGAATCCACCCTTCATAACCACACATCGATCCCATCGATGCAATCAAAGCATCACTCACTCATTACTCCAGCTCATCACTCCAGATCGAGCAACCTTGTCAATCACTCATCATACAGACAAAAACCATAGTACGACCTCACTTTGTTTCAAACATGCACTTTTCCATTGCAATACCTCGAGGGGCCAGAGATGACTCTCCCGTTATTAGGAGGGGTAAATTCCATCTTGACCGCTCACATCCCAAGACATGTTTCATAACATACTTGAAAACAACCCTTATTACTACCCTATTACGGAATAGCGTTAGGAAGCATCTAAGTGTGTCACTACTCATCCTGGAATCAAATGACGATCTTAGGTCAAAGGACTTTGTAGGTACACCATTTGAGATGACAACTGTTGGCACATAACAATCTCAGCAGTATCTCAAGTGGGTTTGTCCAACACTATGTTCACCAACATGTGTCCACATCACTGATTTGACATCTCTATGTCTATGATCTGTGAAACACAATCATAAATTAGTCAGATGTTCTAATCCATGTATCATCACTGTCCCACATGATGACAAGATTAGGGACTCTTTATAAGAACATCGTCATTGTTGGGGGAAAATATCTCATCTTCGGGGTTATTGCCGAAGCAACATGAAGGCAGACAGCGGATTCGAAGGTTCTCAGATGATCATCTTCGAAGATACTCGGAACCCAGCTCGAAGTACGAAGTAGGCATTGGTTCGAAGTACATTTTCGAACTAAGGCTTTTCAAGATTTTTTATGCCAGCTAAGATGGAAGACTTATCTTCTTTCTCATTAGATTAGTCTTTTACCATTTTAGCCCTATTAAGGGAACCGAATAGTTTCCACTATGTCGGTTGTAATAGAGGGGTAAATAGGTCTTTTCCTTAATGTTTGGGCCTATAAATACCCCCCATTTCACCCTGTAATAGGGACCGAATACAAGTTATTCAATACACACATTTGAACTATTCTAAGTTATTATCCTTTCGGAGGCTTAGAACAGTTTGCTTCACAAACACTTCGTTTGTTAGTTTCTTTTCCACAGAAACCTGTTAGCGTAATCTTTTACGCCAACAGTTGGCGCCGTCCATGGGGAACCTAGTCCAAAAAACTTCGTTCTCTACCAACCTTTTACATCATGCCTCCTAAGCAGAGCGCACCCCGCAATCCCACTCAGAGGTCCTCTCGGATCTCCGGAGAGATACCCTTCGACACAGTTGAAGTCGGAGGGTCTTCGGCTCTCCCTCCACAAACTCCGGAAGGAGCTTCTATCCCTCGAGCATACGAAGCTTCTCCGCCAACCCCTTCCATACTCCGACAGCCCAGAGTCCCTTCTCCACCCTCCATCCCAATTCGAACTGATCCTGTCAGTTCTCAAGACCCGGAAGATCCTTCCGGAGGAAATGAAAACAATCTTGGAGATATGGCTAGCCAAATGGCCAACCTTCAAGCTGAAGTGGTAAGGTGGCGACAGGAAGCCGCGAACAGGCTTCGCTCTCAAGCCACCCAACCATCCCAGAAGTGCCCGAAGACGACGATCTTAATTATCCCGAACCCCGGAGAACGCCTCCTTCGACAATGAATCTCCGCTGCATCCTGAGCTGCAGAAGGTTCGCTTTGATCCAAAGTTCAAAACTTCGAAGCTCTGTAAGTATGCCGGAGATGAAGATCCCGGAGAGTTCGTTCGGTCTTATGCCCTAGCAATTGAGGCTAGCGGAGGTGTTCGAGACACCATGGCGAAGTGCTTCCCTTTGGCTCTTCAAGGAGTGGCATTGAGATGGTTCTGGTCTTTAAAGCCAGGATCAATCAATTCATGGTCACAGTTGAAGAAGAAGTTTATAAGTAACTTTCAGGGTACCTTCGTGCCTCCTATGTCAACAGGAAGCCTTTTCCAAGTGAAACAGCTCCCCGGAGAAACATTGAGGCAGTACTTTAAGCGCTTTGCTCATACGAAGTCGCAGATTCGGGGGCTGTCCACATCCTCAGTGGTTGATGCGGCTCGGGAAGGCGTCAGTCATCAAGGCCTTCTAGATAAACTGCATCGGAAGAGCATCTCCTCAGTGTCACAGTTGATGTCATATTTCGAGGAGTATGCGAGGTCAGAAGAGGGTTGGCTTCGAAGGACTGCTGCTACTTCGACAGTATTGCAAGAAGTTAAAGCAGAAGTGAAGACTTCGGCACAGCCGCAGGAACCAGTCTTCGAAGTGCAACATGATAGAAGAAGAGGGCAAAAGCACCCTCGCTCTGAAGTCTTGAATATTGCACCCCAACAGAAGTTTGCACCAAGAGCTCTACAGTCTGCGGGGAACAAGGCCAGCGGCTGGAGGCCGCCAGGGAAAATGGCTGGCAAGGGCCAGACCCTTTTTTGCTGTATTCATGGAGAAAATCGAAGCCATGCAACTGACACTTGCAAGGCTATCCTTACCCTAAGGGGAGAGTACTTGGAGAGAACTTCGGGTCGAGGCAGTACCGACCGAAGTCCAGCAGCAACGCGCCCAGAGCCGGTCCAAGCTGTGGCGCGGATAGAAAATTTTGATGCTGCAAGGCACCCTCCGGTGGCCAATGTTATGCCACCTCCGAAGCAAGAGGAAGGGCAAGATAGAGGAAAGAGAGTAGTTCTCCCTATCTCCGGAGGAGGTACCCTCGGAAGCATGTCCAAGAGACAGCGAAGAGAGTACGTTCGGGAAGTAGGTCATATTGGAACTTCGTCATCTGCAGCTGCAATGCCGGAGTGGTCTCATGTTCCGATATCTTTCTCTGCGGAGGATGCAGCTGGTATTAAGTTCCCGCATGCAGATCCATTGGTTATCACTACTGATATTGCAGGGACTGAAGTCCGAAGGGTGCTAATTGACGGAGGTAGTTCGGCAGATATCATTTTTGTGCAAGCCTTCGATCAGTTATGCATTTCCCGGAAGCATCTCCTCCCAGCGGCTCGTCCTCTGCAAGGCTTCGCAGGACCTCCGCTCGATGCACTTGGCCAGATAGGCCTAGAAGTTACCTTCGGGGAAGGTTTATTAGCCCGGACTGAAGAAGTTATTTTTGATGTGATAGATGCCCCGTATGCTTATAATGTCATCTTCGGGCGGGGCATGTTGAATCAGTTCGGAGCTGTGGCGCATCACAACTACTTGTGCATGAAGATGCCCACACAAGCAGGAGTCCTAACAATCTTCGGAGATCAAGCCATTGCTAGGAGGGCGGAGTATGGTCACGGTCCCCCTCTTGATCCGAGGCAAATAAACAGTGTGCAGGATAATGAAGAAATTTTTTCAGCCTCCTCCGAAGCTTCGAAGAAGTCTTTTCCGAGACCAAGTCCCGAAGGAGAGATTGCAACGAAGGTTATTGTTAAAGATGGTAAAGAATACACTTTTCAATTTGGTAAAGATTTACCTCCTGAAGATGCAACTTCCTTGGAAAAGGTAGTGGAAGAAAATTTGGATGTCTTCGCTTGGTCTGACGAAGATATCACCGGAGTCGATCGGGATATCATTGAGCACAGTTTACTTGTAAACCCGAAGGCCCGGCCTATTCGACAAGGACTCCGGAAGATGTCCGCAGAGAGAGCTGCCCTAGCTAAGGACGAAGTTGAAAAACTGCTGAAGGCTGGGATTATCAGAGAAGTGGCTCACACAGAATGGTTAGCCAACCCAGTCTTCGTCAGGAAGAAGTCTTCCGGGAAGTGGCGCATGTGCATTGATTTCACATCCCTGAATAAAGCATGCCCACGTGACCCCTACCCCATGCCCCGAATTGATCAACTAGTTGACTCCACTGCAGGTTCGGAGTTACTAAGCTTCCTTGACGCGTATTCTGGTTATCATCAAATATGGTTGAAGCGCGAAGATGAAATCAAGACAAGCTTTGTAACTCCTTCGGGAGTCTTCTGCTATGTAAGAATGCCCTTCGGCCTAAGAAATGCTGGGGCTACTTTTTCAAGATTAGTTGCTAAGGCTCTAGGTCATCAACTAGGTCGCAATGTGGAGGCCTATATGGATGATATTGTAATAAAGAGTGCTTTAAAGCACCAACATAGCCTAGACTTAGCAGAAACATTCAATAGCCTTCGGGCATGTGGGATCCGTCTTAACCCCGAAAAATGTATATTCGGAGCTAAGGCTGGAAAGTTGTTAGGGTATTTAGTTTCAAGCAGGGGAATTGAAGCAAGCCCTACTCAAATAACCGCGCTGCAGAAGATGGCTCCTCCAGAGAATTTAAAGCAAGTGCAAAAGCTGACTGGGCGTCTGGCCGCACTTAGCAGGTTTTTATCAAGGTCTGCGGAGAGGAGCTTGCCAATATTCAAAGCTTTGAAAGGGTCCGAAGATTTTGCATGGACACCGGAGTGTCGGAAAAGCTTCGAAGATATTAAAGATTATCTCAGTAATCTTGCTACACTCACGGTGCCTACTGAGGACGAAACCCTACTCCTGTACCTTGCAGCTACAGGATCAGCTGTCAGCGCAGTCCTTGTCAGAGAAGTGGATTTCAATGGAAAGTTGGTCCAAAATCCTGTCTATTTTGTATCCGAAGCATTGTCAGGAGCGAAGACAAGATACTCCGAACTTGAGAAGTTCGTCTATGCTCTGATAATGGCTTCGAGGAAGCTAAGGCATTATTTTTTGGCTCACAATGTAATTGTACCAACTTCATATCCCTTAGGAGATATGCTCCGAAGCAAAGATTCCACTGGAAGGATTGGAAAGTGGGCAGTCGATCTAGCACCCTTCGGCATATCTTTCTTGGCAAGGACAGCTATCAAATCTCAAGTCCTAGCAGACTTCGTAGCAGAGTGGACTCCACCTGCGAATTTGACTCCGGAGAAATCAGATGACGGAGTTTGGACTGTTTACTCCGATGGGGCTTTTCAAGCATCCGGAGCAGGCATTGGGGCAGTGTTGATTTCACCGTCAGGGCAAAGAGCAATGTACTCCGCAAGACTCAACTTTAAGTCTACCAATAATATAGCGAAGTACGAAGGGATTTTATTGGGACTCCGGAAAGCACGTGCTCTAGGGGCTACAAGAATAATCATAAAGACAGATTCTCAGATAGTAGCAGGGCACGTAGACAAAAGTTTTCAAGTTCGACATCCACAGCTTGCAAAATACTTGGAAGAAATCCGCAAGATCGAAGCACACTTCAAGGGTATTTCCATTCGGAGTATACCAAGAGCTGAAAACGTGCAAGCGGACATTTTAGCGAAGGCTGCAGCCGGAGCTGTGGATGTGCCTGAAGAAGCTTTCTATGAGGAGCTCAATATACCTTCGGTGCCACAAATTGCCTCTGTAGAGATTCTCTGCATTCCTAGTGCAGATTGGCCCACAATAACAGCTGATGCGGAGAGCTTGGTCCGCACTTTCCAAGGATGCCAGTGGATGGGTCGACGGAGTCATCGCCCACCAACAGCTCTTCAAGTCATTGCTCCAGTATGGCCCATGGCCAGATGGGGTATGGATCTAATTGGTCCCTTTCCGTTAGCAAAGGGAAATCTGAAGTTCGCAGTGGTAGCTATTGAATATTTTTCTAAGTGGGTAGAAGCAGAGCCCTTAACAGCTATCACTTCGAACAATGTACAGAAATTCTTCTGGAAGAACATTATTTGCCGGTTCGGAGTGCCTAGATATCTCACAGTTGATAACGGAACACAGTTCGACGCAGAACCCTTCAGGAAGTTTTGCGAAGACCTAGGCATTCAACTATGTTTTGCTGCAGTGAGACATCCTCAGTCGAATGGAGCCGTAGAGCGAGCCAATGGAAATATTTTATCAGGGCTAAATCGAAGAATAGTTGGATTATCAAAGGGACTGTCGACCGAAGAGCTTCCGAAGATTCTGTGGTCCATTCGGACTACGCAAACAAGGTCCACAGGTTTTACTCCGTTCAGACTACTATTCGGAGATGAAGCTATGACTCCGACGGAGCTCAAAGGGGGATCATTTCGCAGCACCGAACCGGACATTGAAGAAGAAAGACAAGCTTCGTTAGATTTGTCAGAAGAAACAAGACTTCGGGCTGTAGCTAATTTATCAAAGTATCATCAGCAGACGAAGACTTGGTATGACCCGAAGGTTAAGCTCAGTGAGTTAAGGCCGAGTCATCTTGTTCTACGAAGCATTATAGCACCAGGGAAGTTAGGCAATAAATGGGAAGGTCCATATTTAATTGTCCACTGAGGGTGCCCTGGTTCATTTAAATTAGCTAATTTAGAAGGTGAAGAGTTAGCACATACTTGGCATGCGGAGCACCTAAAGCGATACTTCGCATAAGGGCTCCTTGTAATTCACTTGTAATCACCTCTAAATTAATAAAGCATATGACCCTGATAGTTGCCTTCCCCTCATAGACTTCCAGCTTCCGAGTGGACGCACTGGAACCGCGGGGTCGACCGAGAGGGAAGTGTCATTAAGCTGGGTTGTATTTTCAGACTTCGAACCCATAAAGTTTGAAGCCTCCGACGTGGTGGCTGACATAATCCGGAGCCCAGGCCAATGGCTTGTAGGCATCCGTAAAAGAGCCCAAAACCACATTCTACGGAGTCCAAGCCATTGGCTGGTAGACTTCCGTAAAAAGAGCAGAAGGTGGCCAAAATCTACGGAGTCCAAGCTGCAGCTTGCAGACTTCCGTAAAAAGAGCCGAAGGTGGCCAAAATCTGCGAAGTCCAAGCCATTGGCTGGTAGACTTCTGCAAAAACAGCCGAAGGTGGCTAAATTATACGGAGTCCAAGCCATTGGCTGGTAGACATCCATAAAAAGAGTCCAAAGAGACCATTGTAAACTCCGAACCATTGGTTCGTCAGAGATCGCAAAGACAAGCCGAAGGTGGCTAAAGCAAAACAGCATTTGAGCCATGAGCTTCGAATGTCTGTTAATATAAGTCCAAAGTGACAAATTTCTTAAGACACTAAAGTGTCTTGAAAGTTATCTCAATTGATTTCTTTCGTAAAACAAAGGTAATAAATTACCATTCTTCTGACTACAAAAAAGTCGAAGACATTTCATAAGATTTTAAAAGATCTTTAAATGACAGAGGGGCTCCGAACCCCCAAAAAATTGTACTCCGAAGTTTTTTCTTTGCGCATAACCATCTTTGAATACATTTCAAAGTTGCTTATACCCAAAGAGGGGCTAGTAAATATGGAGACAATTTTAAATTGGCATTCATTATTGAAATAAATGTGTTTACAGATTACACTATGAAAAATTGGTATCTATACCAAGAAGGAATCGGAGACCTCTTCGGTCCCGAGAGCTAGGGGTGGAACGACTAGTTCCAACATCAGAAGTTCTAAGAACTTTACGTTTAACTCTCTTCCTCCCCCTCGAAGCTCTAAAATCCTTCTGCTCTTGTTGAAGCTCGGCCCAAGTTCGAAGCCGCTCGGGGCTTCTTTCCCAGCTTCTAAGATCTTCAGATCTTTTATTTTGGGCTTCACCTTCGTCTTCAGACCAGTTAGTGTCTTCAGAAGACGAATTGTTTGCGTCAACCTCTTTATCTTCCTCTTTAATATAAGACAATACGTCTTTGATTACTTCGGGCGCAATTACGCCGGAGTCATCTCGAGGAATAAGAAATCGAGGACGCTTATAACTCTTTAGAAGTTCGAAGGTGTTCCACAATGAACGAAGTTCGTTGTTAAGCTCTAACACTTCGATATCTTCCATAAGAGGCAAAGCCTAAAAATATGACAAACAAGATTTTCATTGATAAATGTTTACAAGCATAAAGCTTTACATGGTTAGAAATCCTAAAATATTCCTAAACCTGCGGGTTCGAAGGAGGTTGACTGCTCGAAGCTTGAGTCCGAGCGTGCTTCTGGCGTTGGCCTTCGTCAATCCAAGCCTTGATCGCAGAACGACCTTCGGCTCTCCAAGAGGTTTGGAAGGCTCGCCAGGCAGCAGCCACACCTTCGGAAGGTTTTAGAAGTCGCTCGTCGTCGAAGGTGATTGGACCCCCTCCTGCGTCCGGAGTTATTGATCGGCCCAAATCTTCGTAATAGCGAAGTAGACCAACAGCAGACACTTGTCCGGAGAGTTCTCCGTATCTAATGCCCGCCGTCTTCATCTGCTTCGCCACCCCTTGGATCCTTTTCAACCGGCGCAGAAGGCTGATGTTATCGTCAGAAGGGAGAGTTCCGGTAGTACCGAAGTACTCCAGGACATCTAACAACTGATTCATAACCTCCGCAGCCACCTTCTCAGACTTCAACTTATCTTCGTTCAGCGCATCCTTCATCGAAGTGACTTCGTCCAAAACCCCAGAAAGCCTAGCATTCTCAGTGGTCAAAGTGTTCTTCTGGGTTAACAGTTGGCTAGCTTCCTCTTCGAGTCGGACGAGCTTAGACCCCGCAGTAGCATGCTCCGCCCGCAGTTTTTCAACCTCTGCTTCGAGCTCTTTCTTCGCAGCCTCCAAGCTTTGCCTGGCCCTTCGCTCTGTTGATATTATATTGTCCATTTGAGCCACTCGACTTTCGGAGATGTTAAAATTCCTTTGAAGAGCACTATTTTCTTCCCGAAGCCGAGCGATTTCTTCGTCATTGCATAGACTTGCAGCTCGGGCCAAGACAGTTTGCTGTCAAAATAAAAAACTAAAGTAAATATTTATTCGAAGATGAATTCTATAATATTTCGCAGTTACTTCGTACCTGGTAGGCTGTACGTTCAATAACGGCATTAAGCTCCGTCCTGTCAGCCTTGCTCAGGATGGCCACTAATTTGGTCTCCCCTATGTCACGGCTAGCTCGATCCAAAGGTTCGAGCAAAGTCCGAAGACCAGTTGTTTGCCCTAAGAAAGGAGCCAACAAGGGGAGCATGCTTATTGCCTCTTGGTCATCTTCGTTCAACAAAGGACCAAAGCTTTGGCCTTTGGTCTTCAGAGCCACTGGAGTTTGACCCTCCCTGGAAGATTGGCTCTCGTCTGTTGAATCAGACGGAGTTGATTCGGAGCTTATAGCAGGCAGGGGCTCTATTTGTCTTTTGCCTCTTCTAGGTCCCTTTTGAGTAACTCTCGGGGCTGGCTCCGAAGTCGTCGAAGGTCCAGGAATTATTTCCTCTTGACGGACTTCTTCCATAGGAGTGGACTCTGAAAAATAATGAAAAGTATTATACATAGTATAAATACTCAAATAAATACAAAAAGGTTATTCGAAGTCTACCTTCGACATTTTGCAGAGGAGTCATCGTCGGACTGTTCGGTGGATCGAAGGCTAATTCTTCATCCGAATCAGCCGTTAAATCTTGGACTGCAGGAGCATCGTCCTGGGCAGTCCTCGTTGCTTCTTCGAAAATCGAAGCCATAGTGACTTCAACCCCACTTTCATTCACAGGAACTCCGTCCTGAGTTACATCTTCTTGAACTACCGAAGTCCTTGGTTGATCAACATTATCTCCGGACTCCGGTACGTTCGCAGGTACTTCGGCTTGTGCAGTCCTTTGAGTTTCATTCTCTTCCATCAGACGCACAAGCAATCTCCCTGTTTCTTCTTGGGAGTCGGAAACCGAAGCCCTCGGGCTCTAAGGAGTAGGATCCGAAGGTGCTAGGTTTTTTGGCTTCCGAGCCACCTTCTTCACCGGAGTTTTTGCTGAACTCGAAGTCCCAGCTTCGGCTTTCCTCTTCTGGGGCCCTTTCTCCGAAGGCACCCAATCCATCAGAGGGGGAGGAGTGAGTTTCAGCATTCCCCATACTCTGTTAAACCTTTCCCAACTCCCGACCAATTTAATTCGCCATTCTTTTTCAGTCGGAGTTGGGGCACCCAGAATCTTCTCCGAAGCCCTTACAATTTGCTCTAAAGTAATAGGGGCTGAAGAAGCTAAAAATAATTTAAGTTAGTTTTTTCTTCGAAGTAAATATGTACAATGCATGTTGGTTTCGAAGTTACCTGCAGGGCTCGAAGTTAAGTTGATCTTGCGGAGACCGCCTTCAGAATCATCTTCGAAGATGATAGGCCAGTTGGCCATCAGTGGAGGAATTTGCAGTCCGAGGAATTCTTCGGCTAAGTCCCGCATGCTTAACCTTCGGCTAATTTTCTGAATCAAGTTAAGACGAGCTTCGAGCTGGCCTTCGTTAGGTTGCACTAAGGCTTCCTTCCGGAATTGAATCTCTTTCAAAGGTCCAGCTAGAGAGTTACCTGCCCCAACTTCGGCATAGAACCACCTCATCACCCAGTTAGTATACCATCTTGCATTGATGGCCTTAGCAGGGAATTGCAGGGCATATTCGTCTCGAAGCCTAAAATTAATGCTTCCAAAGGCAACCACCACTTTCTCACCTCCGGAGCCTACAAAGGTCTTCGGCTGGCAAGTTGCTCTATGAAGTGCAGCGAAGATTTCTGCCCTCCCCTCGCAACCTTCGGCTCTCAACGCCCATTCGAAGATAGCTAACCTAGCTACTGCATTCGGAGATAATTGGGGGAGGGTTACATGAAACAGATCCAAAACTTCTGCCAAGAAGTCCACTGCAGGAAGACCCAAGCCGGCTTCGAAGAAGGCTTCGAATACAACCACTTCTCCAGGATTCGGTGACGGAATAAGCTCTTTTCCAGGCTTGCGAATCATTACTCCGGTACTGATTTTCCCTTCTACTGCCATTGCTAGCGATTCTCTCTTGCAGGCAGAAGACCCCAGTTGAAAAGACTGGTCTAAATATTTTGTCGATGGTGGGCACAGACCTTGATTATCGGGGATTTGGGGATTTCTCCCCCCTGCCGCCATAGATGTCGCTGCTGGCATCGAAGTTGCCGCCGCTGACGCTGCCGCCGCTGCTGCTGCAGCCGCCTGCTGCCGAGCCAAGGCCGAGGGAGGAGCGGATCCCTTAGTCTTCACCATCGCGATCACCGGATTGCTCTGAAGAAATGGAGGCTAGGGCTCAAGAACTCAAGAGGCTAAAAAGTTTTTGAATGCGAGAATACGATGAAAAGGTAACCAGGTAACTTCTAGGCCTTCTATTTATAGGCTAGACTTCACTTTTTACCGTTAACCCATGTCGTTTCGCATTCCTGCCGTTACTTTTCCTTGAGATTAACGTTTACTGTAGTTTCCGTTAGAAACAGAAACTTAACGGCTATTTTCTCTAAGTCTATAAGACTTTTGAACTTCCGGAGTCGGTTCCAAGGTAGTTCGAAAAATAACTACCTGAAGATTGATTCAAAGTTCATATCTTCATGCATTTCGAAGATGAAATAAAAATTAATAACCCCTATGATTGGTTATCTTTTCTTTCCGTATACTGCTCTCTTAACGTTACAGGTCGAACGGAGAAGCGTATTCGAGGGGCTACTGTTGGGGGAAAATATCTCATCTTCGGGGTTATTGCCGAAGCAGCATAAAGGCAGTCAGAAGGTTCGAAGGTTCTCCGAAGATCATCTTCGAAGATGCCCGGAATCTGGTTAGAAGCACGAAGATAGACATAGGTTCGAAGTACATCTTCGAACTAATGCCCTCCAAGATCTTTTCTGCCAGCTAAGATGGAAGGCTTATCTTCTTTCTTATTAGATTAGTCTTTTACCATTTTAGCCCTATTAAGGGAACCGAATAGTTTCCACTATGTCAGTTGTAATAGAGGGGTAAATATGTCTTTTCCTTAATATTTGGGCCTATAAATACCCCCCATTTCACCCTGTAATAGGGACCGAATACAAGTTATTCAATACACACTTTCGAACTATTCTAAGTTATTATCCTTTCGGAGGCTTAGAAGAGTTTGCTTCACAAACACTTCGTTTGTTAGTTTCTTTTCCACAGAAACCTGTTAGCGTAATCTTTTACGCCAACAAAGTCGTTTCTGCCAAAACTCCAGAAATCCTAGCATTCTCTGTAGTTAAAATATTCTTCTGGTTTAGGAGTTGGCTAGCTTCCTCTTGGAGCCTTACAAGTTCGGACCCAGCACTAGCATGCTCCAACCGCACCTTTTCAATTTCAGCCCGAAGCACGATTCTTTCTGCTTCGAGCTCCTTATTAGCAGCCTCCAAGCCCTGTCTGGCCCTACGCTCCGTTGAAATCACATTATCCATTTGAAGTACTCTAGCTTCAGAGAAAGATAAGTTGCGTTTAAGAGCTTCATTTTCTTCCCGAAGCTGAGCAATTTCATTCTCGCTTGATAAAGTTGCAGCGCGGGCCAAGACTGCTTGCTGAGAAAAGAAAAAACTAAAGTAAGAAATTATTCATGTATAATTTGCTACTGGTTCGAAGATGTACTCCGAACCCAATATAATTCGCTAAAGATATTGGCTCGAAGGTGCTCTGTACCTGGTAGGCCGCTCGTTCCAGGGCAACGTTAAGCTCCGAACTCTTCGCCCTGCTTAATTTTGCTACCAGCTCTGTCTCCCCGACTTCGCGACTCACTCGACCTAAAGGTTTGAGCAGAGTCCGAAGCCCAGTTTGCTCCAAGAAAGGAGTTAAGAGAGGGAGCATTGCCGAAGCCTCTTGGTCATCCCTGCTTGGTGAAGGTCCGGAGCGTTCTCCTGAGGTCCTTGGAACTTCGGAAGATGGCCCCCCCTCAGTTGATTCACTTTCATCTGTTGACTCAGACGAAGTTGATCCTTGAGTAGGGAAAGGCTCTATGTGTCTTTTACCCCTTCCAGGCCCCTGTTGAGTGACCTCTGGGTGCGGCTCCGAAGTTGTCGAAGGCCTTTGAATTGTGTCTTCGTGATGTACTTCTTCCGAAGGGGGCTCTGCAAAAGCAAAGATATTATACAATTTTGCAGAAAATAATAAAAGAATTATGCGAAGTTTACCTTCGACATTTTGGGGGCATTCGAGCACCGGACTGCTCGGAGGATCGAAGGTGAGGTCTTCGTCTGAATCCACAGTTAAAATTTCAGCTACCGGAGTATCTCCGTGAGCAGTCCTCCCTTCATCCACAACTAAAGTTGTAACTTCAACTTCATCTTCGCCCATAGGGGCTTCGATTTGCTCTTCTTGAGCATCCGGAGCTCTCACTTCTTCAATATTAGCTTGAGGCTCCGGCATACCTGCAGTATCTTCAATGTGAATATTTTGTTGAGCTGCATCTTCATCAATCAATCTCACTAATAATATACCTTCATCTTCTTTAGAACCGGAGATTGAGGTTCTTGAGCTCGAAGGCGCAGGATTCGAAGGTGCGAGATTTTTCGGCTTCCGAGCCACCTTCTTCACCGGAGTCTTTGCGGAGCTCGAAGCTCCGGCTTCAGCTATCCTCTTCTTGGGTCCCTTCTCCGAAGGCACCCAGTCCGTTAGAGGGGGCGGAGTCATCTCCAACATTCCCCATACTCTGTTAAACCTCTCCCAACTCCCGACCAATTTAACTCTCCATTCTTTTTCGGTCGGAGTTGGGGCACCCAAAATCTTCTCCGAAGCCCTTACAATTTGCTCTGAAGTAATAGGGGCTGAAGAAGCTAAAAAATAAATAATTTAAGTCAGTTTTTCTTCGAAGTAAATGTGTATAATACATGTTGGTTTCGAAGTTACCTACAGGGCTCGAAGTTAAGTTAATCTTGCGGAGACCGCCCTCCGAATCATCCTCGAAGATGATAGGCCAGTTGGCCATCAGCGGAGAAATTTGCAGGCCGAGGAATTCTTCGGCTAAGTCCCGCATACTTAACCTTCGGCTAATCTTTTGAAGCAGGTTAAGACGGGCTTCGAGCTGACCTTCGTTGGGCTGCACTAAAGCTTCCTTCCGGAATTGAATTTCTTTGAGGGGCCCGGCCAGAGGACTGCTTGCCCCAACTTCGGCATAGAACCATCTTAGAACCCAATCAGTATACCATCTGGCATTGATGGCCTTGGCAGGAAATTGGAGGGCATATTCATCCCGAAGCCTAAAGTTGATACTGCCAAAGGATACAACTACTTTTTCACCTCCGGGGCCTACGAAGGTCTTTGGTTGGCATGTAGCCCTATGCAATGCGGCGAAGATTTCTGCCCTTCCTTCGCACCCTTCGGCTCTCAAGGCCCATTCGAAGATAGCCAATCTAGCTACCGCATTCGGAGATAATTGAGGGAGGGTTACATGGAACAGATCCAGTACCTCTGCCAGGAAGTCCACTGCAGGGAGGCCCAAGCCAGCTTCGAAGAAGGCTTCGAATACCACTACTTCTCCGGGTCTTGGCGTTGGAATCATCTCTTTGCCTGGCTTCCGAATCATAACTCCATTACTGATTTTTCCTCCCGCTGCGATTGCCAGTGACTCTCTTTTGCAGGTAGAAGACCCTAACTGGAAAGACTGATCCAAATACTTTGTCGATGGTGGGCACAAACCTTGGTCATCGGCGATTTGGGGATTTCTCCCTCCTGCCGCCATTGATGTCACCGCCGGTACCGAAGGTACCGCCGCCAATGCTGCCGCCGCTGCTGCTGCAGCCGCCTGCTGCCGAGCCAAAGCCGACGGAGGTGCAGATCCCTTAGTCTTCACCATCGCGATCGCCGGATTTCTTTGAAGAAATGGAGGCTAGGGCTCAAGAACTCAAAGGGCTAAAAAGTTTTTGATTGCGAGAATGCGGTGAAAAGGTAACCGGGTAACTTCTAGGCCTTCTATTTATAGCCTAGATTTCACTTTTTTACCGTTAATCCATGTCGTTTCGCATTCCTGCCGTTACTTTTCCCCGAGATTAACGCTTACTACAGTTTCCGTTGGAAACAGAAACTTAACGGCTATTTTCTCTAAGTCTAAAATACTTTCGAACTTCTTGAGTCGGTTCTAAGATAGTTCGAAAAACAATTACCTTAAGACCGATTCAGAGTTCATATCTTCATGCATTTCGAAGATAAAATAAAAACCAATAACCCCTATGTTTGGTTATCTTTTCCTTCCGTATACTGCTCTCCTAACGTTACAGGTCAAACGGAGAAGCGTATTCGAGGGGCTACTGTTGGGGGAAAATATCTCATCTTCGGGGTTATTGCCGAAGCAACATGAAGGCAGACAGCGGATTCGAAGGTTCTCAGATGATCATCTTCGAAGATACTCGGAACCCAGTTCGAAGTACGAAGTAGGCATTGGTTCGAAGTACATTTTCGAACTAAGGCTTTTCAAGATTTTTTATGCCAGCTAAGATGGAAGACTTATCTTCTTTCTCATTAGATTAGTCTTTTACCATTTTAGCCCTATTAAGGGAACCGAATAGTTTCCACTATGTCGGTTGTAATAGAGGGGTAAATAGGTCTTTTCCTTAATGTTTGGGCCTATAAATACCCCCCATTTCACCCTGTAATAGGGACCGAATACAAGTTATTCAATACACACATTTGAACTATTCTAAGTTATTATCCTTTCGGAGGCTTAGAACAGTTTGCTTCACAAACACTTCGTTTGTTAGTTTCTTTTCCACAGAAACCTGTTAGCGTAATCTTTTACGCCAACAGTCATAAAGCAAAAAGTTTCACATAACAAGTCGTACTCATTAATTAAATGCAAATGATATTTATTCAAGAAACAAGATAACAATTATCCTCATACATTAGCATAGTATTGGGGGAAAATATTTCACCCTCTGGGTATTAAGAAAACCTCTACATCAACATGGTCAGAAGACAAAATGAACTCAAAAGCTTTGATCTCTGAAGGTCTTAAAGCATCAAGGCTTCGCTGTATTCAGAGCCTTTTACAATGAAAGCCTCCGCAAAGGCTTAGACGTGACAAAGAATTCTAGAGCCTCTTCACCTGGAGGGGTACTGCCAGCAAGGACAGAAGAATTATTTTCTCACTATTAAATTAGTCTTTTACCCTTTTAACCCTACGAAGAATATTAAATAGTATCTTATAAGCCGGTTGTAATTAGAGGGTAAAGGAGTCTTTTCCTAATGTATTTCGTCTATAAATGCCCCTCTTCGCTCTGTAAGGGGTATCGAATACTCAGATATTCAATACACACATCAAACTATCTCAAGCTATTATCCAATTCGAAGGCTTGGAATAGTCCTCATAAACAAACACTTCATTTGTTAGTCTTTCAAGTTCACTAAACGTGTTAGCATAATCTTTTGCGCCAACAGTTGGCACCGTCTGTGGGGAACTTAGTACAAAAACTTCATTCTCTACCAATCCTTTCTTAGAGCCATGCCTCCTAAACGGATCTTAGGCACTAGTCCCCTCTGAAGGTCTTCTCTAACCTCTGGATTGGGATCTTCGAATACCATCAAGGTCGAAGGACCCTCCGTGGTCCCCCCACCTCAAACTCCTGAAGTAAACACTCACCCTTGAGCATACAGAGCCCCTCCCATGGCTTCGCATGTGCTCCAAAATGATGGAGCCTCTCCTGCGGCTCCGTCTGTGCTCCGAACTGACTTCATCAGTTCTTGATACCCAGAGGTCCCCTCCGTAGGAAATGAGGCCATCTAGATGACGTGGTGGCCTAGATGGCTCGGTTTCAGGCCAAGGTAGAAAGATGGAGACAGGAAGCTATTGATATGCTTAGCCCTCAAGCTAGCCCTTTCATCCTGGAGGTCCCTCAAGACGATGACCCAGTTTACTATCCCGAAGCTTCTAAGGTCCAGAGAAGCACCGAGAATGCTTCCTTCGATGATGAGTCTCCGCTACACCTAGACTTGCAAAATGTGCGCTTCGACCCCAAGTTCAGGACTTCGAAGTTGTGCAAGTACTCTAGAGAGGAAGACCCCGGAGAATTCTCCCGCTCTTATGCTCTTGCAATTGAAGCCAGCGAAGCGGTTCAAGACACGATGGCCAAGGGTTTCCCCCTTGCGCTCGAAGGGGTGGCTCTTCGTTTGTTCTGGTCTTTAAAACTAAGATCAATTAAGTCTTGGGAGCAGCTGAAGAAAAAATTTGTGAGAAATTTTCAAGGGACCTTTGTGGCCTCAATGTCTATAGGGAGTCTTTTTCAGGTGAAGCAGCAGCTCAGAGAAACTCTACGTCAATTCTTCAAGCGTTTCACTCATATGTAGTCTCAGATAAAGGGGATGTCTACATCATCTGTTGTTGGCGCTGCACATGAAGGTGTCACAAACATGGGCCTCTGCAATAAGCTTCATCGGAAACATATCTCTTCGATTCCGCAACTAATGACCTACTTTAAGCAATACGCCAAGTCAAAAGAAGGATGGCTTCGAAGGACTGCTTCGTCTTCATCGACTTTCCTTCAAGAAGTCAAGACCGAGCCGAAGGCCTTAAGTTCATCACAAGTGTCTCTCTTCGAGAATAATCAGCATGATGGATGAAGAGGATGAAAGCATCCTGGCTCCGAGGTTCTAAATATTGCCCCTTGTACTTTGAAATTTCCTCCTAAGTATTCATAGGCTCAGGGCAGCAAGGTCAGCGGCTCAACGCCACCTGGGAAGTCGGCTGGTTGAGGCCAGACCTTCTTCTGCTATGTGCATGGCAAAAACCGAAGCCACACTACTGACACATGTAAGTCCATATTAGCTCTGTGGATCGAATATCTTGAGAGGAGATCTGGTCGAGGCACTACTAACCGAGCCCCTCCCGCGACACGTCAAGAGCCGGTGCAGGCTATCAGACATGTGGATAGTTACGAAGCCCCAAGACAACCTTTGGTGGCCAGTGTTATGCCACCTCCGAAGCAAGAAGATAACCAAGACTGGGGGAAATGGGTACTCCTACCCATCTCCGGAGGAGGGACCCTGAGCGGCATGCTGGAGCATTAGCAGAGGGAATATGTACGTGAAGTAGGACATATTGGGACCTCTTCGTCAGCAGCTGAAATGCCCGAGTGGTCTCATCTGCCTATATCCATCTTTGCAGATGATGCAGCTGGAATTAAATTCCCCTATGCGGACCCTCTTTTTATTACAGCTGACATTACAGGAAAAGAGGTTCGGAGAGTGTTGGTTGATGGTGGAAGTTCCGCGGACATCATCTTCATCCAGGCCTTCGATCAATTGTGCATCTCGCGGAAGCATTTACTTCTAGCAGCTCGTCCACTTCAAGGCTTCGCAGGCACTCCTCTCGATGCCCTCGGCCAAATAGGCCTCGAGGTTGACTTTAGAGAGGGGCACCTAGCCAGATCCAAGGAAGTTATTTTTGACATCATCAACGTCCCTTATGCTTATATTGTTATCTTTGGAAAGGGAGTGCTAAACCAATTCGGAGTTGTAGCACATCAAAATTATTTATTCCTTAAAATGCCTACGCGAGGAGGAGTACTTGTGGTCCTCGGTGACCAAGATGCAGTGCGGAGGATGGAGTGTGGTCATGGCCCACCTCTTGATTCCAGGCAGGTAAATAATGTGCAGGATCATTCGGAGGATAATTCTGCATCAAGAGACCCCTCGAAGATCTCCTCCCTCAAGCCAAGCCCTGAAGGTGAAGTTGTAACAAAGATCATTGTCAAGGACGGCAAAGACTACCCCATCCAGTTTGGTAAGGAATTGCCTCTGGAAATTGCCACTTCGCTGGAAGAAGTAGTTAAATACAATTTGGATGTCTTTGCCTGGTCAGACGATGATATTCACATAGTCAACCGAAGCATTATCGAGCACAGCTTGCTCATCAACCCAATGGTTCGACCTGTTCGCTAGGGGCTCCACAAGTTGTCAACAGAAAGAGCAGATCTTGCCAAAGCGGAGGTTGAAAAGTTATTAAAGGCTGGGATCATTAGGGAAGTGGCCCACACGGAGTGGTTATCTTACCCCTTCTTTGTCTAAAAAAGGCCTCCAGCAAGTGGCGCATGTGCATTGACTTCACATCTTTTAATAAAGCATGCCCACATGACCCCTACCCCATGCCCCGCATTGATCAACTCATCGACTCTACATCTAGATCCGAACTTTTAAGCTTCCTCAACGCATACTATGGATATCATCAAATATGTTTAAAAAGCGAAGACGAAGCTAATACAAGCTTCATAACTCCTTTAGGAGTCTTATGTTATGTAGGAATGCCCTTCGGCTTAAGGAATGCGGGGGCAACTTTTTGAAGATTAATTGCTAAGTCTATAGGTCACCAAATAGGTCGTAATGTTGAGGCCTATATAGATGACATTGTAATAAAGAGTGCTTTGAAGCACCAACATAGTTTAGACATAGCAGAAACTTTAGAGAGCCTCCGAGCATGTGGAGTTCGCCTCAACCCCGAGAAATGTATATTCGGGGCTAAAGCAGGAAAGTTGTTCGGGTATTTAGTTTCGAGCAGAGGGATCAAAGCTAGCCCAATGCAGATAAGTGCATTACAAAGGATGGCTCCACCCGAAAATTTGAAGCAAGTCCAAAAGCACATCGGATGCCTTGTGGCCCTTAGTAGATTTTTGGCAAGATCCGCGGAGCAGAGCCTCCCAATATTCAAAGCTTTGAAGGGGGTCCAAAGATTTTGCCTGGACACCGGAGTGTCAAAAGAGCTTCGATGAAATCAAGGACTATCTCTGCAATCTCACAATGCTTATTGTGCCCCTCGCAGATGAAACTCTTCTTCTCTATCTTGCAGCCACAAACTCCGCTGTCAATGTTGTCCTTGTTCGAGAAGTGGATTTCAATGGGAAGTTGGTGCAGAATCCGATATACTTTGTGTCAGAAGCTTTATCCGGAGCCAAATCTCGGTACTCCAAGATCGAGAAATTTACTTATGCTATGGTAATGGCTTCGAGGAAATTGCCATATTTTTTTGGATCATAATGTAATTGAACCAACTTCTTACCCTCTTGGAGATATGCTCTCAAGCAAAGATTCCACGGGGAGAATTGGGAAATGGGTTGTCGAGCTAGCCCCTTTTGGTATTTCCTTCGTAGCAAGAACAACCATCAAATCACAGGTGGTGGCTGATTTTGTAGCAGAGTGGACTCCATCTGCAGTATGGGCTCCGAAGGAATCAAATGAAGGTGTATGGACCTTATACTCTGAAGGAGCTTTTCAAGAATCCGGAGTAGGCGCAGGAGCGGTTATATTCTCACCTTCAGGGAAAAAATCAATGTATTCTGCAAGGCTCAACTTTAAGTCCACCAATAATATTGTAGAGTACGAGGGGATTCTACTTCGGCTTTGCAAAGCGCGCGCACTTGGTGCCGCGAGAGTTGTCATGAAAACAGACTCTCAGATTGCAGCAGGGCATGTTGATAAAGCTTTCAAGTTCGACATCCACAACTTGCTAAATATTTGGAAGAAATCCGCAAGACCGAAGCAACATTTAAAGGGATTTCTATCCTGAGCATCCCACGAGCTGATAATTTGCAAGCAGATGTCTTGGACTAAGTAGCAGCCAGAGCCCTAGACATCCCTGAAGGGGCTTTTTATGAAGAACTTGCCTCCCCTTAGGTGCCACAACTCCCTCCTACTGAAGTACTTTGCAAACCAAGCAGTGATTGGCGAAGCCCAATTATGGATTTATTGCAAGATGAAGCTAATTTGCCCGAAGGCCCAAAGCTATCAAGATTACAGTTGAGGGTCTGGAATTATCATATTATGAACGGTATTTTATACAAGGCCATAGTATGTTCTCCCCTACTCTGATGTATCTCCCAATCTGAAGGCCAAGATATACTTCGGGAAATTCACGAATGCCTATGTGGTAGCCATCTAGCCCAACGGGCTTTAGCAGGCAAGACACTTTGCCATGGGCTCTATTGGCCTACCATAGTAGCTGATGCGGAGGCATTAGTCTGCACTTGTCAGGGTTGTCAACGGATGGGAAGACGGAGTCATCGTCCACCAAGCCCTCTTCAAGTTATAACTCTAGTATGGCCAATGGCCCGGTGGGGAATGGATCTCATTGGCCCCTTCCCAATGGCAACAGGCAGCCTGAAATTTGTAGTTGTAGCGATTGAGTATTTTCCTAAGTGGGTAGAAGCCAAACCTTTGACCACTATCACTTCTAAAAATGTGCAAAAACATTTCTGGCAAAATATTATTTTCAGATTCAGAGTACCTAGGCAGCTTACAATTGACAATGGCACTCAGTTCGATGCCAAACCTTTCAGAGAATTCTGCGAATGTCTTGGTATCCAAATGTGCTTTGTAGATCTCCATCATCCCCAATCCAACAAAGTCGTGGAGCGAGCCAATGGTAATATCTTGTCAGGCTTAAATCGAATGATAGTAGGATTGGCGAAGGGGCTGTGGACCGAGGAACTTCCAAAGATTTTGTGGTCCATCCGCACCACTCAAGCAAGGTCTACAGGGTTCACCCCTTTTCGGTTATTATTCAGAGATGAAGCCATGATGCCGACAAAGATCAAAGGAGGTTCCCTCTGCACCATCGAACTAGAGCTTGACAATGAAAGATAAACTTCGCTGGATTTGACTGAAGAAACAAGGCTTCGAGCTGTTGCCAACCCGACGAAGTATCAACATTAGACGAAGACTTGGTATGACCCAAAAATAATGCTTAACGAACTTAAGCCGGGCCATTTAGTATTGCAAAGCATAATTACTCTAGGAAAATTAGGAAATAAATGGGAAGGAGCATATATCATCTTGCATTCAGGATGCCCCGCATCTTTTAAATTAGCAAATTTAGAAGGTGAGGAATTAAAACATGCATGACATGTGGAGCACCTTAAACGTTATTTCGCTTAGGGGCTCCTTATAACAGATTGTAAACACCTTTCTAAATGAATAAAGCTTATGGTTCAAATAATGCGTGATTCTCAAGATGATTCCTACCCCTAGTGGACGCACTAGGGGAACGGAGCTGATTGTGGAGGTAAGTATTATTCATTCGAACCCAATCAATGGACTTCGAGCCATCGGCTCAAAGCATCCGTCAAGGTGGGAAAGTACCAAGAAAAACGAATTCTGAGCTATCGACTTAAAAGCATCTGACAAAAGAGTCAAAGGCAACCAAATTACATGGATTCCGAGCCATTGGCTAGAAAGCATCCGTGAAAAGAGTCGGAGGTGACCATGAAAAAGGATTCCAAACCATCAGCTTGAAAGCATCCAAAAAAGAGTCGAAGGTGACCAAAATGCACGGAGTCTAGGCCATTGGCTTGAAAGCATCCACAAAAGAGTCTGAAGCGACAAAAATAATCGGATTCCAATACATCCGAAAAAGAGTACTAAGCTAACTTTTATGGACTCCGGACCTATAGGTTTGAAGAGCCCTACGAGGTCCATAACGACCATCTACTCAGATTTTGAACCACTGGTTCCAAATTCCTATTCAATACAATAGGGGCTCCAAGCATGTAAAATAAAAAACCCTATAAAAATTGTGCATTTAGCAGGCATGACAATCATTGTGCGTGACTGACTTTGCTTGATAATCGAAGACGCTCAACCTCAAAGTGGGGCTAGGAGGTAAAGGCATAATGTCAAAGCATTTTAGTTTATATTACCCAATTAATTATATTAATTACATCATGAAAAATTTTTGTCTAAACCAAGAAGAAAGAGAAGACCCCTCCGATTCCTAAGACTAGTTTCAGAGGTAGCCTGACTTCGGGTGTGACTTGTTCCTGAGCCCGAAGTCTTTAGAACTTTGCGCTTAATCCCTTTCCCTTTCTTCGAAGCCCTGAAGTCCTTCTGCTCTTGCTGAAGCTCGGCCTAGGTCCGAAGTCTTTCGGGGCTGTTCTTTGCTTGGTCTTCGTTAGACCACTACTCTTCGGAACAGTCGATGTCCTCCGAAGATGAAGATGCTAAATTTACACCTTCCTCTTTCCCCCTTTTCCTCCTTAATATAAGCTAATACTTCATTAAAAATTTCGGGTATAACCTCTCCATGGCTCCCTCGAGGAACAGAAAATCGAGGACGCCTGTGAGGCCTTAAGGCTTCGAAGGTAGCCCACTACTGACGGAGCCCTTCGTTAACCTCTAGCACTTCAAGCTCATCATCCGGAAAATGTGGAAAATCCTAAAAGCATTTCCAAATAAGTCTTTTCATTAAAAGCAAGATAGAAATACAAGTTTTTTACATAAAAGGACTATAAGGAGAGCTAGACCTTTAGGTCCAGAGGATGCATTCTAGTCGAAGGCAGCGTCCGCGCCTTCTTTTGATGGTGGCCTTCATTGATCCACCTCTTCACCATTGTCCGACCTTCAGCTTTCTAGGATGCTTGAAAAGCCTCCCAAGCTACGACGATGTCGGGAGAAGGGGTCAATTGTCGGTCGCTAGCAAAGCTGGCAGGTGCTACTCTGGGGTCCGACAAAACAGAAATTCTGATGTCTTCGAAGTGGCGAAGTACTCCGAGCGCAGCTACTTGTTTGGAGATCTCTCCGTACCGAGTACCCGAATCCTTCATTATCTTCGCCACTGCTTGGATCATTTCCAACTTCCACACCAAGGTATCGTTCGCTGACGATGAATAGGTGCAAGCCGTCCCAAAGTATTCCATGACGCCCTAAAGGACGTCCATGGTCTCGGAGGCTATGCTGTCGCACTTTGTATTCTCCATAACCAAGGCCTCCGACGAGTGTCGCATGTCATGGATCAAAGTGGTGAGCTCGGCTCTCTTCATCATGAGGATAGTCTTCTGCCCAAGTAGTAGCCTTACATCGTCAGCCAAACGTTGCTGCTCTTCTCGAAGCCTTATAGCATCAGCTACGGACGCTGCTTGCTCCTCTTCAAGCCTTTCGACTTCGGTTCGGAGCACCACCCGCTCTGCCAAAATCTCTTCGTTGGTAGCTTCCAGCTTGGCCTTCATGCTTCGCTCTGTGTGATATATATCCTCCAAGCTCGAAGCTCGGCTCTTGCAGTCGGGAAGGCTCTTTTGAAGAGTCGTCACCTTCTCTTTGAGCCGATTGCATTCGCACTCATTGGAAACAGAAGCCGCACGAGCTAAAACAATGTGCTGACAAAAGAAAAAGAAGAACGAGGTGAGCATGTTATGTACTTCAAATAAAATAAAATTAACTTTGGCAGGTGCACCATACTTGCAAATCATTGCAGGGGCTGAGTAGAATAAGAAAGTGTGCAAGTTGCGAGCTGGATATCCGTGTTGGGAATGGTGCAAAGGTTGCAGTGTTGGCCGTCAGCATTTATTCTTTGTCGCTACCGTCGGGATTAGTTTTGTAGTTAAATAATTGTTATTTCATTCCCACCTTAGACAGAAAAATTATCTCTTCTTCATGTTTAGAGGAAGATGGTTTTGAATCCGTAATAAAGAACAATAGTTGTTCAATATTTTCGAATGGCATGCTCTATGGTGTTTGTCCATTAGTGAATGGATTGTATATTCTGAGTCTTGACGATACACACGTTTATAACATTAGTACTAAGAAACAATGACTCAATGATTTGAATACCACCTACGTCTGGCATTGTTGTTTGGGTCATATAAATGAGAAGCGTGTACAGAAATTTCATTGTGATGGACTTTTGGAGTCATTTGATTTTGAATCATATGACACATGCGAGTCTTGTTTACTTGGCAAAATGACAAAGACGCCTTTCACAGGACAGAGTGAGAGGGCGAGTGAACTATTGGCCATAATACATACTGATGTGGGTGGTCCAATGAGTCACACGGCTAGGAAAGAATTTCATTACTTTATTACTTTAACGATGACTTTAGTAGATATGGCTATGTCTACTTGATGAGGCATAAGTGGGAATCCTTCGAAAAGTCCAAGGAGTTCCGGAATGAGGGACAAAATCATACGGGCAAGACAATTAAATTTCTACGATCAGATCCTGGGGGTGAATATTTGAGCCATGAGTTTAGTGATCATTTGAAGTAGTGTGGAATTGTTCCACATGTGACTCCACTAGCACGCCTCAATGGAATGGGGTGTCCAAGCGGAGAAACCACACTTTGTTGGACATGGTGCGGTCCATGATGAGTCACACTGATCTTATATTATACTTTGGGGTCATGCTCTAGAAATAGCAGCTTTCACGATTAATAGAGTTCCATCTAAGTCAGTGGAGAAGATACCATATGAGATGTGGTCTGGGAGGCGTCCCAGTTTGTCTTTTCTAAAGATTTGGGGATGTGAGGCGTATGTCAAACGTATGATGTCTGACAAGCTCAGTCTTAAGTCTGACAAGTGCTTCTTTGTGGGGTATCCTAGGGAAACCAAAGGATACTATTTCTATAATAGAGAGGAGGGCAAAGTGTTTGTCTCTTGAAATGGTGTGTTCCTTGAGAAAGAATTTCTCTCAAAAAGAATTAGTGGGATGACTGTGCATCTTGAAGAGGTTCAAGAGCCACTTGAAAGTGTTCCAGATCCCACTAAACCAGAGCAGGAGATACAAGATGTTGTAGACCCTGTTATGGATGCGCCAGCCCCACGAAGGTCTAGGAGAGTAGTCCATGCGCTAGAGAGGTACATGTTCTTGACCACTGGGCACCGCGACGTGTTGTTGTTGGACAACGACGAGCCCAAGACCTATGCAGAAGTAGTGATGGGACCAGACTCTGAGAAATAGCTTGGAGCCATTGGATACGAGTTGGAGTCCATGCGTGTCAACCAAGTTTGGAACTTGGTTGATCCACCTGATGGTGTAAAAACTATTGAGTGTAAATGGATATTCAAGAAAAAGATAGACGTTGATGGAAATGTTCACATCTATAAGGCACGATTGGTGGTCAAAGGTTTCAGACAGATTTGAGGTGTTGATTATGATGAAACGTTTTCGCCCGTCGCAATGCTTAAGTCTATTCGGATCATCCTAGCTATTGCCACATTTTATGATTATGAGATACGGAAAATGGATGTTAAGACGGCTTTTCTAAATGGAAACCTAAGTGAGGATGTGTACATGACATAGCTTGAAGGTCTTGACGGTCCGGGGAATGCTAGGAAAGTTTTTAAGTTGCTAAAGTCCATTTATGGATTGAAGCAAGCTTCTCGAAGTTGGAATCTTTATTTTGACTAGGTAGTCAAAGGGTTTGGCTTCATCAACAGCAAAGAAGAGCCTTGTGTTTACAAAATGGCTGGTGAGAGCTCACTTGTGTTTCTAGTCTTATATGTGGATGACATATTGTTGATCGGAAACGACATTCCTTTGTTGATCGCAATCTGGCTTTGTGTTCTGCCTCAATGGAGGCGCAGTGAGCTGGAAGAGTTCCAAGCAAGAGACGGTGGCCAATTCTATAATAGAAGCTAAGTATATCGCCACTTCTGAAGCTGCGAAGGAGGTTGTTTGGATCAGAAAGTTTGTTTCTGAGCTGAGCGTTGTTCCTAGTGCGTCCAGTCCAGTGGAACTCTATTGTGATAATAGTGGTGCAATTGTGCAAGCCAAGGAGCCTAGATCGCACTAGAAAGCTAAACATATACTTTGGCGATATCACCTGATCCACGAGATCATTGAGAGAGGTGATGTGAAGATTTACAAGGTGCACACGGATTTGAATATGGCGGATCCATTGACGAAGCCTCTTCCACAGCCGAAGCATGAGGTGCATATGAGCTCCATGGGTATTAGACACTTGTGAGAGTGAGTCATGTGTTTGTGGAAGATGCTAGTAGTGTATGCTAATGTATGAGGATAATTATTATCATGTTCCTTGAATAAATATCGTTTGCATTTAATTAATAAGTACAACTTGAATAAAAGGAGAGGAAGAGGACATCTTGGAACAAGCAATAAGCCTAGATTAGACCTAGCCACCCAAGAGTTCTCTCCTTCCTTTCTTGATCTCAAACATTGAGGTCAAGGATCCCTGTCTCTCACGTGTGGTGCTAGCACACTGCTGTGGTAGGTACTCCATCCCTGTACATTTGGACTCCATGGATGCGTTGCTCCAATCGCGACGCTCGTGGACATCTACATGTGAATGACTACATCGTCTTCATCGATCGGATTGGCAAAGGACGGTAAGGACGAAGCGAGGAGAGGTTTGACGCGCTACTCCAACATCTTCTTCCGCTGCACCTAGCATGTATTGTGCTAGAAGGTACTGATCCATGATCTCACACACACATGAGTCCTGGGCTTAGGGCATAAAATTTTGAATTTGCAGGCTAGCATAGCTCCCCTATTCCCTAACAGATAGGATGCCCTCAGGAGCCCAAACGGCGTCAGGGGCCAATGGTCGTGGGCGAATAAGATGCCCTCGGGAACCAAGCTGCTTCCAAGTAGGGTGCGATGCTTTAGACTTCACCTTGGCCCCACCAGTCATATACTGTGGGGGGTGGTTTTTCGGGTAATAAAAATTTTGACAGTGGGGGCGCGTGGTGGCTTTTACTTCCTATAAAGGCCATCAGTGCCCTATGGTCCCACATGCGCCTGTGCATTCCTCTCTTCTTTGAGCTCTTGCCACCCTCGCGCTCTCAACCTTCTTCTCTATTGCCCCCAGCACCTCCGTGCCCGGAGCCCTAGCATCTTCATGCCCAGAGCCCCTAGCACCTTCGTGCCCGAAGCCCCTAGCGCGATGCTGAAGAAGACTTCATCGAAGAAGGCACCTGCCCTGGGTGGGGGTCGAGTTATGTTCAAGTCCAAGTGGTAGTGGAGCCGGCGACAGCAAAGCCTCCGGCAAGACACCTCAGGGCATTTGACCTCCACTCACCTTCGGACAAATTCGAGCAAACATTGGAGTTGTGAGCTTTGGCTTCTACGAAGGAGACCATTCAGCGGATCTGTGCCGAAAAGGTTTACACCGAGGTCAGCCTTCATATATCGGGGCCCGAGACCATCCCAAGGCCTCAGCTAGATGAAACAGTAGTCTTTGAGGCATTCTTCGAGGCCGGGCTCAGGCTCCCGGCCAATGGCATGCTAGCCTAAGTGCTAGGTATGTTTAACTTAGAGCTCCTCCATCATTCCCCGAATGATGTGGCTCGTCTTGCCATCTTCTAGTGGGCAATGAGGGCTAAGGGCTGCGAGGGGCAAGCCGACGTCTTCGTAGTCCTACACGAAGTCAGCTGCTAGATGAAGAAGAAGAAGAAGGGGTCGGACGACGTGGAGAGGGATCTGGCCTTCGGCAGTGCCAACTTCTAACTTCAGAGGGAGTTCACAGATGTCTTCCCAACGAGGGCAGTGAACAACCGCTGGCATTTGAGGTGGGACTAGGAATGGTTTTATGTTGCGGTTGGCGCGGACTCCCCTCTTCGGAGCACCAACGCCCTCATCTCGTACCACCACCAAGCCAAGATAGCGTCAGACACTGGAACAATCCAAGCTCGGATATAACTACTACAAAGGGTGGCCCGGAGGATGAGCATGAGGGACTTGGCCGAGGAGTTCATCACCCTTCAGATCAGTCCCCTCGCGCTTTCTTGGCCGGAGGATTTGTTCGGAGCCCCTGATTCAGATGGCTTGCGAGGCGTGTCTTCGGAGTTCCTTGGTAAGGCTTCGAGATGTCTTTATTTTTCTTGATGCCCGGGACTAAGTGAGGGTCTTCATTACTACAGATTTGCATGAGGTGTTAATGCTGGAGGAGGCCATCATAGTGTCCGAACGTGTCATGGGGCCCCCGACACTGGATGAGCAAGACTGGAGGGTCGCCCTGGTTGGGTCCTAGGAACGGAACAACCGAGTATGGACCTGGCTAGGTGCCGATGGGGTCTAGGACCTCCCACGGTTTATGGACCTGGTGCCTTCGAGCGAGGGTCTGAAGCAGAAGAGGGTTGATGACGGCGAGCCAGGGGGCCCATCGCCTAGACGTTCCGAGGGTCCCTCAAAGACTGTGGGGCCTTTAGGAGATTTCTTGGAGGCCATGGACATCGAAGTCCCTTCGACCACCGAAGCACTTGACGGTGGCATGAAGGTTGAGCGCTCGGAGCCCGTAGCGTAGGCTACGGGCTCAGAGCCGAGGGTGGTGGCCACGGACATAGAAGTAGTGGCCCCGGAGCCGACCTCCACCGAATCAGGCTCCAAGGGGTTGCAAGCCCGTGAAAGAGACTTTGGAGGGCACTTCGCGACCTCGGAGTATGTAGAGCTTTCTCCCATTAAGGAGAATGAAGGTACCCTTCCAAATTTGTTCTCTTCATCATGCTCTCATGCTAACTTACTTCTGGACTCCTTTTTAGATGCTACCGTAGCCGGTCGTGCAGGGCCTGGAGCCACCGATGCAGGGGAGACCTTCAGGAGCAGTGAGAGCAGCGACAAAAGAAAAGAGGGGGGGTCTGAAGGGGGCTCTTCAGACGAGGATGATGGGGAGGCCAACTGGGATGAAGTGATTCCTCCGGAGCCCGTGAACGAAATCGTTGACATCGTGGGCCGGAGCCCGGCCTCGGAGGTGTCTGAAAGTTGAGCGCCTCTCATGAGGTCCCCTCTTGCGCTGGGCTCCGCTGTGGTGGAGTTGGTGGATGCCTACTTCGACTGCAGCGAGGCCCTCACGAGGAGTCATTTGGTGGCGGAGTTGAGCCACGGCGCCCACGAAGACCTCCTCGCAAACTGTCAAGAAACTCTTCTCTAGGTAGGCGTGGCTTTGCAAGGGTTTTTTTACACTTCAGCTTTCTTTGACATTAATGCTTCCTTTTGCTCCTGCCAGGCCTTCGCATTGACCCGCGCGGTCGTTGCCTCCGTGGGTCACCGGGAGGTCTTTATGATAGGAGTCGAAAACCTTCGACGGGAGGCTTCCTAGGCTGCTCGGCGGGAGTGGAAGGCCAAAGAGACGGTCGAGGCAGTGAAGGCCGAGGTGGCTAGGGTGACTGAGGCAACGAAGGCCGAAGCTTCCAGGGTGACCGAAGCCCAGGCGAAGCTGGCTTCGGAGGTTGAGAAGCTTCGGCAGGTGCTCTAGGCTTCAAAAGAGAGTAGCTCAAGGCTGTCGGCAGAGAACACCAAGCTCCGCTCAGCTCGATGGGACTTGGAGGCTGTCATTGTGTGAGGGGTCTATGAGGCCACCTCCGCCTTGGCCAAATTCCTAGGGCGCTTGGGGACCACCTGTCGAGCTCCGACTTTCAGTGACCAGGACCCGATCGAGGATTAGCTTCAATTTATCTAGACAGTCACGTCTGTGATGGAGGGAACCTTGACGTGATGGAGGGAACCTTGACAGGCTTCGCATTGATGGCGGGCGAGTAGCATGTCTTCAACCGCTCTTCATTGCTTTATCGGCAACGGCTACACCTAGGCAATGATGATGCGGGGCCCGAGGTGGGTACTTCAACTCACCTTTTTACTTATTTCCATTGTATTCTTTCTAACTGATTACCTTTGCTTCTTACAGGAGGATGACCTCGATGCCCCTTTGGTGAGTTCCAGTGATTGCCGATATGATACGGACCTGTATAGGCCACTACAAATTTGGGCATCGGTGCCCCCACCCCCACTCCCAGTCAGACAAGCCCATTATCTTCGACTCCAAAGCCTTCGGTAAGTTTTGACTTCTTCTTATAATGATGGTTCTTAGAGTGTACCTTTACCTTTTGTTTATTTTGTAGTCGACGCCGACCACCCCTTCGGCCGCATAGGCTCCTGACATCCGCACTCTTCCACCAATAGCTAAAGTCCCCTCATCTATCTATGTTTGCACTCGTCTTTTGGTATCATTGACATTTTTCCCATCATATTCTGGACGGCAGATGTCTCCTTTGTTCTCAGCCACCACCTTCTCCTATCGACGTAGACTCCCTCTATGCAACGTTCAACCATGTGTCTGGTGATCCTGTCGATCCTCGACTTGCTCGGGATACCAGGGTTGTCACCATAGGGGTCACCGCTCGGGCCGATATACTAGAGGCTCCTGCCATGTATCGGCCGCCATCGACGCCATTATCGCTCCGGGTGTGGTCGTCACCGGAGTTGTGCTTTTAGTGCTGATGCCATAGGGGTCGATGCACCAGGAGGTGCTGCCACTGGTTCCGAGGCATCGACTACCAACGTTGAAGTCACTTGCCATGTATCTTTACTTATTCATTATTTTGCTTTCTATTGTTTTTCATACAACAGACACCGGCCTTGGACATGTAACCTGAAACAATATGTTTTTGCAATATATTTGTCATTGATCCCTTGAATTGATTTTGGGCTTTTTGTGTCTAAGGGTGATGCCTCAGCATCAGCCGTCTAAAGGCGATACCATCGGTATTGACTGTCTTGTGTGAGGACTTTAGGCATTTATCCAAACACTCGACAAATATTTCTTCAAGTAATTTCCATTCAAGGCTTTCTCAAACACTTCTCCATCTAATCCTTCAAGCAAATAGGTGTTTCCAGGCACTACTCAATGTACTCTGTATGGCCCTTCCCAATTAGGCGACCACTTACTGAACCAATTTTCCTTAGACTCGATAAGTAGGATAAGCTTCCATACGAGTTCTCCTTGTTGGAATGACTTGGGCACCACTTTATTGTTATAAAACATGGCAATCCTTGCTTTGTTTTCTTCAATATTCTCGAGGGCTCTCAATCGGACCTACGCTAGATCGTATCGACCATCAGTCATTAGATTATAATAATCATCAGCTGTGAGTTGGTACTTTAGTGTAATCCTTCACGAGATGATGCTATTTTCCCATGGTAGTACTGCTTCATGGCCATAGATTAACTGATATGGTGGTACTTGAGTTGATCCATGACGCGCCATCTGATAAGCCTCTTCTAATAGAGAGTGATGCCAACGCTTCAGTTACTCGTCGATCTTGCGCTTTATTAACTTGATCAAACTCTTGTTGATGCTTTAGCTTGACCATTAGCATGTGCATAATATGGCGATGAATTTAAGAGCTTAATTCCCATACCGGCTGCCAATTGTTGGAACTCCTCTGATACGAAGATTGTCCATTTATTTGTGGTGATAGTCTGGGGAATCCCAAACTGATATATTATGTGTTCTTTGATGAACTCAACAGCATCGGCAGAAGTAAACCTTTTGAGTGGAATGGCCTCTACCCATTTTGTGAAGTAGTCAATAGCGACTAATATGAACTTATGTGCTTTACTTGACGCTAGGTAGATTTGGTCGACCATATCAATGTCCCACCCTTTGAAGGGCCAAGGTTTCATTGTCGAGTTCATTGTCGATGCAGGCACCCTCCGAATAGCTCTAAACTTCTGACAGTCTTGGCACCTGTTGACACCAAGATTTGGTAAAGCCTAGACCCACAACAGATGCTGCATGGCCAACAGAAGTCAAAGAGGTCCGGTCAAAGAAAGTCAAACAAGCACATCCATATTGTTAAAATATGACCAAACATGTAGGAGTCGATGAAGGAGAGAGAAGATAAAGATGATCTAAAATCAGTATAATGTGGATTGCTTGGACAGCGGGTCTCCGGACTATAAATATGTATCTAATTAGCTAGGTGACAACAAGACAACTCTACAAACAACTACTCTTCGGTGCATCTCCACCCTTGGCTTCCCAAGGTTAATCCCGGCGATATTCGGCACTGAGAGCTAGGTTGCATCATTTCGATCTTCGGCGAAGAGGTGAGTCCCGCCACACCGATGATCGTATCGGTGAGGTCAGTGTTCTTTAAGGTTGCATCATATCAATCTCTTGAAGACATCAACTGAGTCAGTGTGGTCGTCAGTTTGTCCCGATGTATCGGCTAGGTCTAAGGTTGCATAAGATTGATCTCTTAGATTGAAGTGATTTAGGTATCATAGTTTAAGGCTTCATTGTTTAGGTTTGACATCACTTTATATTGTATATGATTCATGTTGTATATCGTTCATCTAAATAAAGCATACCCGATACTTTGACGTATTATTAAGTTCATCGTGACTAGCTACTATCTTGGTTAGGTCTAGTCTTGTTATTATGATGATTTTGATGATACTGATATGTTATTTGGTGTGTTTTATTTATTTCTATTGGAATACAAGACAATAGGTTACCTTTATTTCCATGTTCTATTTCATGTGTGCTCGGGAGATACCCATCGGCCCTCGCCTGCGATTGCCTCGTCCTATCGGCCGATGGCGTATTCAGCCCGATCATCCTGCAGTAGTCATCGGTCTTATGGCCGATCAGCGTATTCGTTCATGATTATCTTATCCTCACCATAGTCATCGGCTTGGCAACCGATCGACTCTGCTACTAACGCTATTGTCTTCTTTGACTCCTTATGAGTTGTAGGGTCAAACTGATTGGCACGCTCAGAACTTTCTTTTTTCTAAGATTATAGGACCTGTACTAGAGTTAAACAGATTTCGTAGGTCATGCGTGTGACTGAAAACTACACCAACACACTTTTTAGCATGCCCGGTGGGACCTTCTTTTAGATCACTCATCCATGGTGGGTGAAATCAATGACAGTAACATCATCTCAGTCACCATGGACGCTCTGACCGACGAACAGAGGGCGGAGGTACTGGACCACGTGGAGAACTACAAGAAATTGTGCCTTGATGCCTTCGACATGACCTGATCTAGCCCCGTCCAGAGGGGTGAATTACAGAGACTGGCTACGGTCGGCGAGATCCCTCCGTAGGCCTAAAGTCCGCAGGTTACTTTTTCGGAAGCAATCGACAATGCTCTACACCACACCCTCATCAATCAGTCTGAGGTACTAGTTAATACCTTGCACGGGCTGATCAAGAAGACCATTGATGGGACAATCACTCAAAAGCCAGTGCAAGGTCTGATGTACTTTTTGACCAACCCTCCGTGACTGCTGCCAAACGCTTAGCACAATTGGCCAATGCTAACACCACAAGGGCTGATGAGACGAGGTACGCCAAACACTTTGCTCGGCCAAGAAACTGACTTGATGGCTCCATTATCTACGCCCGCACTCCAAGGGGTGGGTAAACAGGATCCGTCCCAAAATACACACCCTTTCGGTAGGGGTATGCCCCAACTCCAGCCTTCGTCCACCCCACAAGGGCTGATCATGCAAGAGATACCTCAGCCCGTGTACGGAGTCGCCAGAAACATGCTACCAGATCTTGTGCCACCAAGGGGGACACCCGATGGTATTCCATAAGGGTACCACCAGACCGCATACTATGGGGTACCGCCCTACTCCAATGAAGGACAAAGATAAAATGCCATTCAACTAGATCAATATCAGCAATCCCCAATGCCCGATCAGTACCCTACGCCAAGACAGCAATAAGTTGACTAGGTAAATCGGGTCACAGAAGTTATCCAAGACTAGTTTTGGTTTATGCATAAAGAGCAGGCGTACATGTATCGGCGGCCGTACCCGGAATGGTTTGATCGAGTACCTCTACAAGGCCGATACAAAGTACCCAATTTCACCAAGATATCAGGATAGGACTCGATCTCTATGATCGAGCATGTTAGTCGTTTCCTCGACCAGTGAAGAGAGGCTTCAACCGATGAGGCGCTGAAGGTTTGATTCTTCCCGCTATCTCTATCGAGATTGGGCTTTGCGTGGTTTTCTTCACTGCCAGCAAACTCTATTAGAGGATGGGCGGATCTAGAAAAGAAGTTTCACAAATATTTCATTGCCAACATTCACAAAATGAAGTTCACCGACTTGACAGCTGTTAGACAGAGGATGGATGAGTCAGTACAGGACTATGTTCGGAGGTTCCGGGACGTACGAAGCATGCTATAGTCTAAGCCTCAATGATACGCAGTTAGCGGAACTAGCATTCCAAGGACTCCTGACCCCGATCAAGGAAAGGTTTTCATCACACGAGTTCAAGAGCCTTTCGCAACTAGTACAAAGGGTATTGGCACACGAGAGTCGATTCTAGGAAGCATGCAAAGAAAGGTATCAGAAGAAGGTGTCATACACCTAGGCGTACTATTCGGACTCAGACGAGGAGAACGACTCTAATGCAGAGGTTGGTGTGGTCGAATGGTCTAGGAATAAGAAACAAGTTACGTGCCCTTGGGTGAAACTGGCCGATAAAGAAGAAAAGTAAGACTTCGACATCAACAAGGCCAATAGAATATTCGACCTATTGCTTAGAGAGAAGTAGATCCAGTTGGCACCTAACCATGTGATACCACCCGCCGATGAACTAAAGAAAAGGAAATACTATAAGTGGCACAATTCCCCATCGCACCACAATAATGAATGCAAGGTGTTTAGACAATAGATCAAATAAGTTGTGGAGCGAGGCTGAGTCAAGTTCGATGATGGGAAGAAGCCAATGAACATCGACGGGCATCCGTTCCTGGTCAACATGGTACACACACATCACGTTGATGACCAGAACACAAAAAGAAGCAGGCGGGCTAATAGAAGTGTCACCTCATCAGATCTAATCAATAAATATGAAGAGAAATTGAGAGAAGAGGTGGGCGCTGATCACTACCAGAGTTACTCATGATTCAACCATCACGGGTATTGCGAGTTCTTCAGATTCTACCGGAACAAAGGGTTGCGCGTGCCGTCAATGGAAAATTGTTTAGGGTGTGACGTCAGAAATGATTCACAAGATGACCATCAGCCACATAACATCACAGCAAGGACTAGTGGTCAAGAAGTCGTTCATTGGAGGTTGGCACCACAAAGGGTGTCGTTGCTCAAAAGGATCGGCCCTGTCAACACTTAGGACGATGGCCAACCAGCCGATGGCAAAACCACACCGGGGAAGCCGCAGTGCTGCCCTAGTGGGATTTTCACAAGGAGCCGGAAGAGAAGAGTACAATGACTTCGATAGAGAGAGCTGAAGGCATGAAGGTGCGTCAAAGAAACTCATCGGTCTAAGAGGATTAAAAGTAAATGGAGAGTAAAAGATAAGACTGATCACGACAACAAGAAGGACTCAGGGGTAAACATGGTTTTCTTTATCCCTACAGAGTATCGAGCATCTTCTGAAGACAACATAGATTAGGTCGATACGATGGCTCAACTAGCATTGGCTCCACAGCAAGTAGTTTTTGATAAGCCAGAAGAGCCTGGGCATCGGCACTTAAGAACATTGTACATCAAAGGTTTGGTCAACGGAAAGTCGATGTCCAAGATGATGATAGACGGAGGGGCGGCGGTCAACTTAATGCCATATGCCACTTTCCGTAAGCTAGGAAAAATGTCGGAAGACCTCATCAAAACTAATATGGTATTGAGGGACTTCAGTGCCAACTCATCGAACACAATGGGAGTATTGAAGGCAGAGCTGACGGTTGGGAGCAAGACATTGTCGACCACATTCTTCATCATAGAAGGGAAAGGATCTTATAGCTTGTTGCTGGGATGACATTGGATTCATGCAAACTATTGTGTCCCATCAACGATGCACCAAAGCGTGATGCAGTGGGTCGGTGATCAAGTGGAAATAATCCTCGCCGATAAATCGGTGAACATAGCGACAGTCGATTTATCGGTGTGGGAGATGGAAGAAGTTGTCTGTTTGTCATGGAAGGCTTGGGATGTCAATTTTCTTGAAGTATTGAATGATGGAGTCAAACCAATCAGCAGAGAACTTCCCAAGTTGACCCTATGAAGACGGCATCAACAAAATAAAAAGTAGACTCGGTCAATGCTTCACTGCAACCGATGAACTATATGAGGTAGACATCGGACTTGGTGACAGACCGAGCCCAACCTTCGTAGATACCCAAATTCCCTGATGAGGACAAAGTGGACTGATGACGTTACTTAGAAGATATCAAAAAGGTTAGGACGATAAGTACTTGGAGAAATATTTCCCAATTGTTGAGACGGATTCCTAAAGATCTACATGCAAGACAACCGACACCAATGGTATCGCCTTTAGAAGGACGATTCAGAGGCATCGACCTTAGACACAAAAAACATAGGATCAATTCCGAGTATTCGAAGATAAATACATTGCAAAGGTATGTGTCACGTTACAAGTTAGAAGGCCCTACACAAAGTTACAAGAGAGCCTATCGGGTAGCTTCGATCGCTCGCAACCCAAATGCATCCACACTCCAAAGGATGCTCCGGTATTTGGCATCCAAACTAGGGACATCTTAAAGGCCATAGTGTCGACACTGTGCGTGGAAAATGGCACCGACAAGCCGACACTTTTGGGCCTCGTCTCGGGCCGGGAAGGAGGCCGCAGCACCTGCCTTCTTGGCAATCTTCGTTCGGACACCTTCCAGCTTCACCCCCAGATCAGCCTCCTCTACCCACAGCCAATAAGCTCCTGCAGCGCGGTCGATGACCTAAGACCGCCTCCCACTTACTCACACCGTGGGAGTAGGGGCACCAGTTCCCAAGTTTGTAGTAACCAATATTGGCTCGTATTGTATCGACCACCTGTTGGCGCTCACTAGGGGAGCATCAAGGTCATCCTCCTGCAAAAAGAAAAGTTAGTCAGATGAAGAGAGGCGGAGGAAATAAATAAAAGGATGAGTTGAAGTATCCACCTCAGGCCACGCATCAGCATCGCCTGGGTGAAGTCTTTCTCTATAAATCAATGAGGAACGATTGAAGATGTGATGCTTCACTTCGACCCACCATTGGCAGAAAATAGCGGAGGACGCTCGACAGACTGTCCAAGAAACAAGGTCACGGCGAGGATCACATTTGTCTTATGGGAGAGGCGGTCCCACTCCAAGGTGTCCTTGACTTTCCCTCGAGTTTGAACTTGATCAGCAAAGAAGAGATGGGTTGGGAGTTGATCGAAGCCTAATTGCCTCGCAAAGACCGATGGGTGGTAGAACTCGTAGGAGTCCTACCGAGAATGCGCACTGGTGAAATTAACAGGGAGCAAGTAAGGAAAAATTTCGTCCATAAAGATATGGAGGGATCCTTCATCCTAGGACACATCAAGCAAAATTAGCCGATGAGGGTATTCGTACTCCAAGTAATACCCGAATGGGTACCAAATGGTGCGATCGGAGAACCCGAGGTAAAAACTCTTGAAGCAGGCGGCCAAAGCTACATGAGACAAAGGAAAAGCGGAAAAACATGACGTCGCTTCACCCAAGGAAGTGCAGAGATGATAAGTAGGAATGGTCGATACGGAAAATCGGCAGGAAAATGCATTTGAGCAAGAGGGGGCCCTCCAATAAGATCGGATGTGTAAACATTAAGCTAGAGCTTAAGGAACCACCAAGGTCCACTAGGGTGGCCGATGGGATTGCCAGCCGATAGGTTGACCGACATGAGATGAAGAATGTGGTAGGTGGCTCTAAGGAGGTAGCGGCCAATAGGAATCCGCACACGGGCGGCAAGCTGTTCGGCTAAGAACTGGAATTGGAAGGTTGGGACCACAGCCGATACGCAGAAAACAAACTTTTCCAACCAAATGTTGAGGAAAGAGATGTGTTCATAAATGCCTACGGGGCCTTTCTGCTTGTTATGTCTTGCAATATACCGACCCCATTTATTAGTGGACTTGGTGCTAAGACAGTGGGTTGGCTTGGAGCAAAAAGAAAAGGGGTTGGTCGATGAGTCAATGTCAAGACAAGTTAAAAAGAAAACATCAAGCAGTGTGGAACTCATCAGCCCATGACCAACCACAATGGCATTCAAGGCGTCGGACCAGAAGTAACAAGAGGCGGCTAGCATCGACTCATTCTGATATGGATCCGCAAGGGAAAGGATGATGCAATGTCCGATGTCAATATCACCCCACAAGGTATGATAGGTGGCCAATACCCTAAGATACCAGTCACGCCAGCCAGGGCGAGATGGAGGAAAAAACTCGAAACTAGAGTTCCAGTCGGAAGAGTGCATATGAGAATATTTAAAGGGGATTCAGCAAGTTTCGGCATTAATGAAGTCTGTGGGATCAAGATTACCCAAAGGGCCCAGATAGTAACAAGAAGGATGGGTGGCTATGGGGATCAAAACTTGGTTATGTAGGTTCTATAGAGAAGAAAACAAAAGAAATAGCAAAAGAAAAGAGGAGCAGTGAGTAAAAACGACGGATGAACAAAGAAGGACCGAAGAACAACAAAAAAGGAGAATACCGAAAGCTTACCTAGGGAAACATGTTGATGGTGGCCATCATTGACGTTGCCAGTGCATGGGATCGGTGAAGAGAAAGACGGCAAGCGGAGGTAGTAACAAATTGTACTGGAAGTGGATGCCAGCGAGCTCAGGGGGGCAAGAGCAAACGGTGAACAGAAAGCGTGAAGAAGAAAGGTGGAGAGATCGGGGTACTTATAAAGCAAAAGGCAGCCCCTCAGCAACTGGGTTAAGTCGATCCCGATGGATTTAGTGGGATCACCTCCAATGTTTGGCAAAAGGTAATCATGAGTACAGTTCACGAAATGCAAGAATGTTTGTAAGACCGGGATCGAGGGAAGCAAAATCTTCGGCCTACATATGACAATGCACAACTGTGAACAATGAAGCCCGGTCCGACGTCGCCACAAAGAAAAATAGATGCATCAAACCAAGCGACATATGTCACAGTCATTCATGGCCGAAGAAAAAATGAGAAGAAGGGGAAGGAAAAGCCGATGCCGGACGCATTATATATGAAGTATTGGAAGATAAAGGGTTTCAGCTAATAGTGATAAATTTGAAAAGACGTGGCGAAGGCGTATGAAAGGACATGACGGTAGAGGGTGATGATGACCGATAATTTTGAAACATCTGTTACCCCTTTTGATATGGGGTGACCCGATCTTCTCATTGAGCTTGATGTAGATGGAGGATAACTTTTGAGACACTGACGATTATCCGGTTGTTCCCTTGCTGCCAATGAAACAGATCTCAACCCTATAGATATTTACAACACCACAAACTTGCGCACATAGCCACCGGCCACGAAGCGGTGCTGCTATCTCCTAATTCCCAATGGAACAGCAGATAACACTTCACTTTCCCAGTAGCAATCACACCAGATCGAAACAAAGTGGTGGAGGTAAAATTCCTGATCGAAACATAGAGGAATTTGTGATAAACAGTAGAAGGCAGAATAGCACTTCAATCTGAATCAATCTAATTTCAAAAATAAACAGCAAAGTTTTCTATGGCCGGCTACTTTTATATATATATGGGGTATTAAAGAGGCCAGGGACGTCTGGGGGTCGTCCAAATAGAATCCTATATGAATACAACTCAGTTACAAGCCCATGGGCTTCAGACTGAATAAGTAACACGCATTGTTTTGCTGATTGCGATATGCTCGGACCGAATCTGGAGGTGTAGCTTGATCCGTTGGAAAGAAGACTTCTCAAGTTTTCCAAATAGTCAAAGATCATCAAAATTGGAGCTTCCATGTAAAATTTATGCACATTTTAATAGGGTTAATTTTTTCTGTGCCATTACAATTTTTACGGTTTGCCAAAATGCCATCGTTGTGTCACTGCCAGATGGGGGCCGCCACAGTCACTGACAGTGGCATGTAAGTAATTTCTGAAAGTTATAGTGGCATGTGAGTAATTTTCCCATTTTAATATGGTGTTGTCCCTACAGTCCGAGTCCAAGTCCAAGTCCAAGACATGTAAAAATTTATCTCCACCTTCTCTTGGCACAAAAGTAACATCCCAAATTTATATATTATCTTTGGATGGCCCTGACTTGGTCCCCAATCAACTTCCATGATGATCCATTGTCTTTATGTGCTCTTAACATGTCGCTTTATCCATGTAAGTATTTTTGTAATTGAATGGCAACACATTCATGGTGTAGCATACATTGTTCAAATAAATAAAATGTAAATATAATATAGAATGCATGCACCTTGTGTTGTTTATTATAAAGCATAAGCATGGTCATATCCCAGCTTTTGATGTCCTCATCATTCTCTCTTTCTTGGCCACAAACCGTCCTCGGTTTGTTCTTGTATTAGTAGTCGTTGGAGCTCCTAGCAAAAAAGATATCATTGTGCAATATCACTTGTGTTAGGGGAGATAATCCGGATGGAAGGTGGAAGTACAAAGAGCAGTACGCTCCGAGGGAAAGGCCACGTCCGGAGGAGGCTTGACGCCCCGTTCCGGAGGTACCTGCGGGCCCCGAGGCAAGGAGGCCTAGGGATCTCCGGAAGCCCCGAAGCGGACGGAAGGGGCCTTCGGACAGACGCTCGGTGGGATGCCGGAGGCAAGCCTCTGGCAGGTGCGAAGGCTCCCGGGCATGACAGAAGACCAGGAGACGACCCGGTCAAGGTGGTCAGGGGACAGGATCGCGATCGCCCGCGCTGTGTCGGGCGATCGCTGCAGCGACCGGCGCAAATGATACGCTGTCAGGGCTGCGCTTTTTGTCTGTACTGTGTAGCAACTATTCTTGTCTGTATTGCAAGCCTGTGCCAGGCCGAGTAACGGGTAAGGGGTTTTGGAAGTATTAGACCCCCCCTTCTTTGGGCCGGGTTGCTCTATAAATACTTCCGTCCCCAGTTGTAATAGACACACGATCCAAGAATACAACCTGAGCTCTACACTCCATTACTCTCATTTTCCAAAAACCTGTTGGCTCGATCCATCGTCCCAACAGTTGGCTCCGTTCGTGGGGATCCTAGTTCGAGAAGCTAGAATCCTCTACATTCATTCCACAGAGACATGTCGGGTCGGAAGAGCGCGAGCACGGTTCCTCTGCGGAGGTCAGCCCACACCGCCGGAGTCGAGCCTGCTCCAGTCGTCGCTCCGGACCCTCCAGCCGTCGCATCTACCGAAGCGCCTAGCACAGAGCCAAACCAGGCTCCTGGGGGGATGCCGGAGGCTCGGGGTCCTGCTGGTTATACGGAGCCGGCCTCTATGAACCCCTCAGGGCTCCGGGAGGGGCCTTTTGAGTTGCACCCCCTATGCAGGCCCCCGGCGGTGGCCCTCCGAACTGACTACGTCCTGTCGCAAGACCCATAAACTGCCTCCGGGGGAAGCGGGAGCCAGGCTGATGCCCTGGTAGCCGCGAATGCCAGATTGAAGGTGGAGCTGGCCCAATGGCGCCAGGAGGCGTCACTCCACCCTCCAGAGCCCTCCCAGCCGCTGGGGGTTGCGGCCGTGGCCTTGAGCGATGATGAAGACCAAGTGGAGGAGGAGAACGCGTCGTACAACGAGGAGTCTCCCCTGCATCCTGACCTCTAGAGGGTGCGGTTCAACTCCAAGTTTCGTGCTGCCAAGCTCCCGCTCCCGACCATGGGGTCCGCCCCGTTCTAGATCTTCATCGCCAAGACTTCGGCCGCCAAGACTCCGGTCACTGGGACTCCCGGCGAGGTTGGAAGCACCTTCGAGGGGAGGTCCTCAGCATCACCCCGAGGGGCCCCACCAAGCACCCGCACACATCCGGCGGGGGACGTCCCTCCAGAGCTAGGGTTCCACCAAGAGCATTTCCCGGAGGGGCAACTCTCTACTGCAGCGTCCACGGTGAGAACCGGAGCCATGACACCGACTCTTGCCGAACCATCCTCGCCCTCCGGAATGACTACCTCGAGCAAAACTCCGGCCACAGCTCCTCCGACAAAGGGGCTCCCGTCCCCCGCCCCGACGTCGTCTAGGTAGTCGGGCGCCGGGACGAGCCAGAAGCTTTGGGCCCAGCCCTGGAACTCGGCAGGTTCCAAGCCCCCAAGCTCGAGGACAGAGCAGACCGAGGGAAGCGGGTGGTCCTTCCCATATCCGGAGGAGGATTTCTAGGAGCCATGTCCAAGCATCAGCGAAGGGAATACGTCCGGGAGGTCAGACATATCCTCCAGCCTCTCCACGCTTCCCGAATGGTCACACGTCCCGATCTCCTTCACCGCCGAGGACGCCACCGGCGTCAAGTTCCCACACGCTGATCCC